>JACDOX010000078.1:2313534-2327817 GCA_014549065.1 Cardinalis cardinalis | reverse complement strand
GGGTGATGGCAGCAGTGTGATGGTGCCCCCATGGTGTGGGTGGTGGCAGCAGGGTGACCATGGCCCCATGGTGAGGGTGGTGGCACCATGGTGAGCATAGCCCCATGGTGAGGGTGGTGGCAGCAGTGTGATGGTGCCCCCATGGTGACGGTGGTGGCACCATGGTGAGGGTGATGGCAGCAGGGTGAGCATGGCCCCATGGTGAGGGTGATGGCAGCAGGGTGACARTGCCCCCATGGTGAGGGTGATGGCAGCAGGGTAAGCATGGCCCCATGGTGAGGGTGGTGGCAGCAGGGTGACAGTGCCCCCATGGTGAGGGTGGTGGCAGCAGGGTGACAGTGCCTCCATGGTGAAGGTGGTGGCAGCAGGGTGAGGTTGCCCCCATGGTGAGGGTGATGGCAGCAGGGTGAGGGTGAGACCCCATGGTGTGGGAATGCTGAGCATGGCTGGGGAGGATGTCTGGGAGCCCAGCTGAGCCTGGGGGATGCTCTCTGCACCCCGTGCTCTCTCTCTGTGTTTTCTAGGGAGATTTCACACACCACTGGCTGATGAGTTGACTTTATGTGGTGTAAGTCCTGCCAAAACAATTTCTTCCTGTTATTGCTGCTCCAGTTTTAGAGAAGTGATAAGAACCTTTTGCAGGGACCTGGTTTCTCCCAGGGGCTCTGCTGCTCTGAGCTGGGAGCTTTGAGCAGCAGTTCCCAGGGTGACTTTTCCTCAGTCCTTCAGTTAAATTTCAGAATTAGATTTAGTTAAATGATCTGAAGAATGTCAGAATATAGTCTGTGGGGTCTCTCCACAGCCAGATGGATCTGGTTCATKTTGGGTGATATTTCCTATGAATTATCTCTTCGGTTGCTCTTGGAGGTGGTTAATGAAAGACCTTGGGGACAAGGCTTGTGTTAAAATGAGAGCTGAGACAATGTGAGGCTGTGTTTGGATCTGGATTGGTGCTATGGGACCATCCCAGGTCTCAGCCCTGGTGCTTTCAGCTGATGGTTCCTCTTGTCACATCATTTTGTTTCCAGTCCTGCAAAGGCAGATTTTTAAGGCCAGACCTTAAATAGTCCAGTGGGAATGGGGGTAGCTCTTAAACCCCCTTCTGCTTGGTTTTTAATTTGTTTTGGGTGAACAAACTGAATATAAAGCAGAGCCACCAGAAATCCAGAATCCTAGAATGGTTTGGGTTGGAAGGGAYCTTAAAGAACATCTTGTTCCAGGCCCTGGATGGGCAGGAACCCCTTCCTCTGGCAGGTTTGGAGGGCTGCAGCATGGGCCTGTGCCAGGCAGTGCTGGATCAGCTGTGGTGACCCAAGATAAAGGAATAATTCTGGGTTTCCCAGTGGCAAACAGAGCTGGGAGGGCTCTGGCTGCTGCTGAACAATCGGGGCTGAGCAGGCTGCACTCCTGTTCCTGAGAGAGAGAGAGAGGCTGCTGGAGGAAGGAAAAACAGGAAAAAAGGCAGTCAGCCATGGGGTGAACTGCTACAGGGTGGCAGGGCTGTGCCAGCRCCTCAGGTGTGGAGGGAGAGGGAAATGGGGCCACAGAACCCCTTGTGAATGCAAACATGGAGCCATGAGGATTCTGCCAGAGCTGAACTCTTCAGCTGGGCTGTGCACAGGAGCCTCTGGCCAGGTGTGAGGCTGGGAACTGTGTAAATGAGTGGGAGCTTGCACGCAGGGATCCTGCAGAAGGGGTCTGCTGCARCAAGAGCCAAATCTTCCCTTCTGACCCTCCAGGGTTTGGTGTTTTCTCWCTCTGGGATGCAGCAGCAGTGCCTTGGAGAAATTCTCCAAGGATAGGAACTCCTCTGTGGCCTCTCTCTGGTCTCTGTGACTTCTTGACATAATAATTAAAGCCAACTATTTAAATAAACTTTTGTGAAGATAATGAGTTGCATTAGGTAGAAATATTTGTATAAAATGGAAGTAAATAAATGACATAACCCAGCTTGTGTTTGACACAGCTAGAAGCAGTTTTCTCCAAGACATGGATTATTCCATAATTGCTCCTTAATGAAGTTCATGCCTCTTTGCTCTGAAGAGTTTGCCCTTGCCCAGAGCACAGGAGGAAGCAGCAGGTTATATGGTGCCAAAAAGGTCTGTGAGAGATACAGGGAGTCCATTCCTGTGATTTCAGGCTGGAAAGTTGTGTGTGATAATTGCTCTGTAATCTTTCCAGGCKCCTTGCTTTGATTCCTGGAGAGTCTCACCTTTATTTACAGCTACAGCATGTGTTAATTAAGACAGTCAAAAAATAAGAGTTTTTTTTTTTTTTGGGGAAGAGCTGTACTGCAGAGTGCTGCAGGACAACTCCATGGAACGTGGATTGATTGCTAGATGCTCCTTGAGGCACCCCTCAGAAGATCCCAAGCACTGCCCATCTTCCCTCAAACACACAAAAGGAGGTGCAACTTTGGCTGGAAGCAGGAAGGAGCTGTGGGTTTAGGTGGTGCTGGAGGGCCTTCCCTGGTTCTTTCTGTCCCTTCTGCTGAATGAGGATAGCACATGGCAAGGAGGAATACTGAGATCCCGAATTTGAGTTTAGTTTAGGCACCTAAATACACCTTGGCATGTGTCAGTGGGAAATGTGATTTTAGTGTTAAAGGTAGAACTGTCCCTCTGGTTATGCCTCAGGTTTCAGCTTTTCTATTTTTCASGTTCTSTGCTGCTTTAGTGTGTGGGTCTGGGCTTCAYATKMRGGGATGGTGAGCTCTGTGCACAGAGCAGGGAGACAAAACAATTCCTGCTCCAGCTGGGCACCAAGGACAAATGATCCAAATCTCAGCCCAGGAGCACAAACACCGTGGGCTGGAGAGAGAAAAACAAGCAGGGTGGGACTGCAGGGGCTAAAGCTGGAATGGGACAATGAACTGCAAGGTGCAAATGGAGCAGAACTGATCCAAGTGAGACCCCGTGACCATTTTGTGCCCATTTTGGTTCATCTTGGGTGCAGCCCTGGCTGGGCTCTTGTGCTGCCCAAGGTGCATCCATGGAGGAGATCCTTTTCATAAATCCCTGCTTTATTCTTTAACTCTGTCCACTCTCTGCTCTAGACCAGCCTGCACAAGGCATCACTGGGAGGGGGCTGCATTGGGGGTGTCTGGGAGCATTTCCTGAGTGTGCAGGAGGATTTCTAGAGAAGCAACAATCTGGGACAGGGTCTTCTGCAGAGTCCAGCCAAGCAGCCTTCACAGCCTGCTGCTAATCTGCTCTTTTGCTGGTGGTAGAGGTTGGGGTTCAGCCTCACATGGCTTAAATTGGGATTTCTAATTGTGGAGGTGTGGGGACACCTCATTTTAAGCTGGATAAATAACTTTTGGGTTTGGTCTGGTGGCTGTGGGGCTGCCCTGCTGTAGAGGTGGGTCAGAACTTTGTTCCTGAGTTGGAATGGACCCACAAGGATCACTCCTGACCCTGCACAAGACAACCCCCAAAATCACCAAATAACCCAGCTCCCAGATGAGGGGCTGGATTAATTTCTCTCTTCCTTTGCTCCTTCTCTGCTCGTACCCCCGTGGAGGGGCAGCCTGGAGGGGAGTTCAGCACAGGCGTCTGCCAGGGCTGGAACAAATGAAACAAGGGCGATGCCTTGGATGTGAGGGTCACAGAGATTTCAGTGGGTTTCACTGATTGTCACTGGGGACTTCATTCCTGCCTCCTTCCTGCCCTGCTGGACCTGTCCTGTCACCCCTGGGGCTGAGGGTCGCTGCCTGCCCTGTGTTTCTGTGTCCACGGGCAGGACTGAAGCACCACCTGCCCTGTGCCAGGGATGGCTCCTTGCAGCCCATCCCAGCTGCTCTGTCTTTCAGGGAGATTATTTCTGGCACGCTCTGTCAGGTTTCTTGATTTTCTTGCTGCAGGTAGTTGTGAAACAGCAGCTGTTCTGCAAGTGCCACTGCTGGGCTGGCACTCGTTTGCCTGCTCCTGTGGGGAGGAGGGAGAGGGAATTAAGGACAGACAAGAAAAAGAGGGATTAAAGTCAATGGAAGATCCTTCTGCTTCTGTGGGAATTGAGTTTTGCTCAGGTTTTCTGCTGGACAAGCCCTTATTCTTTAATGTTTGTTTTTTTTTTTTTTTTGTTGAAGCATGTCTGTTGTTTCCTCTGAAGGAAGAAAGGGTCACTTTTTCCACGCTGCTGACGTGAGCTGTGAATCACAGTGGTTTTGGGAAGGTGCTGTCACTGGGACCAGTCACCTGTCAGAATGTTTGCTGCCTTCAYGCTGATGTCCTGAGGCATTTTGCAGCGCATGTGCCAAAGGGCTGGGTATGACCACAGCTCAGAATGCGCTCCTGCTGCTTCTCCAGGGGGATGGGATTGGCTCCTTAAAGCTTTGGGTTTCCAGGCAGTGCTGTAGCCTATGGATGGGAGGTGATTTTACTACAGGAAGGAAATGTGTCAGCACGTAGCAAAGATCCAGCACATGGCCTGGCAGCCGAGGGGGTTCTGCCCTGGTGCTCCAGCCACAAGAAAAGCGCAGCTCTGGAGGGGCATGCCGGGAGCTGAGCGGGTTCTGTGATGCTGGCAGTGCTGGGGAGCTCCAGGGAGCTGGGGCTGSTGCTGCCCTGCCTGTGCAGGCACGTGGAGCCTGCGTGGGAGTTCCTGCAGCAGCTGAGCAGGGCTTGAAACCCAGCACTGAAACACGAGCTGGGGTGCCCTGGCTCACTGCAGCCTCCATGGGGTGCACATCCTTGCAGAACTCATATCCTTGTCTTCTCCGAGGTTTTGCAGCCTCATGTCTGGCTGCTGTGGAGCCCCAGGGCTTTCCAGAGCTGTGGAAGTGTATCACTGCTGCTCAGCATTGGCTGAACACTGTCTCCTATAAAGAATTTAGGTTTGTGTGACACGAGCTGGCAAATCAAGATGTTGTTTTTGCTTGGTGGCAGTGTTTGGATATCCACGCTGTGCAATTTCCTGCAGAAACTAGATATTGCCTGCACGTGTTCYCAGACCATTTGTGTTTTAAAGCCTGGGT
Source organism: Cardinalis cardinalis (assembly GCA_014549065.1). Lineage (NCBI taxonomy): Eukaryota > Metazoa > Chordata > Aves > Passeriformes > Cardinalidae > Cardinalis > Cardinalis cardinalis. The sequence continues at coordinate 2,322,842 of JACDOX010000078.1, read as the reverse complement.
GAAGCTGCAGGTGTGCTGGGCTCATCCTTGGATCTGCACCTCAGAAGGGATGGGCGCTTTCAGGGTGACTGGTCCTGTCCTCCCSTGCTTGTGGCTTTTGTGTAGACCTTTGCCACACATGGCAGTAAATTTGTTTGCTGTTGAAAAGGAGTCATTGGAGAGACTACAGGATATACAGACTACAGAAAAAGGTGAAATAGAAAGGTGCCAAATACTCAGAACCCAACCCCCAGATCCTTATAAAAAGATTCAGGGTTTGGTCCTTAAACAGGGACAAAGRGAACCTTTAGCTGCTCCTGCTCTGCTGAGTTTTGATCCCTGGTAAAAGGGGAGAGCAGGGTGGGCAGGCAGAGGAGACACAGCAGTGTGGCCACCTGTGCCTGCTCAGCCCCATCCCTGGGGCAGGAGGGGAGAAGCTCATCAGCAGTGCTGCTAATTGGGTGCAGTGTTGGCTCCCTGTGTGGCTGGAGCAGGCCCTGGAGCAGTGGGAGCTGCCAGCCTTTGGCAGGGCACGGCCACGCTGGGCACACGGGCACGGCCAGCAGGGGCTGTGCTCCCATCCCTTCCCCTCAGCTGCCTTAGTGTCCCTGTGGGATGGTCCTGGAGGGCTGGCCTTGGTGAACTGTGGGTTTGAAGCCTTGGGTTAGGAGATGAGGAACAGCTGGGCTGCACAAATGCAGGATAACTCAGTGACAGCAGCATCCCCACCAAGGCATCACCCACCCAGGCACCCCCAGTTCCTGCAGGGCATTTCTGTGTGCCAGCCTGGGCTCAGTGTGTGCTGCTGCCTGGTGTGCAGTGGCTCTGGAGGCAGATAAGGGTGAGTTTGGTTGTTGCTGTTGAGGAGGAAAGCAGCAGAAAGGTGTCAGCCTGTCTAGGAGGCACCTTGTGACTTTGGAGTGTTCTGCATCAACCTTGTGAGGGAAAAGTAAAGTGCAGGCAGGTGTCAAACTACTAAAAGTTCTCTGCTGGACCCCTAAAAGTGCCTTTCTGGGGTGAAAAGCCCCAGCCTGAGAGCAGGCCAGGCCTGTGGCAGTCACTGTGGTTTTCTAGAAATACCAGAGCAGTTTTCTCATGTGCCTAAAGGCAATTTAGTGCAAGGCCACTGGCCTTCCTGAGCTGGATATCCTGGAGTGCTGTGATGGACAGAGGCACAGCAGGTGTCACTGGCTTGTTTGGGACATCACACCTTCCAACAGCCAGAAACTGGATTGATTTCATGGAAAAACAGYGCAGAAGACTCTTCAAGGAATTGTTTGGTGCTGAGGGCAAAGACACATGCACTTGATACCTGGGGCTCTAAAGTGACACTTGTCACCAATTTCAAAGCAGGGCAGGGAGATACCTCACCTTGCACTCAAAAGGCTGTGCTGGGTGAGGTGGGTTTTCCACAATGAGGTGCCTGGGGAGTTGAGAGCCAAGCCCTGTGCTTGTGTGGATGTGTTCAGCTGCTCTGAGGAAAAGGGGAAAGGAGGACAAGGGTAAATTCCACCCATGCAGCTGCCTGAGAGGAACAGATCATTTGGGATCTGTTTGGAGGTAGAAATAGGGCTGGAAGTGAGACAGTGAAGTAGAGGTAAGGTGTTCTTTGACATCACCAGGGCCACATCAGGGAGTTGCTGAGTAACCTGCTGAAATAATCTCTGAAAATGTTTGAGCAGAACGGGTTGCTGCCTGTGCTCCGAGTCTCTGCTTGTGAATTTGGGGCCGACGTTGGCACCCAGCTCTTTGTTTCTAATCCTGATCTGAATGTGCTGAACCTACATTAGCAGAGAATGCTGGACTGGGAGGTCTGTAACTATGGCAGTGTCCTCCAAACGTGACCCTCTGCTGCTCATCTCAGCGCTGGCACCTGCGGGTGCCGTGGAAGGTGGCACTCCYTTCTTCTGGTAGTAATTCCATGTCAAAGAGGAAATATAAATAAACTCCCCAAACAAAAGGAGCAAGGAAAAAATAATTCTTTCAAACATTTGAGCAGGAACAATAGGCTAGGATATGCACTCTCTGGGGAGGGGTAATGGCTGAAAGCGATAGGAGCACAGTGCTGCCTTGGTCTGTACCTAGCTGGGCTCAGCGAGGATTATTTATAGCAAATGTTATGGCAGAAGCATGTGTGACCTGCAGGCTCCCAGCTAGGGGAAGAGCTTTCCTGTGCTGTCTCTGGGATACAATAGACAATTATTTAGACACTATCTTTGTCTCGAGATATAAACAATTAAACGCTGGCTACTGATTTCTGCTCTGATGTGCAGACCGCKCTTTCTTGCTTAGGGATTTGGGGAGAAGGCAAGGATTTTTGAGGAATGTCACAGCTGTGAAGTTCCTGAGGCATCTCTACCAAACTGACTAATTGGGAATGCAGAGCAATGTCACRAGCACCACGAAGTTGTTGCTTGCCAAAGGTTGGCAGCCCGTGGCTCAGTGTTGTTCAGCTGACATTAATGGGGTGTGGATGGGTGTAGACCCCTGAATCTGCCTGTTCCATTGTGTTTTGGCTCATCACTATGGTATTAAAGTACCTACAGCTGCTGCTGGATGGTAATTAAATGTTCTTACATATAATTAACTACTTTCAACTGACTGCTGAACAGCTTAAATAATCTACATGTAATGGCAGATATTTTGGTATTAGAATGGTGACAGTTGGTGCCAAATAGCTGGAGAGGTTGGGGAAACAGCTATTGTGCATCAGAACAACATTGTGCTGGCAGATGACTCCTCCTTCAGGCTCCCTCCTTTTCCTGGGGGTCCCTGTCCATCCTGGCTGCCAGAACCAGAAGGATCCTTTTGGATCTCTTCAGGACTCACCTCAGGTTTATTTTCTGTASAACAGAAGAATTTAGAATTGCAAAAAAGGGGAGATGTGTAGGGTGTTGCTGCTGTGGCTCAGTGGGCAGAGGGTGAATCTGCACCTGCAGTTCCTGGATCAGCAGTGTGGATCTGGAGGAACATTTAGCACAGGTGCAGTGCCAGAGGTGTGTGGGCTTTGTGAGATACTTGATCTGAAATCCACCTTCAGCAAGAACTGATCTATTATGTTCATTATTTCATTCCAGTTGTATTCTAGGGATTTTATATCTCTATGTTTTTATCTGAGCTTCTGCTCGGCTTTGCACAGGGAACTGGCTGCTGGCTCTCCATCCCTGTGTGTGTAAAGCTGATCCTGGCTTGGTGTAAGGTTTTAGTGCTCTGTGTGCTGCAGAGCCCAGGGCTGGTGCCCTGTTCAGCTGCCTGGCAGCTCCCTGCAGGGCCAGCCCATCTCCAGTGTGGAGCTGTGGTGTTTGCAGTGAGCTGCTCCCTGCCTGGCAGCACCAGCACCAGCCCAGTTTGTCTCACAGATGCAGTGGAGCTGCTCTCTCTCCCCATCGGCCGCAGGCAAAATGAGTCTCCTGCTCTAATTTCATTGTGTTTGGCCATCTCACAAACTCTAAAGCTCCCTGAAATGGGAAGGAAGTGATGTTTAAATTATACATGAGTGAACTGATTTACTCAGCCTGAAGTTTTGAGTTCCGTCCTTACAAATACAGGGCTGGAGCTATCAGTCTGTGCATCCATCCGTCTGCCTGGTGGACATTGAATTAGCAGGAGCACAAATGCAGATCCAGGACTGTAAAAGCTTTGGCTTAAACCAGTGCAAACCAAGTGGGGCCAGATGCTGCTGCCACAGGGAACGTGTCGTGTTTGCCTAGGGTTATCTTGTCTGCTAGTCTGCCCTCAGTGATGGAGCAGACCGTTGCTGCAGGGTCCCTTCTGCCACTGGCAAGTGGTGAAGTCTCCATCCCTGGAAATATTAAAAGAGTCTGTGGATATGACACTTGAGGACGTGGTTTAGTGGTCAGGGTGGTGTTGGTGGTGGTGCTGGGTTGATGGTTGGAATCGATCTTGGAGGTTTTATCAACCTTAATGATTCTGTGATTCTAAAACTCAGTGTTTTGATAATGTCTGTCCATTCCTGACTGGGAAGGGATTCAGACTGCTCCTCTGTCTGTCTCCTGCTCCTAATGGAGGGATTTAGCTTCCTGTGGAAGGGATTTTGCAGAGCATGTGAAATGCTGGTTCAATTCTCTGGTCACTTCCTATGGGCACGGGCCCCGTGCTCCTTGGGGAGCCCAGTGCCGGAAAGTCGTAACTGCACTCGCTGATGGGCTGGAGATCCCTTTTGCAGATGTTTCACCCAGGTCTCTCCTTCCACCTCGATTGAAATAAATGAACAATCAAGCTGCAGTGCTGCCATGCCTGGCCAGGGCCCAGCAGCAAACCATCCTCCTTGACCCAGAAACAGAGGATGCTGGATTTTTGTAGGGGCTGCATTGGTTTGTYGGGTGGGGTTCTGCCAGGTGGGCAGGGACTTGATCATCAGGCTGCATCCTCAGGGTGTGCTCTGTGAGCAAACACAGCTCTGCCCTTGGTCCTTGGATGCAGCACCCAGCAAGTCTGAAATGTCTGCGGAGACATAAACAGAAAGGGGGAGAAGTCACGATTCTCTCCCTATTTGTTTGACCTAAATACATTGAAGTAACTGTACCCCCATGAAAGAGATAATTTCCTGACGCTGGAGAGCTTAACATCTGTTTCCTCCCATTTTTTTTCAGTGGTAGAACATGGTAACGGAAGAACTGGCGGGGTTTTCTTTCCTCTTTTTCTTTTGTATAGCAAGAGGCGCTGCATGCTTGGGCTAAATACGCTCTCGGAGAGCAGACAGGTTTCTCTCAAGGGTTATATGATCATTTGTTCTCTATTTTCTCTCCTTCCTGCCTCCCCCCGCCCCTCCTGGAGAGGAGCGGATACAGCGAAGCCCAGGCAGGACTTCCTTAGCTCAGCCATGCCTCTGGCAGGCTGCGCCGCGTGCCCTCTCCCTGTCACCCCCCTTCCCCGAGAAACAATGGCCAAAGGCTCCTTCTTGTTTGTTATTTTGGATCCTGCAGAGGAAGAGCCGAGTGGAAGATCGTGTCCCCGGGGGCCCTCGGTGCATTCCAGCTCTGGCAGCGCCCGCCGAGGCTGTCGGCGCCTGGGCCGCGCCGGCCCTGGGCCTTTCGCTCCAGCCCTGTGCTGCTGGAGGGGGACACTGGGCTTGGAAACAAATTTGGCACTGGTGAGGGGTGAGAGGAGAGGGATGGAGAGCCTTGGAGGGGTGTCTGGAGCCACTGCTCCACAGTGAATGCAGGTGCTGTCCTTGGAACATCCAGCACAGCGCAGGTTGTCACAGCGCCAGGAGGAGCTGGGCATTTCTACCGACTGTTCTGACATGGTTTGAATCCCCAGCTTCTCCTTTGCACATGAGGGGCACTGAGCCTCAGACCCTCTCTGGCTCCAAAACCTCCAGGATGACCTTGGGTCTCTCCAGGTGCTTTGAGGCAGCGGCTCTGTGGAGGAGAGCGCAGTGTCTGGCATGTGATCCTGTCTAGGCTGCCCCAAGGGCAACCCCTCCACCAATTTCCTCTTTGTTCCCTTCAAAGGTTTGTTGTTTCTCAGGGCCCCAGTCAAAATAGTTCTTTCCAGTCACTTGATAGAAGGGATTTACCATTTGCCTGGAACCTGGAATATGTGTGCTCCACTATCCCACAGCACCAAGGGATCCTGGAAGCACAGAATGGTTTGGGTTGAAAGGAACCTTTGAAACCATCTTGTTCCACCCTCTGCCATGGGCAGGGACACCTTTCCCTATCCCAGGCTGCTCCAAGCCCAGTCCAGCTCAGCCTTGGACACTTCCAGAGATCCAGGGGCAGCCACAGCTTCTCTGGTAACCTGTGTCAGTACCCTCCTAGTGCTTCAGAGCRCTAAATGTATTTTTTTAAAAAGTCACTTCTGCTAGTTGTCCATAACCTGCAGAGATCTGAAGAAGATTTCAGGAATTGTGTGGTGCCTGCCTGGCAAACAGCCTGAACTGAGTGCTGTTAAATGAGCAGTTTCTTTCCATCATTAGGGTCTCTTGAGAAAACTCAACCTGGATCAGACTAATCTTAATTTCCTAACTGATGCTTCCTTTCTAGTAGGTCTTGCTACCCTGCTGCCTTTGGACCTGGTGTTGTGGTTTAGCCTGGTTAAACAGCCTGGTTTTGCTCTGCTTGTGGATAACTTGTGTAGGGCAGCTCAGCAGCAGGAGATTGCCCATGGAAAGTGTCACTCCCTGAGGGGTGGCTTKTGACAGCCCTGATTGCTTGGGCCTGATTCAGCGTCCTTTAAGTCTATGAGAACTGTCAACTTTAGTGGGTGTTCCCTGGGCCCATGCTGTTATTTCTGCTGGCTGTCTGCTAAATCACACTGAAAAGGAGCAAAATTGCTCTTACTCCCACCTGTACTGTGCAGGAAGAGCCTGTTGCCAAGGGAATGTTGTGCAAGCACGAGTGAGATACAGACACCTATTTCTTTCTTAGAGATTGGGATAAGGCAAAAAATATGGAAAGAATTTGGAGGGAGAGTCATGGCTGTAGATACAGATGTTTGTGTAACACACCTGGTGCCCTTGGCTGGGGATTTTATTAATCTCAGTTTATTCATCCCCCTCAGTGACCTGGAAAAGGAAAGTGAATTTTCAGAATGAAGGACTGCTGCTTTTGTGACAAGAACAGCAGGGCAAGGCAGGGACCCACACAGCCCCTGTACACTGGAGCTGATGGCAGTGTTTGGTTGATAGCTGGAGTTTTATAAAACCATCTTCCCCTCCAGGTGAGATTCTGTGTGTTTTGGAGAGCAAACACACGAGCCTTTGGTCTCCAAACCTGGCTGAACCACCCTCCTTAGGCTCAGGTGGGCAGTGGAAGAGGTGGATGGTAATTGTGTTTTCTGTGGTTAAAACCCTTTAAGTGATGGTAGGCCCAGCTCAGCTGCTGGGTGGTGACTTGCTACGACTTGACATCTGCAACTGCAGCTCAAGGAGGGCAAAAATAAACATGTGGTTGACAAGTGGCRTAGTTTTCTTACTAATAGCTGTTCCCACAGCATTTCTTCAAAACCTCTTTCCCCTGTACCCTAGAAAGGTGAGCAGTGGTTCATCAGACACTCTCAGGGCTGCTTTCCTACATATTCAAATTTCATTTTGTCATGGTGGGCCTAAATGCCCCCAAGGCCCTGTGGTTTGGTTGGTAAACCTTTGCCCTGCTTGGCTGGGGGAAGCACAGGTTGCCCCAGGCAGCTGCTGCAGGTGTTTGCAGAGCAGTGGATGCTGCCTTCAGCAGCTCCTGCAGGCACTGCAGCTGAGCAGATTTGGGCTCCTGCTCAGGAACACTGAAGGAAGCYGGCTGAAATTTGCCTCGGGGGTGGCAGGTTTGCTCTGGGTGGGGCAGTGCCAGTCCTGGGGCTGGGGCTGGCTTAGGGGCAGTGCTGGGGCTTGGCTCCTGCCGAGGTCAGCCTCTGGTTTTGATGCCTTCAGTTTCAGTTTTCATGTTTTCCAGACTCTGTACTGCATTGGTGTATAACTCTGAACTGTATATGAAGTGTTAGCAGCTCTCCTCACAGCTCAGTCACACAGAACAATCCTTTTCCAGCCCCAGAACCAAGGACACCACTGCAGCTTCAGGCCCAAAAAGTGCAAACAACAGAGAATTGAGGAGGGCAAACTGGGAGGATGGGACTGCATCACCTGGAGCTTGAATTGGACAATGAACCCCAATATGGRAATGGACCAAAACTGATAAAACTGTGAGAACCTGTGACCCTCATCCAGCTTGGSTGCAGCCCTGGCTGGGCTCTTGTGCTGCCCAAGGTGAATCCTGTAAGGCCTTTTAATAAATCCCTATTTATTCCTTTAACTCTGTCCAGCCTCTGCTCCAGGAGCTCCCAAGGCATCAGTTTCAGTGTGTGCAGTCCTGCAGGTGTGACTGGGGGGAATTCAAGCACCAACAAGGTGGTTTTGAAGATGAGGAGAGGTTCAGGTGAGGCTGTGGTGGGAGGGGAGATGGAGAGGAGGAACCAAACACTGGTCACAGAACAGGTCTCCTCTCTGCTTAGAGTGCTCGGGTCTGGCTTCGTGGTGGCAGCTCTAATTTACATCTGCTTTAAAGCTGCTTAAAAAAAAAWAATTCAACCCCTCCTTATTTAATTTTAAAGCCACCCATGTGCCCTGTGATTCTGGATTCTGTTGCTTCTCTGGGGAGGGCTGTGCAGGATCTGTCCCTTTTATGGGCTCTCTTTTGCCTGCCACATGAGGAACAGCCTGTCTCCTCTGTGCTAGCATCCCTCCAAAGACTTCTAAGGCAAGCCTCTTCCCTTTGAATCTTCTTTCCTCATGCAGGATCCACCCAGCCAAAAACAATAAAACATAAAACTGGAAAGAGAAAACAAACAAAAAACCAGGGCCATTTGTGATTTCTGTCTTTTGCTGCCAGTTGGCTGCACCACTTGAAATGACTGAAGTCATCTTTTTTTTTTTTCCCCCCACCACTCCTTCCAACCCATTCCAATGTGTTAGTCTTTAAGTTGCAGAGGAATGTCTGGGAATAACTCACATCTCAAAGTGACAGCCTGAGAAATGAGGAGCTGCTCTCCTCCTCAGGCACCAGATGGAGGAACTGTCCYGCTCAACCCTTGGATTTTTGGGAACAAAAGCTTCTGTGGGCTCTGCAGGGACCCATGGCAGCACAGCTCCAGCATGAATTTCTGCTGCAGGGTTTAAATGGAGGCAAGTGGTGCTAAGGCCCAAAAACGCCTGGGGAAGGAGGTTCTCTCTTAAAACCTCCATGGTGAAGGAGGTTCTCTCTTAAAACCTCCGTGGTGGTGGGTCCAGGAGGCTGAGTAAAGAGACAGCTAGAGCAGAGCATCAGCCCTGTGCTTGGGCTGGGTAACTGGGTGAGGCTGGAGGTGCCCACTGAGTTGTAGGAGTGCGCGGGGTGTGTGCCAGTGGTGGCTGGGCTGGGGAGCTGTGGGGTGTATCTGACAGTGGGCATTTAGGGTGTGTAATTGGGGGGTGTGCTTGGCTGTATCCAGTGATGCTGTGTCACTGTGGGGTGTATTTGGTAGGGCACATTTAGGATGTGTAATTGTGGGATGTATTTGGCTGTATTCCTTCAGGATGTGTGACTGAGTGGGGTGTATTTGGCAGTGTACATTTAGGGTGGGAAGTTGTAGGCTGTGCTTGGTTGAACTGTGTTGCTGTGGGRTGTATYTGGCAGTGCCCATTTAGGCTGTGTCACCGTGGGGTGTATTTAGCAGTATTCCATCAAGATGTGTAACTGTGGGGTGTGTTTGGCTGTATCCAGTGATGTTGTGTAGGTCTGGGATGTATTTGGCAGTGCATGCTTAGGTTATGTGAGTGTGGGGTGTATCTGACTCTATACTGTCAGGTTGTGAAAATGTGGGGTGTACTTGACTGT
>JACDOX010000078.1:2301165-2312654 GCA_014549065.1 Cardinalis cardinalis | reverse complement strand
CCACAGCCCAGAGCAGAGCCAGCAGCACCTCACGTGGTGAGGTGCTTTGTTTGCCCTTTAATAAAGGGCAGAAATGGCCAGGAGGAGTGAAGGGGGGATACAAAAAGGTGAGAAGCAGCTCTGTGAGCACTGAGGCTGGTGAAGATGGTGAGGAAGAGGGGCTGAACAGGGGGTTGTCCCTGGCAGCAGTTGTGGCCTGTGCAGGCCCCGCGCAGGAGCAGCAGCTTCTGACAGGAGCAGGACCTGTGATGGCTCCACAAGGCAGGAACGGGACCTCTGGAGCTCCACACAACAGCAGGGGGATGTTCCTGGTAGGAATTGTATCCTGTGGAGCTGATTCCTGGCAGAAATTGTAACGAGTGGAGGCCCCACACAGGAGCGGTTCTCCTGGCAGGAGCCGTGGCCTGTGAAGGCCCCACAGGAGCCTGGGATAAGTGTGAGAAGGAGGGACAACTATCATGTCCCAACCATACCTGTCCCAGTTCCCAATCCTTCTGCACCCCTTGGTTGGAGATAGATCCCCATAGAAATGGGGAAGTTGAGCCATGGTGGGTGGGGGTAAGACATTTTGTTAGTTTTATCTTTGTTTCTCGTTRTCAAGATCAGTTGGTGATAAATCAAATTGCCAGGGATTGGAAAGGGGTCACTGTATTTTTTTAGCAGCCCATCATCTTTTTCCTCTTATTTCCCCCCTTGCCTTGGGTGGGCARCACAGTGAGTGGACATCTGGCAGCCCACCATAGCAGCAAACACTCATTTCTGCTACCCTAAGCACGGCTGGTGCCAAAAATGCTTGGCACAAGCCCTGTGGCAGGGCTCATGGAAAGCCGGATGACTGTTGTCCATAAAAAAGAGGGAGGCTGGTTGTTTCTCTTGGCTGTGCTCTGCTTCCGTGGTGCCTGTGCCATCCCTGGGGGTTTCATGGTTGTCCCTTGTTGGAGGCAGACATGGTGGCAAGGAGGAAACAGACTTGACTGARTGCAAGGGTCATAAGATGCCCAGGGCAGTAGCTGCTGCATTAATGACCTTAGTTTTACCAGAAATAGCAAGTTTAAATGTTTTAAGTAGATCTGGGGCCTGTTCGCAGTGCTAGTGTGGTGCCTGCTGCTTGGGGGAAAGTGGAGAGTTTCTCCATTGTCAAACCCATGTCTTGAGGGCTCGCTATTTCTTTCTTCTTCCTCCTAAGAGTAGGATTGGAAATTGAGGGAATTTAACCCCGTTGAGTGCCTGGCATGTATTTCTGCTTTCTAGACAGCAAACCCAGGACCTGCAGATCCAGCCCCAGGAAGCTGTAGTATCGAGACAGGACAGTTCTGTTCCAGTGGAAGGGAASCTTTAGGAGCTGAGCAGGAGTTCAGCTGTATTGCCACAGCTGCTTCAGAGTGGTTTCCATTGCTGCTCTGGATGGAGGAACTGGATTTTTAATCCTGTCCACTGGAACTCACTTGAGGGGAACATGTTTTTTGTAGTGTTGAGTGGTGGCCAAGCAGCTTTCACTGAGCAGAACAGTGCCAGGAGGGATTCCCATGCTGGTGCCATCACTACTGTATGAAAAACCTGGCTTGGATATTCCACGAGTTTTCTGATGTAGTATTTTAGAGTTGCGTTGCTTCCAGGAAAAGGCTCATCCTGACTTTTCTTTGAATGGCTGCCTGGAGAGACTGAGCTATTGGGAGCGTGATGCCAGTTCCTGGCAGATGGGAATGGTGGAGATGACAGTGACATGTGCAGGGGCACTGACTGCAACTTCCTCTCTCCTCTCTGCCATGGACTCTGATGCATTTCGAGTCTCCAAGACTTGCAAAGCAAAGATGTGATTCATGGGATTCTGAGCATACTTTGTGGTAACTTTATTAGTGCAGGAAGTTTATTTGTGGTCACTGAGTGTTCAGTCATTTAAAGCAGATTTAAGTAGCTTTAAAATTTATATGGTTTGGAAGCAAAATTTCAGCCTCCCTGGAATCAATGGGGAAAACCACCACCGCTGCTGGGATAAGGTTTGACTTGAGATGCTTTATGAAATGCGTCTTCTAAAAGTTTTCTGCTCTAATTGCATTCCTTTGTTCTTTTCCCTTAAAGTMTTGTGAAGAAAGCAGTCTGAGGACCATGCATCCGTGACTCCTGGAACCAGCCTGTSAGCCAGGGCGATGGAAGTTCTAGAGGGCCTCCAGCGTACTGCTTCTGTGAGCATTCCCAATGGATGTGCCAACAGGATTTCCCAAGGAAACATGGAGGGAGGGAGCACTGATGCCTTGGAGGCCTGTGGTGCTGAGCACTGCGCCTCTGGCGACGCAGTCCCCGGTGAGCAGGAGGAAACACACAGGTATAAGAAGACAACCAAGGGCAGCCGGATCTGGAATTTCGTGAGACGAAGGAAAGGACTCTCTACAAATAAAGACAGGCCCCAGTCCATGATTCTGCTGGGAGTTGCCTCTGAGGCGTCAGAATTAAAAAAGCCATCCTTCATGGACAGGGTACGCTCGTCAAAAAAGGGAAGATCCTCCAGGACACCCAAGAACGTGGATTTGAGAGCATCCAAAGTGCAGGACGTGTGTGACCCTGAGGAGGACCTTCATGGCAGTGGGCAGAGAGCTGTCTACAGGGTTAGGAAGCTGGGCGATGGCCGGAGGCCCTCCCGCCACTCCTACGCGGGCTACATCGAGGATTTGGACTCTTCTTTTGAGGACATAGAGCTGAACATCAGCATTCCTGAACTCGATGCCACTGAAAGTAAATGTCTCAGGGATATCAGTGGCAGATTACACGGCGAGGATAATGATGGTAACTGCCACAGAATACCGGCCAGGAAGAGCGAGTCTTTGAATTTTGAACACGTTAAGAGTCCTGCAATTACAGAAGGGGACAATCAAAAGAGGTGTGCTGTGCTCCCACAGGAGAGCAGGAGAGGAAGGAGCTCTGATGTCTGGAGCTATCTGAAAGGAATTTCATTAGCTAGCAAAGATAATTCAAAGCTCCCAGATCAAAGGGCTGAAACCAATTTCCAGAACTTAGAAAATACAACTGATCATTCCGCTTCTTACTTTGACTTTGATACAAGATGTGAGGAAAATCTCAGCCAGCGAAAAAAATCAAACGGTGCTGCCAAAGCCACTCACTTTGGGGGTGTTGTGAGGTTCCTAAGCAGYGTGGCCGAGGCGGCTCGGCGGCTGCGAGGCTCCTCGAGGGCATTCTCCCCCGATGAGAAGAGGCCTCAGCGCAGTTTCCGGGGCCGCAGGCAGGACGTGGCCTCCCCCAGAGAGGGCTTGGTTATCGAGAACGAGAGCGCCAAGGCCTTCTGCACGGTGGGAGCCTGCCTGCAGTCCCCGGATTCGGGCACGTGGGAGAACCTGAGCTTTGAGAGTTTGGGGGCGAAGGAGTCCCTGCAGCACTGCAAAACCGCAGATGGGCTGAAAGGCATTGGTTCCTCTGGCCTGGACAGTGGCAATGACAGGCTTAATGAAACCTCACCTTCTCCCTTTGGGCCAGAGCCATCCATGTCCCAACTGGCAGAGCTTGCAGATGGCTCTTTCACTGAGCTGAACAGCAAAGACCCCTCTGAGGATCTGGTTGAACTTCCACAGATGGCTCTGGCTGAACCGATTGAGGACTTAGGCACTGATCCAGAGAAGACCCAGGTCATGGCCAGGGACCTGCCACCTTCTCATTATCTTTCTGTGAATAGTCTGGATACTGTGGACCTGGCCTGTTCTCCAGCTGCCAGTGGGGATTTTTCTGCAGAAACTGATGTGCAGACTCACCTTCCACAGGCATCACCAACTAAATTTGATTCTGGAGATGTGGCTTGTGCTCCAGTGGTTGCTAAAGACATGGATCAATCTCCAGCAGTTGCTCAGGAGCTTTCAGAGACAGAACTGGATAATCAGGACTTGAGAAATCCTGAGCTGCCTTTGCAAAACTTATCTGGAAGTGAGCTGGAGTTTCAAGACACTGCCAGTACCCTGGAGAGGGTCGTGGGCAGGGGCCTGGCACCTTCTCCTGATCTTCCTGTCAGTACTCTGGATGCTGCAGGCCTGGGCTGCTCTCCAGCTGCTGCTGATGCCTTTCCTGCAGTGACTGAGGCTCAGGCCCACCTTGCACAGACATCACTGACTAAACTTGATACTGAGGACGTGGCTTGTGCCCCAGTGATTGCTAAAGACATGAATCCATCTCCAGCTGCGGCTCAGGAAATTTCAAGGACAGAACTGGATAATCAGGACTTGAGAAACCCTGAGCTGCCTTTGCAAGGAGGTGAGCTGGGGATTCAGGACCTGGGCAGTACTCGAGAGACATCACAGGTTGTGGGCAGGTATGTGCCACCTTCTCCTGATCTTCCTGTGAATGAGCTGGGTGCTGTGGATTTGGACCATTCCTCAGCTGCCAATGGTGACTTCTCTGCAGCACCTGAGGCTCTSATCCACCTGCCCCAGGCAGCTGTGACTGAAGAGAACCAAGACACTGTCAGTACTCTGGAGAAGAGTCAGGTCACGGGCAGGGACCTGCCACCTTCTCATGACATTCCCGAGAATATTCTGGATGCTGCGGACATGGGCTGTTCTGCAGTTGCCAACGTGGACTTTTCTGTAGTGACTTTTTTGAAGTGTTCCACAGTGAAAAGGCAGGGTTTGGAACAGCCTGGTGGCCGCATTAAAAAGCGGGGAACTGCTTCATTTGTGGAACAAAACTCTGTGGAGGTCATGGACAGGGTGGAAGAGTTTGACTGCAGCACGGAGTGCAGGCCCTTCCAGGTGCACGTCTCGAGGATTGTCTCTTCTGGACGCCTCAAAAATGGAAAGGTAGGAGCAGCTTTGTAAGGTTTGCAATAAGACCACGTTGTTGTACATCTCAAAAAGCTGGTTTGAGCTGGAAAGCATTTTTTTACATCCCTCATTGGGATTTGCAGCTAAGGAGGTCTTAGATCAGTCTGAGTCTGAGCTCTTAAACCTCCAGAGCTGCTTTTCCTAAGACCTTTCRTGTGTATCAGTGTCTCTTGAAGAGGGTGTAACAGTTTATGTATTCCTAGACACTAGCTTTAGTTTTTTTCCTCTTGGCATTTAGGTTCATTGGAAGTAGAAGCTCCTAAGAAGAGGATTTTTAGCAAACTGAGAGGTTTAAAGTGTGCTGTGGGCAAACAGAATTCAGCAATTGCACGTTGACCTCTGTGATTCCTTACCTTAAAGAGTTGTAGGAATGATGGRGTGGGTGATGAATGAGAGGTGGGCAATGCTGGTGGCTCCAGTCATGGCAGGACGTTCCTGTCTGGTACACTAAGTCTTTCAAAGCCCTTAAAATCCTCAGAACATGTAAGTGGACATTGCATTTTCAACTAGGTTCTGGGTGTTACAAATCTGTCTTGTCCAGCTTATTGCTATGAGACCTCAGAAATCCTGTGGAGCCAGCRTGGAGCCCAGCTTTAGGGTTCTTTTGGGTACCTGCTGGTTAGCTGAGGCTGGAATGAGGACTTTTTCTTTTTTCAAGGTGCCAGGTAGAAAAATAAAATTGATTTGTGAAGGAATTTTCTCTTTTCCTATTGGGTTTGGAGAGACAAGAGATATTCCAGAGGTGGTGACACTGTTGCCTGTTGGAAAAGGGGTCGCAGTAACTTCCGAGCCAAGAGGGGAAGTGTTTGAAAATTGGCAGCAGATTAGAAATGCTGGGGGGAAAATCTGAACTTCTGACTCACAGCTAAAACAGGCAGCAGTATTGTTAGTTATTCCTGGTTTTGTTTTTCTGCTGTTTCTGTGTAATACAAAGAGTTACAGAAGCTCTCTGTGTAATCCCAGGCACTCCAGAGGAGGGAGTAATGGTTGGTCACTTCTTGGGGTTTCTGGAAGAAACGTTTTTAAAAGGAGCTGAGAAGAGCTGTGGTTTGATATCCCTTCACAGGGACCAAGCTGAAATTATTCTGGGCAGGAGCAAGATGAGAGAGGCATGAAAGGATGGAGTGGAGCAGAGGGAAATACCAGCACTCTTCTCCCGGAGCACCACATCCCTGCTGGGAGGGCAGGGCCTGCCTGTCTGGTCCCAGTGCTCTGAGGGCACAGTGACAGCGCTCTCCCAGCTCAGCTGTGTGAGCAGGAGATGCCCTAAGTCCCAGCTCAGCTGTTGCAGCTTACTAACGTGACCAAGAAATTTAAATATGGTGCTTGAGATAACTGGACAGGAAACCTCCCCCGAGTTCCCGTGGAGCGTGGCGATAGCRCACGGCCTCGGGCTGCTGAGGCTTCCTCTGGCAGGGAGGGCTGGCTGCCTCCTGGGCAGGGGCTGGGAAGGCACACACAGCCCCTCCTGGGCTCTGGACACCTCCTGCGCCCCAGGAACTCCTGCTGCACGTCTGGCAATGCGCAGCCATCGGGTGGTGGCACCAAACCCAGAGCAGAGGGGGGCTGCAGGAGGGATCTCCTGGGCAGGAACAGCCCTGGAGAGTCTGCCAGCAGCTCCAGTAACAAGTGACCTGAGATACCCCGGGGATTTGCTCGCCTATCTCCCATCAGGGAGCGGCACTCGGAAACACTTTACCAAAAATAAACATGGGAGAGGAGGAACTTCAGCCCGAGCGTGACAGTAGCAGCAAACTCCAGCCTCTTACTGTTTTAGGGCTCAGTCCATCTCTTTGCTGGCACCTGTTTCTCAGGACAGTCACTGGCCCTGCTGCCTCCGCTCCAGGCTGCTCTGATTAACYGTAGGATTTGTATTTCAAGGGAAGTGCTCAACCACAGGCAGGAGAAGGTGCTGCCAGCACGGGGTGGCTTGGCCAGGCCGGGTGCTCTGAGCAAGTTCCCAGCAGTTTTACAGTGTGTGAGCAGCGTGGGGCAGAAAGCATTTCCCAAACAACTTAAACATTACCCCAAGAAAAGCATAAAATGCCTGTTCCCACAGAGGCTTCTGTGGGGAGATGGTGTGAGAAACTGAGGCTGGTGTAGCACAAGGGATGCTGGAGTGGGATTTAGGGGATGATCTGTACATTGGTTCTGTCAGTAAATCTGTTCAGTTATACCTGCAATTAATGCACCTGGTTTTTGCTTTCCTGGTCTTGCCTTTTAAAATTCTAATGTCTTTGGGCAGGAGCTGAGTGATGATATGAGCAAGTAGTTTGGTAGGGTTTGATCCTGGGGCTTTACAGGAAATAGCATTGCTGCAGCATTTAATAAAAGCAGATGCAGAAAAGTAGAAAAGCTCATCCCTAACAGTTGCTTTCAAACCCCATCCCAAATTCTCATGTGTTCTGGGAACTTGTGAAACAGTGGAGATAAAATGTTTTGAAGAATTGGAAGAACAGTAAAGGCCAAAACAAATGGTCAGTGGGAAATGCATTACTCCATTCCCACTGCTGCAGCTCTGGAGTCACAGTGCCATCCTTGTTCTGAGACATGAGACATGGRGTAAAAGATGTCGTGGAGGTTTCASTAGGTTTTGGACAGAGTTTCATTTTCCATGACTCCGCTGAAGTGAATTATTCTCCTCCAACCTCTAAGAACACCACAGCATCCCATCAGGGAAACTGCTGCTGCRGGAAGTCAGGCACAGCCCCAGGAGTTGTCTTTGAGCATTTCCAGTAGCTTGAGATGGTGTTCAGATGGAAAGCAGCTTTGATACCWTGTATTTTGCAATTCCAGCCTTCCATCAGGGTTCCAAACTGGCTGCTGTGTCCATGGATGGGGTTTGTGGGTGATTTGACACCTCCTTTGGAGKGATATGAGGAAAGGTTGCAAAATAGGCATCTGAATTCATACTTCAGGTATCAGTTTGGAGTTTTTAGGACTAAGAAATAAATGTCAGGTGTATTTCTGGCAGAGGTCCCTGCTTGTCCCAGGGCCATGACCAGGAGCATCTCGGAGCCTCTGGGCTCGTGTCACCCTCGCAGTGGCAGAGCAGAGGCTTTCACCGCAGTCTTTCTGTGCCCTCTGCTGGCTTGCTTGGGAAATAAGAGGTTATTCTGATGGACCAGAAAGCCAAATCTTTTCCTTGGGGTTCAGAATTTTATCTCCAAAGGGTTTGCAGGCTGCAGCTTGCTTCTGGCTGTTCTGCACATACACCCCAGTTGGGTTTGTGAGGCCCTTCTCTGGGGGAATTTGGATTGCCAGAAGTGTCCAAATGAGATTTCTACAGGCTTGGCAAAAGCTTGGCAAAAGCTGTGTGTCCCATAGGATGAGGTGCCAGGCTGATGGGATGCTGGGCTTGGTTTCAGGGCTCTGTGAGGGGCTGTGTRCTCAAACTCCTGCATCACTGGAGACGTTCTCCTGGAGCAGGTGTTGAGGTTGTTCCTCTGAGTCCTGGCCTCGGATCCAAACTGTCCCAGTGCCACAAAGGCTGTCCCTGGTGCAGGGTGTGCTGCTGCTCCGAGTGGCCCACATGGATGTGGGTGCTGTCAGGGCCTTAGGAGGTTTTTGGGGTTCCGTAGGTGCTCCGTGTGGGAATGCAGGAGCCTCTCGCTGTGGTGGGTCTGACTGGAAGTGCAGCATTGCTGATTTGCCTGAGTGTGCACATGCCAGGGGATGGGTTTGCAGATCTGCTGCCTGATAGCTGGGGCAGAGCTCAGATCCTCCCACAGCTTTGGGGTTTGGCTTTAGTGCAGCTCCAAGTGCCTTTTCACAAGAAGAAGATCCAGCAAAATTCCCTTTTTTATCTGTGTTTGTGGAGAAATTGCAGGTGATGCCTGTAGTGACTTTTAGCTTGAGATTGGTTTATTGTGGGAGCAGCTGCAGATGGGATTGCTGAGTGGATTTATCCCTTTCCTCCCACTGCTGAATGGCACTGACCAGGAAATAGTATCTGGGAGAGTTGATCTTCAGAGCTTTCTTCATCTCCTGGTTATTCAGCTTTTGGGTTGTGTCTCAGCCTGCTGTAACAAAAGACTTTATAGTTCTTCCAAATTAAGAATTAGTACTTCACTTTCTAAATCCTGCTGTTGCCAAAAGAGTGCTGTATGCCTGTCTGCAGCGAGGTGCAATTTACTTGCAGAATGAAGATTTTGGGTATTTATGGCTTTTAATATGGTTGTGTCTGACAATCATTTTATTTTTAGAGAAGACAAAACCTCCAAAGCCTATCTTCAAGCTGTGCAGATTCTTGTATTCATAATAACCAGGAGGTGCTAGCAAAATCTTGAATTAAAGCCTGTATTTAGTGCTATCTATAGTGGGGTAGGGTTTTTTGGGAAACGTATTTTTAACATCRTCAGGGAAAGGCAGGTTGAGTTTGCAAAGCTGATAGGCTTTGCATGTATACAGAAGCAGCTATGGAACACATGGATAATTCAGATTTCCACATGTTTTCTTTAAACACGTGCTGTGTCTTTTCTTTATCCCATTCCCAGCCTCAAAAGTGAAACCAGGGCATCAGAGTAGGGATGGGCAGGGGCACCTCTGGGCCTTGCTGGCCTTATGCTAAAGGCACTCTGTGTTGAAAATTCCCTGGATAGAAGGTTTTCTTTGGCTTTTACCCCCTCCCAGCTGCTCTCCAGCCAAGAGAGGTGTACTGGCTCACTGGATATGATGCTGGTGCTGGGAGATGGAGCCTTAATTCATCCACAGCTTTCTTCTGGGGTAATTACAGCCTGTMTGCTTTGTTCTTCATCTGTAAATGAAAATAACAGCGCATCAGTGAAAATGAGCTGCTGGAGGCTTGAGGATGGATCCACCAAACCATCCCAGGCCCCCAGTTATTAGCAGGCTCCTGGATGTGTGACAGATGTGTTTGTGATTGAGCCTAGAAACCTCTTAGAGGGGAACACCTCCTGTTTGCTTCCTTTGACCTTCGTCAAATGATTTTTCTTCTGATTTCTTGACTCTAAGATTATACACAAGACTTCCATGGTGTCACATGTCACAGAGAATAAAATGAAAAGTAGGAGTTTGAATTGTGATGTTTTTAAAAAGAACATTCCATTCTACAAAATGTCATGGTACAGTTGTCATTTTCAGGAACTTTTCCTCCTGGAATAGAATAATAAAAGTTGGAGTGAAGAAAACACCAACATTTTTCCCCACTTAGCTGTAAATGCCAATTCTTTGGATTAGTGTTACCAAGCATTAAGGCATAACTGAGGTATTTGACCATTTTATGGGTGCTTCCATCAATTGCAACTGTTTTATTCAAGTAAATATTTTGTAGGCTATAGATGCAAGGACATGTCTGGTTGCTGTTGCCCTCAGTGAGCTGCCAACCCGTTTGGCTGCTCTTTGCTGTTCCTTGGAAGCAGCCAGCCCTTGCTGGTACGGGCTCCTCAGCACCAGCTGATTCCTTCCCTGTGTCTGCTCCTGCTGGGGCTTGGGAATGGGAGAGCAGCCTCACSCCCAAAGTGCAGAGCAGCAAGGGGGTCTCCATCAGGTCACCCCCAGAAGTTCTGGGACACTCAGTGCCACTGGAAGTGTTGGGCTCAGAGCTGTACAAGGTCTGAGTCCCYTGCACTGCTGTCGGGATCTCTGCTTGTCAGAGTGACCCTGAGAAGAGTTCCAAAGTCTCTTTTCCCAGCCCGGCGCYTGAAGAAGGAGTCAGGGCTCTTAATTTCTTGGTCTCAAGGTTGTTTATTSTATCTTAGCTATAATAAATTCTCTCCTGTCCTGCTGAGATCCATCCAGCAGGACAGTTCCAGGCGCTCTGCCTGCCCCCRGGGCAGTGTTATGTCTTTATACTAAAAACTACATATACAATGTTTACAATTACTTTCCAATACCCATCACCTATGTTAGACAGTGAGCTTCTACTCTAAACCAATCTGTGAGTGCCACCATCACAGCAGAAGATGGAGGCCAAGGAGGAGAAGAAGGAGGCCAAGAAGAAGGAGAAAGGCTGGACATGCCCAGTTCCCTCCATCTTGCCTCCTGAACCCCCATACCGAAACCCCCAAAATCTACTTTTCCACCCCGTGATAACTTCACTATCATTCTACCTAAACTGTTGTGGCTGGCTGATCTTCATCTAAGGTTGGGAATTTGCTCCACGGGTCATAATCAAACCCACAGGTGTTCTGGGCTCTGTGCCAGGGTCTCTGAGCCCCCTGGCAGGGCTCCTGGCCATCCCGGCCAGCCAGAGGGGTGTGCTGGGTTCCCACACACTGGGGGCTGCACACCAGGGCCAGCAGATCCTGACCTTGCAGTCAGAAATGCAATGGGTGCAGAGTGCAGCGAGCYGTGCCATGGTAATTCTGGGTATTATTGGATGTCCTGTGCTTGCTTTGCTCGAGATTTGAGTGCTGTTGGTAAAACCCTCCTGTGCCCCTTCTCTCGGCAGCCGACGTCTCCCCCAGCGCAGCCGTCCCCGCAGGCAGAGCCCTTCAAGGCGCTGGTGGAGCGCTGCCGCTCGGAGCCGCTGTCGCAGAGCACCCCCATGGGGCTGGACCAGCTGGGAGGGCGCATGCAGCACCTGCTCCGCAGGCGTGGTGAGTGCCTTCTCCTCTTCTCTTCTCTTCTCTTCTCTTCTCTTCTCTTCTCTTCTCTTCTCTTCTCTTCTCTTCTCTTCTCTTCTCTTCTCTTCTCTTCTCTTCTCTT
>JACDOX010000078.1:2285117-2300484 GCA_014549065.1 Cardinalis cardinalis | reverse complement strand
GGTGGAAAAGTCAGGAATGTGGTTTGAATCTGTGCTGGTTACATCCCTGACACCAGGTGAGGGAGCTCTGAGAGCCACATGCTGAGGAGTTTCTTGCTGGCTAATAGGATCTGCTTGTGTACAGTGTGTTTATGAAATAAGGCTGTTTTCTCTCTCTGATGTCTCTGAGCACAGTCCTCATAATCTGGTTATGAGAGGATGAACAGGAGTAGGCATGTGAGGTGTAAAAGCTGTTCAGCAGCTGCTGTGTGAGTTTATATTTGGTGGTTTTCTCCTGAATTTCTGTCCTCTAAGAATCCTCTGTGGTGAGTACTCACTGAGTACTCACCGTTTGGAGGTGGTGAGTGATGATGGATACTGAGATCACAACTCAGATCTGATGTTTGTTTGGAAACACAAGAAGTGAAGGGGTTTTTCCTCTTGTGCTTGGGTACTTTTCATGATGAAGGAGGGAGTCTCATGAGCCAAAGACTGGGATGACCTCTCTGCATTTGTCCTGCTCACAGTGACACCAGAGAGAGCACCCTGGAATGTATTTGCTGGCAGGGTCTCGTGCTGGCAGGTAAATTGGCTGATGGCTGAATAGATGACATCATTTTCTGAACCTCCTAATTAAAAAGATTGATAATGAGAGAAAGGAAATGATTTCCTGAAGGGCCACTGCTGGCATGAAGGATGCTGTGATTTAGTGATGGGCGAGCAGGGAAGCGCTGCCAGGCTCTGCTGGCATCGCCCGGGAGCGCTCCGGGGATCCAGGCGGCTGATGGATGGTGGCAGCACGTCAGGGTTCAGAGGAGCTGGGGAGGACAAGGCCAATTAGCTGCCTGTGCTGTTAATTGATGGCTCTGCTGCTGGGGTGCAGTGGTTCCCAGCACAGGGGGGTCACACAGCCCCTCAGAGGGAGCATTTCCTGTTTGCACRCTGCTCCATCCATCGCCTCCACCGTGCTGCAGCCTGGCTCTCCAAGAGTCTCCAAAGTGAAACGTGGGCTGCTAAAAATAGCAGCAGGCTGCCTGCATCAGCATTGAGGAAATAGGTCTCAGTGCAATCTCTCTCCCAACAATGCTGGAGGAAAACCAGGATGGCTGCCCAGGCAGCCTGCAGCAGCATCCCAGCCCTGCTGCGCTCCGGCCTGGGCAGGGCAGAGCCCCCACCTGTTTGGATTGGGGGTCTCCTCTCTCCCAAAGCCTGGAACCATGTAGTCTGGCCTCAAACCCCTCAGGACTGACACAGTCTGAAACCTCTGCCCGGTGAGAGGTACGTCAGGAGACAGAAATTGAGCATTGTGCATCTTTCAGGGAAGAATTCCAGAACGTGGCTATTTTCTGTAGATCTTTGCTCCATGACAGGGATGAGGAGCTCCAGGTGCTGGAAACACCTGTGGGGATGCATGTACCACATATGTGCACTGCCTGGATCACATGTACCTGTGCTAGCAGCTGCTCTGGGGGCACCAGTGGTGCTCAGCTCTGTTTCCTTCCCTCCAGCCCAGGGGATGTGAAGAGCCTGATGGAAGAAGGGATTAAAATTTAAGCTTGCCAAATGTGGGAGGGAAAACTCTGGTCTCATACAGCATCTTCACCCCACAAAAGAGAGAGATAGGATGTGGACTTGAAAATTTCAGTTGATTGGAAAAGGAGAGCTCATTTACCTCTTTTTCACAAGCTGCTGTGTGCCTGGGTGCCATCTGCAAGGCCAGGCTGGGGTCTGGTGTGAGAATCTGAAAAATATAAAAGCTAGAGCAGAACTGCATCTCTGAGGGCTTGGTCTGAAAGGCTGGGGGTGAGAACCAGCCCAGTTTCCGTAAAAAGCAGCTTTTATGGCCTTACCCATTTCTGGTTTGTGTGTAAATTGGACGAGCTGTTTCTTTTCCAAGGCCTGGAAAGGTCCAAGGTGCACTCACCTATGGACCACGGTGAGTGTGCAGCTGGGATTGCTGCGGGTGCTGCTGCTGGGGACCCAGGGAGCTGCTGCCCTGGGCACCCTGGGCAGGCTGGTGAGGGTCTCCTGCTCCTGCAGCTCCTGGCAGAGCATCCTGGCTCCACACCCAGTTGGGCTGACCCCACGTTGGGATGTGCCTCTGCCTTTTTGTAGTATCCAAGCTGCACTATTTCTCTTGCATCCCAAGAGCACTGAATAAAGCACCTAAATATACTCTGTGCTCTCTTTTTCCAAAGGAGAGGTTGAATGAGTCTCTTGCAAACAATTTTGTTTCTTTCATTTAAAAGAACAGCCTCCGCCCCCAGCCTGAGCTAAAGCACAGCATTTATCTTTTGTCATTCCTTTTTATTTTTTTGTTCCTGTGGATTTTCTCCTGGCAGCTGAGAACGAGCAGGCTTCAAAGACCCTGAAGGTGCGCGGGAACTGCAGGAACGGCGGCCGTCGATGGAACCTCTTCAAGCCTGGAGCTGAGAAGCTGCAGATCAGTCGGGTAAGGAGCTGTGTGCAACGTGCCCCTGCCTGCTTCAGGGCTGGGGTTTGCCTGCACTGGGCTTTGTGTTTAGAACAATGTGCCTGACTAACAGCTTCCTCAGTGCCTGGGTCCTTCAGCCACAGATGGGGATGGTTTTGGTTTGGTGTTGTTTTGTAGCAATAGAAGCTCAGGTGCGTTGTCTTTTCCCCAAGTCAGTGTCCCTTCAATGTGTAGCACAGGCTGTTGGGCTGTCACTGGGCCTCCTRTGCCTGTGGCTGAGTGCTCCTTGCAGGTGGAGGGAACTGTGACGTTTCCCATCGCCTTCAGATGTGCTCCCTGGTTTTGATGGGTTTATTTTTTCTCCTTCCTTTTTTAGCCCTGTGTCCTTTGGGTTTGGTGCTGCTCCCGGCACCATCTCGGTGACAAATTCATGTCGCTGCTTCTTTCCCAAAGTGTTTTGCAAATATAGGCACAATCCACTTGGTTCTTTTTTTGTGAATGATGCTTCTAGTGGGGGAAGTAAAAGCTGTTGTGGGCCCGGGGACATTCATGTTTTTCTCTGGGAAAAATTCAGAAAAGATGGCAAAAATGATATAATTTGTCTGATATGTTTCCTTGCTTGGGCAGGGGGTTGTTTTTCTTTTTGCTGTGCCCTGTGTTTGAAGTCGGGAGGCTTTGGTTATTTCATGGTCTCGTTTTGGATTTGTMGTGCTCATGAGTCTGGTTTCACTGGTACCCAACAGCTTCAGATTGTCCCAAACCCAGCAGATGTCCCAGCCTGCACTGTGATGCAGGCAGAGTTTTCTACTGACTATGGCAGARGAGGTTTAGCCCTTGTTGTTCCTCTAGGGCACAGGAACAAAGGACGGTCTGGGAGCCAGGAATTTCCCTGCTGGAGTGGAGAGGGGAACTGATCTTCTCTTGTGTCTCTGTGGCTCTTTCCCTCCCTACTGCTGTCCTTCCTTACCAGACCTTTCTTGTATTCCTTTCCCCTTTGGTATTTGATGAGCTGCCTTCCTGAGATGTGATTTCCAGGAGGTCCTTGGCCTCTGTGTGTGCTTTTCCATCACAGGAAGTTGGCAGTGAGTGATGCTGACTTCTCCACCCTCCTTGTGTTGGGTGTTGCTTTCCGGGGAACAAGTGCAGGGATGGACTGCTGGATTTTTGATCACTTGTGGCTTTCTGGAATTCCATCTTGCATCACTTCTGTTTGCTGAGTTTTTGTGGGCTGAGGTACAAAGGCAGAGGAGAGATAGACAAGGAGTTCAGCTCTTCTTTTTCTCTTCCTTCCCTTTGGGTCCTACCTCGCTGCCAAGACATGAACTGCTCCTTTCAGCTCAGGAGAGCTGTTCTGCTTTCAGACAAGCTGAACATCTAAAGCTTTGARCAAAGTTTTCCTGGAAGATGAAATGATCCCTGTCCAATAAAGCTGTTTGTCCTTGGAGCCAGGATAAAGGCAGGTGGCTGCAGAGCAGTGCAATATCCTGTTGTGCAGTGTGTAAGCCCTGCCTTGGAGAGTCTCAGGTGTGTTGTCCATGAGCTGTGTCCCTGTTCAGGGTCTGGTACTGACCACTGCATGGATGGATYTGGTCCTTAATTAATCACTTTCTTACACCTTAGTTAATCACTTTATTAATCCTTTAAGAGGAGCCTTGCAGCTTTCATAGCTGTCCTGGAGGCCCTCCTGGAAGCCAAGGTGCTGTTTTGACACAAAATTGCTCCTGAATTATCTGTGCATTGAGCATCCTAAAGCCAGGCCTGTTTTAGATTGCAAACAGAGTCCAGATTGCATCAGAGACCCTTAGAGAAGCTTTGGAAAACTGAAACCTCAGCAAACAAACACCCTGCTGAAGTTTGGGAAAGATTGGCTAAGAAACTGCTTCTCCTGTGGGGATAGCAGGAGGGATGTGGAGATGGAAAGGGCAGTGAGCTGCTCATGGCCCCAGAGGTGTGTGGGTGCTGTTTGCTCAGACATGGCCATGCCATGGGCCCCCCTGAGGCAGAGAATTGGCTTTGGGGAGGTCTGTCCAGCTTGTTTTTAAACCATGGCAAGCAGGCAGCTCTGAAACCTTTGGTTTATAAACCAGAAGTGCTGGCAAGTGCTGCAGGAGCACGATACAGAAATGTGGCTCACAACAGCAGTGCTGGAAAACTCAGCTGTCACCTCTGCCCCAAGCTCAGTGAAGATCTCCAGGGCTGCACATCACCTCTTGGCCAGCAAGAAGTTTCTTCTCTGGCAAATGTATAAATTTGGGGTGAGATTTGTGGGCCTGGATGTCTCTGGTCAGGTGCTTTCATTGACAGCTGGCACCAGTGAGGTGGCAGAGCAGTGCAGAAAGCAGGGATTTATCCTTCCAAGAAAGAGTGTCTGAAATCTGGGCACAAGCTGGAGAAGTTTTTTATGGAGTAGATCAGGTTATTGTTCTACTCTGGAGGTGGGAATAAGAAACTGAAGCACTGGAGRGTGGTACATATGGACCCATACAATATTTACTTTTTATTTCTCTCCTAATTTAAGAAGCAAGTAAAGATAAATAAGGTCAGACTTCTAAAAGTTTTCAGTCTTTATTTTTTTCCCAGAGTCCACTCTTCAGCCTGGAGAAAACTCCGTGTTGAAGCAGTTTATGTGCAGAGCATTTTGGTTTAGCACTTAGGTCCCTTAGAGCCTTTGCTTTTATGGGAGCAGTTTGGCACAATCAGGAGACCTGAAGGTGCCCTGAAGTGCAGACTTGGCTGCAGCAGAGATCACAGAGTGCCCTGGAAGGCTGCCCTGACAGGACCCTGAGCATCTCTGCTGCCTGATTTACCCTCAGGCAGSTCCTGCCAGCTGGGGTGAGGCTGATCCTTGGAGCAAGGGCAGCAGTGAGTTCCTCTCTGCAGCCCCAGAGCGGTGCTGGGAGATGTTTGAGGGTCTGGATGGCAGAGGCAGAGGGTGGCAGTCCCACCTTGACCCAAATCTCTGGCCTCTGCTGCCCCTTGTCAGGGAACTCTTTGCTTCTTGTCAGCTGCCCAGTCAAAATCATGCCAGCCTTTTCCAGACAGGTGCTCTGGGGATGTGCTCCAGGAGGAATCACAGAACCACCAGCTTGGAAAATCCTTTMAGATCATGGAGTCCAACCCATGCCCTGGCACCACCTCAACTAAMCCATGGCACTGAGTGCCACATCCAATCTTTTCTTAAAGGAAGGGAGATTCAGCCCTTGCTGAAACAGGAAGCCTCCTYTCAATGTGTATTAATTCTCTCTCTTACCTGAGAGTTTTAATTTCCAGCCTTTAAAGATGACTGCAGCCATTCCTGTCCTCTGCTCCTTCCCTCCCCTCCTGCCCTGTGTACTYGTGTACAAGGGACTAAAGCCCAAATTTCTRTGCTGGAGGAAGCCACTGTTAATGAGCTAGACTGGAAACTTTGCACGAGAGGAGCTTCTTTGACACCCCCTACACTAATAATAGGCAGGCCTGCTGTGCAGAGGTGTTGAATATTCACAAAACCCACCCCCCAGCCTGTCCCTTCTCCTCTGGAAGTCAGGAGCTCTTTCCAGAGCCTGCTGGGGGGTTGCCAGAGCAATGATGGTGGATGTGCCAGTCTGCAGCTCCCCAGAGCTGGATCCCCACTGCCTGTGTTTATGAGGAATAGGAAATTCAGGCCACGTGCAGCCTGCAGGAGAGCAGAGTGAAGGGGAAGTTGATTTGGGTGAGAATGCTGCTTGATATTCAGGGCCAGCTCTCCTGCCTGCTATTTTTATCCTCTCACACAGTGCTGAGTGGGCACTTTGGATTTTTTTCCCTTTGCCAAGTGTCCTGCCCTGTGTTCTGTGTACTTGGGCAGAAGGGGGCTGTGCTGGGGCTCCTGGGCTGCAGCATCCTGGGATGTGAGTGGGATGTGATCACAGCCAGATTTTGGAGCCCCTGTGTTCCTGGGAACAGGCTGGGAGAAAAGCACAGTCCTGAGGCTTTCCTGGTGCTAATTAGTTTAAATATCAGTGTGGTGCTACAAGAGGTTTATGTGCACGTATGGAGGGCTGCCAGGAAAACAAATCCTCATTGAATCTCTCTTCTCTCATCTTAAACATYGAGTATTTCTGCTGGCAGGGTATGTTTGAGCCATATATTTTGGGGAGGGCTGCTTTGTATCTTGATAAACCTATTCAGTTGCTCTACTTAGCAGTGCTCTGAAGTCTTTATGGAGTTGTKTTTTTTTAAATATATTTAGCCACTTATAAGTGTTTTTTTGCAAGTTCTGAAAAACTCAAATCAATCAAAATTGGCTTGCTGATTCGAGGGGGAATCAGGGATTGAGCTGCAGAATATTGCAGTGCTGTGATCCAGCCCCATCTGTCTGCATCAGGAGTGCCCAGGCAGGGTCCCTGCGCCCCTGGCTGCGGCAGTGCAGCCTTTCCAGCACCTGAGCTGTGTCTGATGTGCTGGCTCTGGCAGCTGGGCCGAGCAGGCAGAGCTGAGTGTGAGCTGCAGCTCAGCCCTGAGCCCGTTTGCATCCCTCTCGCCTGAACGGGCCTGCCCTGGGCTCCCTCCCCGGGGACGCCATGGGGAGCAGTGCAAGCACACAGCAGCAACTGGAAATGAGAGCTATTTCCACCTCACCGTGCTCTGCAACCTCCTCTCCATGGGTGTTCATTCTCTCTCTTTAATTTCCAGCCTTTAGAGATGACTGCAGCCATTCCTGTCCTCTGCTCCTTCCCTCCCTTCCTGCCCTGTGCACTTGTGTGTCACAGACATTTTCTGAAAAATCCTTCTGCCAGGATCTTTTCTCCGGAGAAGCTGGGAAGCTTCAGCTTCTCCATCTTTTGCTGCTTTGGAATGTGGTTTGGAGAACTGTTTACCCAGCACGTGGATTGTTTTTACTTGATGACCAATGACAGCCACTTGTGTTGAGGCTGTGAGCAATCACAAGATTTTATTATCATTCCATTCCTTTCTTTTTCAGCCTTCTAATGAAATCCTTTTCTCTCTATTCTTTTAGTATACTTTTATAATATAATATAATATAATATAATATAATATAATATAATATAATATAATATAATATAATATAATATAATGTAACATAATATAATGTAACATAATATAATGTAACATAATGTAATATAACATAATGTAATATAACATAATGTAATATAACATAATGTAATATAACATAATATAACATAATATAATATAACATAACATAACATAATATAATATAACATAACATAACATAATATAATATAACATAACATAATATAATATAACATAACATAATATATCAGCCTTCTGAAACATGGAGTCAAGATTCTCATCCCTTCCCTCGTCCTGGGACCCCTGTGAACACCACCACACTTGTGTACAAGGGACTAAAGCCCAAATTTCTGTGCTGGAGGAAGCCACTGTTAATGAGCTAGACTGGAATCTTTGCATGAGAGGAGCTTCTTTGACATACTAATAYATAATATAGTATAATATTAGTATTATTCCTRTACTAATAATAGGCAGGCCTGCTGGGTATTTAGAAAATCATTCAGCAGTGCTGTGGTTTTGAGCAGAGCAGGGCTGGCTGACCCCTGGTGCCTCGGGTGTTGCTCCAGCAGTGCCATACCCCAGSTGTTCCCAGCACTCCTGGGGACAAACAGGGCTTTAGGGACTGAATCTTGCAGGGAGGAGAGGTTTGAAATGGCAAATGGTCACCTTTGAGCTGTGGGTTTATGCACAAGAGAGATTTGAAGTTGCAGACTCCTCAGCCCTTCAGCAGTTATGTAGAGGTCTATATTAAGAAGAATCTCAGYCTCCAGTTGGTGATGGTTTTTATGGTGCCATTGAACCTCAGGGTGTCTCTGTGCAGCTGCAGGTGGTAGGTACTGCATCCTACATGGCATTAACTGTGTGCAGTGGTGACTGTACATAATCACTCCTATACTTCAAATGGAGCTCTCAGCCTAACTTTAAATAGCACTTTGGAATGGCTCCTTTTTCCTATTGCTCAGTAGTTCCACCTTGATTGCTCTGCTCCAACTCATTACTCAGCTCTGTCACCGTGTTTCACTCTGGGATATGGTTTATACAAAAGAAGCTTTAATGTAAACTCAATTTGTGTTGCATTGCTAAAGCCTTAATGACATTTTGCTTGGCAGCAGCATAGACTCTGTGGTTTGCCCTTCCCCTGTGCGCTGTGTTCCCAATAAACTAAAGGCTGTGGTAGGTGTAGCATGAAAAATCCCTGAGTAAATATTGGAACAAATGCTTTTGTAGTGCTTCCTAAGCCCTGGCTGTGCTCCTGATTCCAGGCCACCCTGGTGTCACCAGTGTGTAGCTGAAAAGGAGCTAAATTTGGGAAGGACAGGCAGGAGCACAGGTCAGAGCTCCAAAATGTCTTCTGTARCTTCTGCATCAGGTTTGAGATGCACCCCAGATGTGCTGCTGAGGCCACAGGGTGGGTGGATACACCCAGAAGGTCACCAGGGGAAGGTGAGGAGTGGTTGTGTGTGGCTCCCTGGRCTCTGAGGTGAGCTCTGGGTGCTTCACAGCCTGGCATGGCCCAGGGCAATTCCCCTGGGATCCTGGAGAGGCAGGAGCATCCTGCTCCTGGCAGGAGCTCTGTGATGCCGCAGTGTCCAGAGCGCTGGTTTGGCTCTGTTGATGACCCGGAAGGAGCATCTGGGACTGTCCCCCTTGCTGTCCACCCCAGCTGCTCCTGCAGTCTGGAGGGGATGTGTTCATAAACCCCAAATCCAGAGCACCTGCACACACTGCTGAGGTGCTGGCACCTGAAAATGTGGGCTCACAGGGAAACTGCMGCTGCTCTGACTTTTGCTCTGCCCTTGGCATTCAAGAAGCTGAAGTGGATTTAGTAACAAGCTGTCCCTAGTACCAAAGGTAGGAATAAAGGGTCTAATTTTGTCCCTGGTTTTGTTCTGCAGGTTTATGGAGGATTTCACACGTGAATTGAGCTGGGATATTGACCCAACACTGTGCTTGTACTTGGAGCAGTATGAAATGAGCAGGATGAGAGGCTGCAGAGGGGACGTGGGTATTTTATCAGTGCAGTCACATGGCCTGCAGTAAGCTCCTCAGTGGGGCAGGGACAGCTTCATCTCCTCATGGACTGCACACAACACACAGAATAATTCCCCTAATACATCTCTTTCTAATATCTAGGGTTGTCCAAAAACCTTGAGAGATCAGTCTTTTCTGGACAAGAGTGGACATTTCATGGCAGCTCTGCTGTGCTAGGTTCAGGGATTGCACTGGAAAGGACAGGGAGCACCACCTGGCTGCACTGCTGCTGTTCCCAGTGGGAAATCCCATTTCCCACCCAGTGCTGCTGTTCCCAGTGGGAAATCCCGTTCCCACCAGGACCAAGCCAGGCTGTGCAGCAGCACGTGCAGGGAGCATCCTTTGGAGAGGGGAAGGCTGCAGGGATTGCACCTCTGGGAAGCAGCAGCAGCAGCAGAGTCRCAGCACAGAGGTTGTGGCCAGTGGGGATCACTTCTGGGGGGCCTTTGGCCACTGGCCTTGGGGCACTCTWGCCCTCAGCAGTGGGTTTAACCTCTGAGAGAGTGGAGCTGCTTGGGCAAGGGCTGCTTCCCAGGGGAAGCTGTTTTTGCTGCAAATCTCTGAGCTCAGCCASTGCTGTCTTTGTCCCAGCTTGCTGGCACTCCTTGTGCTGGTGTCCCCTGCAGGGCTGTCCCCAGGGATGCTGTGTGTCATCTGGGGAGAGACAGGGAAGCACAACAACTGCTGCAAGCTGCAGCTGGAGTGGGATGCCCAGGAAGCAGCTCCAGGAGGGATCAGTCCCTGTGGGATGAGTCCCTTTCCACCCCTCCTCGTGCAAGGACTTCACTAAAAGCAGGAGTAACTCCAGAGCTGTGTATGGTGGCTGCGCCTTAGCTCTGCCTCTTGACACAAATTTTGGGGTGGGTTTAACCTTGCCTGGAGAATCAAACCTGTCCCACTGCAGCCAGGAAGGGATTTGGCTGTGTTTTAGAGGGGGCTTGCTGGGCTGTGGGGGTACTGGGTGTGTCTGAGCTGCTCAGGTGTGGCAGTGGATGTGTCAAATCAGTGTCACCATGGTGCTGGGAGGGGACTGGGTTGAGCAGGGAGCAGCACAGTGCAGGCAGGGCCAGGCCTGCCTTGCTGCAGGTGTCTGCCAGGCACCTGAACRGGCTGCAGGCAGGAGAAATCCTCCAGCAAGCAGGAAAACAAAGAAAACAAACATAAATGGAAGTGTTTGGAGCCTTCTGGTGGCAGTGGTGGGATGCCCTGGCCATGCTGTGTGCGCTGGACTGGTGATGCCTTGTGAAGGCTGACTTGGAGCAGAGACTAGACAGAGTTAAAGAATAAAGTAGGGATTTATTAGGAGGCTTCAATAGATCTACTTTGGGCAGCACAAGAGCCCAGCCAGGGCTGCACCCAAGGTGAACCTAAAATGGTCACAAAATGGAYGACCAGTCACGGRGTCTCTCACTTCCATGAGTTTTGGTCTATGAGCATATTGGAGGTAATTGTCTAATTACAGCTCTAGCTCGTGAAGTTTTATCTTTYTTGTTTTTCTCTCTTTGGTCTGTTTGTGGTTTTGGGCTTGAGATTTGGATCATTTGTCTTTGGGTCTCTAGTTAGAGCAGGAATTGTTTTGTCTCCCTGCTCTGTGCACAGAGCTCACCATCCCCTCAGACCCACACACAAAAGCAGCACAGAATGTGAAAAACAGAAAAGCTCAAACCTGAGGCATCAGTGGCCCAGGCAGTGCTGGCAGCAGCTGTGCTGGGATTGCCTTTGCCTTGGGAGCAGGAGCTGTGTGTGCACTGCTGGCTCCAGCCGCTCTGGGGTTCCCCAGGACAGCCCTGGCTCAGCACTGGGGGGCTTCCACCCCGCAGTGACCCCATGGAAGGCTGAGACACCAAAGCAGAGCTCCGTGAACATTTCTTTGGCATTCTGTTGCCATCAGAGCTGCTGCACTGTGTGCTGTGTTTGCCTGGTGCTTGCTCTGTGATTCCCTGCTGGAACACAGCACAGCACAAGGCTGTCCTTCCTGAGCAGGCTAAGAAAGATGTCTCTGGACTCTCCTCCCATCCCTGGCAGCTCAGGGATTTGTGCAGGTGAGAAAATCCTGCCTAGAAACGTGGAAGGAGAGCTCACAGCCTCTGTCCCTGCCCTTGCCTGTGGCCGGGATCTGCAGGGGCTGAGCTGCTCCTGTGACTTCCCCTCATGAACCCTGACCTTGGGTGTCACTGACATACTTTCTGAAAAATCCCTTCGCCAGGATTGTTTCTCCTGAGAAGCTTGGAAGCTTCAGCTCCTCCATGTTTTGCTACTCTAGAATGTGATTTGGAAAATCGCTTACCTGCCATGTGAATTGTTTTTACTCAATGACCAATCCCAGTCCAGCTGTGTCAGGACTCTGGTCAGTCACGAGTTTTTTATTAATCATTCTTTTCTAGCCTTCTGATGTCTCCTTTCTCTTTATTTAGTGTAATTTTAGTATATAATTTTCTTTTGATATAATATAGTATCAGAATC
Source organism: Cardinalis cardinalis (assembly GCA_014549065.1). NCBI lineage: Eukaryota > Metazoa > Chordata > Aves > Passeriformes > Cardinalidae > Cardinalis > Cardinalis cardinalis. Next base: position 2,288,564 of record JACDOX010000078.1, on the reverse strand, counting down.
AGCCTTCTAAGAACTTAGAGCCAATTCTCAGCTCTCCCCTCGTCCTGAGACCTTCACAACACCACAACAATTAATAACCACACTTGGGACTCCACACCTTCRTTGCTCTGGGGCTTCCCTGGAGCCAGGGAGTTTGGGAAGTGGGAAGGGAAATGCCTCAAGCCTTGATCGTGCTGGATGGAGGGGTGGCTGAGGCTGAGGGATGAGGGGAGGACAATGAAGGGAGATGTCCCAAGTGGACCTGAGCAATAATCCTGCCCACATGTGGAGTTCTTGCTTGGGCAGCACCATCCTGGGAGTGAAGGCAGAACCTGGCACTTCCAAAMCATCCTGTGCTAAAACAAAACTGCCAATTCCCCTGGCTCAGCTGGCTCTGCAGACTAGGACAGTGTTCATCCCACCTTCAGTGTTTTGTAGTGACAAAGTTCTTGTAGAAATGGATTTTGTCCCTCTTTTGCCAGGAGTTGGGACTGGGACAAGAAGAACCTGCAGTTGGATCCTTCTGTATGCAGGATTTATTTCCATCCATTCTTTATTTGAGCCATCTCTGCTTTTCTAAGATATCTCACATTTTATTTTTAATACTGGACAAATACCAAATATTCCTCAAGAGAGATCTGTGATTGCAGCTCAGTTCTGACAGTTGAGAATAGTCCAACCAACGTACTTGCCTCATCTGAAATGCTGCTATTTTCAGCTGTGCTTTTGTTTTTAGCCATCAGTGATAAGTTTGCATTTCCTGCAGATGATATTTTGGGTTGACGTGAATTGTTAAGGCCCCACTGTGTAAAATGGTTTTCTTCCTGTGTGACTTTGGGCTTGTCTTTTCTGGTTTCATACCCTCATCCAAACCAGAAGCAGAATTAAATCCCCACATCCCAGCTGGTCATCGCTAAATAATTTGAATTACATCTTGCTGAAGCATTTTATAAGTGATGCTGCAGGAAGGCTTGTTTCCTGTTTTGTAGTKTTGGGTGTTTTTGGGTTTTTTGTTTCTTTTCCTTTATTTTGGACTTAAGATAAAGGCAAGCTGAACTTTGCAGGCACTTATTTGGAGTCAGACATTTTCCAGCTATTATTTTGCAAACTATTAGAGCGGCAGATCATGAGGTGGGAACCCAGTTATGCAAACAAAGCCACGTCACTCTTGGCCAAAAATAGCTTCAGTACATGTGCAGTAAGGTGGAAATGAAGGCCTTTGGTGTACACAGAGCAAACAGGGAGGGAGGCAAGAGGGGAAGCTGCAGCTTTTTGTTTAGAGCCTCTCATATTTAGAGCAAAGTGTGTCTTCCAGAGACAAGCAGAGTGTTGCTGCTTGTAATGCCAGTGGGATGGGAGTTATTCCCTTCCTTACAGATGAAGGGGACTGAGGGTTTGAGAGATGGCACTCTGGTCCCAGAGGTGTTGGTAATTCTAACATCCAGGTCCCAGGCACAGCATGAAGAAATACTGAGGAAAAGTTAAAACATGTTCCCTTTCCTTCCTCTGCTCAGCATCTCCAGCACAGGGAAAACCTGGTCCTTGCTGTGTTCCCCTGGGATTCTGAGAGAGCTCTGGGGGCTGGCTTCACGCCTCATGCAGAGATGCTGCCTGGGCTTGAGTCTTCATCTCCTTTCATTTCAGCCTCTTCCAGCACTGCAGTGCCCTAAATAATTTCGAGATCACCCCAGTGGCTGTTTGCTGTGTACAGGGATTTGCTGCCTGGGAGTTTTCTGGGTGTTTGCAGCAGGGCTGGGGTCTGGCTTCCTTCACAGTGCTGCAAGTTCCTCTCCACCAGGCTTAAAATAACCTCGTGTTTTCCTCCTGTACCCCCAGCTCCCTTTGCAGTGATGTGGTTAATTGCAGTTTGTTATCAAGCTGTTAGGAGATGGTTTTGGGCCAGGAGAGGAGATAAAGCAGGAGCTTGGCTATGGAAAATGCAGCTGGAGGTGTGCAGATGTAGCTTCCATTGGATTAAAGCCTCCTTTTTATGCAGACTTGCAATTTTTTATCTCCCAATACTTTTGTGGGATGAGGCAGGAGGGGGCTATAAAGTTGAGCAGAGGCTTGATGCCTTCTGTAATGGGCAGAGTGATTCCCAGGCTCATTCCCTGTTCTTCTCACACAGTTTTTGTCTCAATTAGAAATGGTGTTCAAATTATCTCTGTATTCATCCAGAACTGCAAATGCCTATCAGAACATCTGAATGGCTTCAGCTGGGATTCTCTGTTCCTGCTCCTCCTCTTTCCAAAGGTGTCTGTGCAGCTTTACTCCTGCCACAATGCCCAAACACAGGTTTTTATTGCTCAGGTCCCCCTCCAAGTTTTGTTACAGGTTTCAGGGTTTGCCTGGAGTGTTTTCCATGCTGGGTTCCTGTGCATGTTGCTGCTTAGGTTGTGCCAGCGAATTCCAAAATAGCTGAACATCAGCATGCACAGCTACACAGAGAGGGGAGATTAGTGCTGATTTATTGGCCTGTCAATTAAAGAGGAGCACGAGGATTCTCACTGCATGGCTCAGATGAAGTGTTGTGGTGGCAGCAAAAGATCAGCTTTCTTCAACCTAGCTGCTGGTTCCTATACATTTCTGTKTAATTAAAGTGCTCCTGCATCCTGCACTCCTCAACATTAATTCAGAGATGTATTTTGAACCAGTGCCAGGGGAATACATTGTTATGGCATCCTCTTTCCACATCTATTAGCAGGAAGGGGATAATTGAGGAAATCTCACACAGATTTAATTGGGGACTGAGGGCATGACGGGGAGGGGAGAAGCACAAGGCAGAAGTAGGTCAGAAGTTGGGTAACTCTGCCTTGGCACGGAGCAGGGAGCAGAGCTGCCGGAGGCTGCTGCTCCTGGRGTGCCCAGGGAATGCTGGGGGGCCACGGGAGCTGCCCCGCATGGCTCTGGAGCRTCCTGCAGGTGTGGGCAGCTCTGCCAGGGTGCCAGGGGTGCTGATCCCTCGGGGGGCGTGTGGGATGGGTAAGGAATGGGGGCTGGGGGCAGCATGTTGCAGTTTTCAGCTCTGATCTGGAGTGGGGAACGTTTCACTCCAGTTTGCAGCTGCCTGTGCCCAGGTGGGGAGCAGGGTCCTGGCAGGGGTGAGCCCAGGGGAGCAGGGTCCTGGCAGGGATGAGCCATGGGGAGCAGGGTCCTGTCAGGGATGAGCCATGGGGAGCAGGGTCCTGTCAGGGGTGAGCCATGGGGAGCAGGGTCCTGGCAGGGTGAGCCATGGGGAGCAGGGTCCTGGCAGGGGTGAGCCCAGGGGAGCAGGGTCCTGTCAGGGTGAGCCATGGGGAGCAGGGTCCTGGCAGGGATGAGCCATGGGGAGCAGGGTCCTGTCAGGGTGAGCCCAGGGGAGCAGGGTCCTGTCAGGGTGAGCAATGGGGAGCAGGGTCCTGTCAGGGATGAGCCCAGGGGAGCAGGGTCCTGTCAGGGGTGAGCCCAGGGGAGCAGGGTCCTGTCAGG
>JACDOX010000078.1:2272971-2285104 GCA_014549065.1 Cardinalis cardinalis | reverse complement strand
TTTTCAGCTCTGATCTGGAGTGGGGAACGTTTCACTCCAGTTTGCAGCTGCCTGTGCCCAGGTGGGGAGCAGGGTCCTGTCAGGGTGAGCCCAGGGGAGCAGGGTCCTGGCAGGGGTGAGCCATGGGGAGCAGGGTCCTGTCAGGGTGAGCCATGGGGAGCAGGGTCCTGTCAGGGTGAGCCATGGGGAGCAGGGTCCTGTCAGGGCCGAGCATCCTTGCGGGGTGTGGGAGCTTGGCGTGGGAGGTGGCAGGGAARCAGCACAGGGGAAGCAGCACAGCGCTGGTGTCTGGCAGGCTCTGTGACCCTTCAGCTGCTCGTTTGTGCTGTTTGCCAGCCCTCCCTGCAGCAGGCTGGGTGTGGGCAGGGCTGGGTTAGGGCCCCACAAACTTCACTAACAGCACATGGGGCTGGTTTTTAGTGTAATTTTGCTSACTCACTGTGGGACACAGGAAAACTCCAACTTTGGCTGCACTTGGGCACTGCCATCCCTGGCAGGGGCAGCACAGCACGGCCTGCACCCATCCCGGGTTCTCACACGGAGAGCTGCTGGGTACAAGGTGTTTGATGGTTTTGGTTTGTGCCCTGGGGCTCTGCTGCTCAAGGCATCCATGGCCCTGGGGAATTTTGGGTGACTTGAGGGAAGGCCAGCACTGCTGGGAGGTGAACTCGGGCCCTGCTGGCTGGGATCACCCAGCCCAGGGATGCTGCAGGAGCAGGAGGAGGCTGCTGCAGGGTGCTCTGGGAGCAGAGGATGGCCAGGAGCAGAACTGRCCTCGGGAAGAGGCAAGAGAAGGGGGTTTTGTCAGTCTGTCCCTGTGTGCAGGGAGGGCTCAGAGCGATGGCACYAGAGGAACAGGCAGGGAGTGATCCCAGTGAGCTCCACCTGGACATGAGGGAGAAATTCTTCCCTGTGCAGGTGGTAGAGCCCTGATTGCATAGAGAGTTTCCCTCCCTGGGGATATTCCAGAGCAGAGCTGTGCTCAGGAATGGCCCTGCTGGAGTTTGGGATGGCCCTGCTGGAGTTTCCCTCCCTGGGGATATTCCAGAGCAGAGCTGTGCTCTGGATGGCCCTGCTGTGATCTGGGATGGCCCTGCTGGGGTTTGGGATGGCCCTGCTGGGGTTTGGGATGGTCCTGATGGGGTTTGGGATGGCCCTGCTGGAGTTTCCCTCCCTAGGGATGTTCCAGAGCAGAGCTGTGCTCAGGGATGGTCCTGCTGGAGTTTCCCTCTCTGGGGATGTTCCAGAGCAGAGCTGTGATCTGGGATGGCCCTGCTGGAGTTTGGGGTGGCCCTGCTGGAGTTTCCCTCTCTGGGGATATTCCAGAGCAGAGCTGTGCTCTGGATGGCCCTGCCTGGAGCAGGGAGTGGAACCAGAGCTCCCTCTGGTCCCTTCCAGCCTGACCCATGCTGAGATCCCCTGAAGCAGGAGCACTTTGCCATTGCCCCCATCAGTGGAGCTGGGCWGATTCCATGCTGGTGCCTTTTGCAGGCCTGGCCCTGTGGTTTTGCTGCAGCCCGTGGAGGGGTGTCCATGCTGTGTGTTGGCTTGGGCAGAGCTTRTGGCACCACTCTGTTGTTTTGAGCTTGTGCAAACAGCAAGTAGCAGCATTTGCCCTCAAGAGCCCACACTGCAAACACAAACACTTTCTAACAGACAAAACATGAGAAAAAAAAGAGTTTTAATTACAAATCTTGACGTTGAATATTTTTACTGGCTTTCCTCAAAGCCTCTTCCATCAGCATTGCCAAGCTGAAGCATCAACAAATACAGTTCTGGCTTAGAGATGGGTGTAATTAGGAACAGCAAACACACAGAAAAGGGTGGGGGCTATTTACYTCTGCTTTTTGGGCCTTGAGGGAGGCTCTTCTCAAGCTTTTACATCCAGTCACACAGAGCAGAAATATTTTCAGCTTGTATTAAGGTTAATAAAAAGAGAAAAATGATTCTCACAGTAGCATCAGTTTCTCAAAGGGGCAAAGCCCTTGTGCCACTCAGGGCTGTGGCTGCTGTGCTTCCCTGCCAAGATTCTGGGTTTATTCCCTCCTTCCTGCTTTCTAGGATTCTCCCCCACTGCAGGGTGCTGCTGGGATGGGGAACCTGTGCATTTTCTCTGGCATGAGTTTTCCTCTCCAGTTTTAAAACCCACTGGGGCTGCAGATGCACAGGCTTGTGCTGGAACAGAATGTACAAAATATCCACTCCTCAAGGACTTGGCTTTGTGTACTCCAGTGGCTGATGTCAGAGCATGGAAAAGGTCTTGTTTTCTCCAGAAATCTTTATTCTTAATGTGCATTCGAGACAGAGAAGCAGAAAAGTGTGTTCTTCTAAACCTAAGTTAAGAAGCTTGTTCAATTTTTAAACAGTTACATAAAGCCATCAAAGTCTGACAGGAGAGAGATGCAAGTTGGTGCAAAAGAAAATGGGAAAAAGAAGCTGAAATGGAGTGTTAAACTAATTCCCCCAGGCTTATACCTAAAACAGCCTTAACTCATCGATGAACCTGMTCCTGTGCTTTCAGTTTTTTTTCCTTCCTTTCTCATTTTTTCCTCTTTCTTGCCAGCTGTGTTCTTCATGTGGCTGAACCCTGGCTAAGTGGGAATGTTTTTTGAGCCAACACTCTGCTGCTTTTACTGGCCAGTTCTGGGTCAGATGGGCATTTCTGTGCTGCTCCTGGGGAGACAAACCTGTGGACATGAGTGGTGGGAATGGGGCCTCCTGAAGCACAGGAAGGGATCCTGGGCTCCTGAGTGGTTTTGCTGCTCAGCAGCCAGGCCTGGGTGAGATTCCCTGGTTTTGTTACAGCCAGGTCTGGGTGACATTCCCTGGTTTTGTTACAGCCAGGTCTGGGTGACATTCCCTGGTTTTGTTACAGNATTCCCTGGTTTTGTTACAGCCAGGTCTGGGTGACATTCCCTGGTTTTGTTACAGCCAGGTCTGGGTGACATTCCCTGGTTTTGTTACAGTCAGATCTGGGTGACATTCCCTGGTTTTGYTRCARCCAGGYCTGGGTGAGATTCCCTGGTTTTGCTGCTGCTCAGTGAACATTTGGGATGCTCCAGCCTTGGTGGGGAGCAAGTGCTGCTTTGGCCCATGGCTCAAAGCAGCTGAGCCTTCCCAAAAAGATCTGCCAGCTCCTGATGGAGGCTTTTGGTCAGTGAAAGAGGAATCTGGAGGGTTAGCACTCTGAGTTTGATGCAGGGATCACTCTGAGCACTGGTGAGGAGGCGTTTGGGGCCCATTCATGGGTCACATTCTCCCTTCCCAAGGGGAGGAGGGGTGGCCTGCAGGGACAGCATTGCAGTCACACTGTGTGAGTCCCTCAGTCAAACCTGCCTGAGAGAGAGCACAAGAAGCAGCAATCACACAAAGTTTGGATGCAGCTGGAGCTGAATCCCTGTGGCTCTGGCTGCCCATGTTCCCACACTGGGCATTCCCAGGGGCTCTGGGCACAGCAGCCTGCACTGGYACGGGGGGAGATGCTGGAGGAGCTCAGCTCATGCCTTGGCTGGGCTGTCACAGGATGGGAAGAAGAATTTCTTTGGAGTTCAGAGTCAGGAGTTCACCTGCTGCTGCCTGTGGGGGTTCTGAAGCCCAGCCATGGGCATCAGACCCAGGCCTGACCTCACAGCTGGTTTGACCTGAGCACTGAGGTTCCTCTCTGACTCRGAGGATGGAAGGGCTCTTTGCCTCCATTCTTTGGATGCCATTTCCTCATCTTTAAAGTTTACTGAGCTTCAGTTCTGTTGTTGGTTCTGATGGTGTTTGTCACTGCCTTTACCAGAGCAGGAGTGGACTCTGAGCAACTCCCAGCACCCCTTGAGCATTTTCTCCCAGGTATTTCCATAGAATCCCAGAATGGTTTGGTTGGAAGGGACTGTAAAGATTCCACCCTGTGCCCTGGGCAGGGAACCTCCCACTGTCCCAGGTGCTCCAAGCCTCAATGTCCAACCTGGCCTGGGACACCTCAGGGATCCAGGGGCAGCCCCAGCTGCTCTGGGAGTTCTATCCCAGCACCTGCCCCCTCACAGGGAGCAATTCCTTCACTCTTCATTAGACAGCAGATATTCAGGAAGGGCTTTAGCATCACACCTCTCTGGATAAYGCATAGAGACGTTGCAGGTCTTTGAGTAATATTAATCTATTTATATCAACTACCCTGATCCTAGAAATCCATTATAGCTGGTCCTGTCTAGACATGATCAAGGACATCCTTTCAACTGCCATTATTTTTTGATAGCATTAATATTCAAGCAGGTCTTTGTCTTAAGAAATGTATTCTGAAAGCTGCAGTCATTGAGGAAATTCATGGAGAATGAAAAGCAGTGCTGTGACAGAAAGGGTGTCACCTCCCAGAAGGAGCCACAGAGGGGGCCTGGCAGGGCTGCTCTCACAGGGCTTTTCACCCCAGTGACTCTGAGCCATCCTTCCTGTGAGGCTCAAGAGGCAAATGAAACTCAGAAAAGCCTGATGATTTCCTGCAGGTCATGGTGGAAATGAATTGGAGGAAATGAATTACCTGCTCTCCACTCCTGCCCTCTCTGGAGCTTATGAGCCTCTTTATTCAAGCCTTGGCATTTCTGAGGTCACATTCAATCTGGAGAACCTGGCTTTGGTTAACCCCAGCCGCTCACCTCCCTCACACCTGCTGAGGAGGAGCTGCTCAGCTGCAAATAGCTCCCACAGCATCATTGTGCCACTGAATCCTCAGGGAGCCGCAGTTCCGTGTGCTTGGCTGCAGCTGGGAGCCCTGGTTTGCTGCTCTTGGGAGAGGGGAGCACAGGTGGGAGCCCGGAATCTCTGAGAGAATATTCTGTACGTGAAGAAGCTTTTCAGGAGTGGATGCATCTCCTTTCTCATGCACAACAAGGCTGTGGTCKCTGAGAAAAAAATACTTTTTCTGGGAGAAAAAAATGCTCAAAATTCAAGGTTTGCATGAGTCTGCCCTTTAAAGAATGAGCAGTTGGAGACTCCCGAGTGCTGTCTGTAAATTGCAGAGTTTCCTTCCTGTGTTTGAGCAGTGCCTGCACCTCCTCTGAGCATTCCCCAAGCTGCAGGACATCAGTGTTTACTTTAGGGTCCCTGACTCTGTGGCTCCAGCCTCAAGGTCTGACCAAAAAAAAAAAAAAAAATCAGTTTTCAGCACATTCAGAGTATGAAAGTTTCTGTGTTTTCTGTGCTTGTGAAGAGCCACCCCTGTGTCTGCATGGCAGYGTCCCAGAGGCACTGCCTGGGCTGGGAGGACTGTGCTGAAGGTCTCAGGGATGAAAAACAAGCTGTAGGAAGTTTTTTTTCTTTTGCCTTCTGGTCACAGGTTGGAAAACTTCCCTTGTCTCATGCCCAGGTCACTGTGTTGTGTTAGAGCTGCCGCCTTGCACTGCTGAGGTGGCTGCAGTTCAGAGATAAATAAATAAAGTGCTTTTCACAGTTCTGGGGGATTCTTTGGCATGCCAGTATGGAAACACAAGGAATTGTCATTAGAAAAAATCAAAATATTTCTGCTCACATGGCCTCAGGTAAAGGACTCATAACAAAGATGGGTCACAAGGGAGCCAATTTTGGTATAATTAAATCCACTGCTGTTTGCTGACACATGAAACAGAAATATTTAATCTACTCAATGTGGGTGCAGTCACTGCTCAGTCAAAAATCATGGAATCCTGCTGGGTTTGCCACACAGCCTGTCCTGCTTTCAACCACCACAGGTGTTCCTCATGCTGCTCCTGCAATCTCCATGTGTCTCCTCCTTTCTGCTTTCTTGCTCTTAAGAGGAAAAGGAGAAGTGTGGGGGACGCAGTTTTGTGGCCCCAGTAATTGTTGAAGCCTCAGCAATCATAAAGAGGAGTCGGAATGAAATGTGTTTCCTTTCCTGCCAGGGCTCAGCTGATCCACTTTGTCACCTGAACGTCCCAGTATCCATCAGTTAAGAGGATGGAGATTTGCATAATTAGTGTTTTTGAGGTACCTTCTGAAATGCAGGAGAAGAACTCTTAGGTGTCTCAGCTCTTATCTAATGAGGTGCTGACAAAGAGGTATCCATGGAGACATCCATTATGAGACACTGTTCTGAAATTGGTTCTTTCCAATGCCTGTTAAAATGCCAAAGGGTTTTTCTTGAGCATAATTTATACCATTTCTTTGCTCCATTTGTAAACAAAAACTGTTACGCCTGAATATGATGAGAACCATAATTTTTAAAATTAGGTTTGCAAGCTGTAATTAAGAAACAGGGATAGGAGTGGATTGGGAGGAAGGTGCTGAGGTTTTTAAGATATCCTGCAATGTGTTGATCATGGAGATCTGCCAAGGGCCAGGCCAGGAATTCTGCAGCCTTTTTGGTGAGGAGAGTTGTGATGAGCATCCCCTGCAGCCTCATGGAGCTGAGGGTGAGCAAATTCCAGCCCTCCAGATGGGTCCATCCACGCTGGCCATTGTCTTGGTTTGAAAAGCCAGGTGTCTGCTAAGGAAGGCAGGAATCTCCCTGAAATGGAACATGTAAATCCTCTCCCTAAGAATTATTATAATTTTGAAATTAAGGGGCTCTCAGGCAAAGGTACAGGAGCAGGAATAACAGTTCTTTATTAGGGAAGAAAATAAAAACAAAACAAACAATGCAGTAATACAAAACAAACCCACTGCCAGAGTGAGAGCAGGCCCTGCCCCCTGTGTGTCAGGGGGGTGTCCCAGCCCCATCCCATGGGGGCTCAGCCCTCCTGCAGTGCCAGCTGTGGCTCTGCTGCAGCAGGGATCCTGCACAAGGGGGGAGTTTTCCTCTGCAGCTCCAGGGCTGCTGCAGATGGGCCTGGGCTCCCTCTGGCAATGCAGGGCAGCAGAAAGCTGCTCCTCTGGCAATGCAGGGGGCAAAGGCTGCTGGGCTGGGCCAGGCTCAGATTGGATCCAGGYAGGAATGCTTGGCTCCTSCCCTGGGCGCAGCATCTCCCCATGGGATGCTGGAATTGGATCAGCCCTGCAGGGACACTCAGTGGCCATGGACAGCAGAGATCTCCTGGAGGGAGGGTTGGCTGTGGGAGAGAGAAAGAAAAAACTGCCCCATGGACAGAGAGAACTGCCCCATCAGGTGGGAATAGGATACACACCTCCATTTCCAACCCAAGACATTCATGGAGATGTTTTCCTGTGAGGAGGACACCAAACATCCTCCAGGGACTCCATGGCCTCTTCCTGAGGGGCTGGAGTGGTGTGGCTTCAGTCACTGGTTCCCAGGGTGTGCCGGTGTGGTGGGAATGARGGAATTGTTCAGGTGGGGAAATAATCCCCTATTTCTGCAGGCTTGGCAAGGGGGGGAGCCAGGTGATCATGGCAGTGTTGCAGTGCTGGATTGTCTTGAATTTCTTCTCTTTACTCCCCTCTCTGCCATTGCTCCACTCACAGCACTCTGCACTTCCACAGCTCCTTCCAGGCCTGGAAAAGATGTTTGATGAAATCTGTGTGCTGTGGCTTTCCTGCTGCAAGCCTGCAGTTCCAGCCTTCCTGGGTCACACAAATTCCAGGCTTTCCCAGTGTGGGGTTTGGGATAGATCTCTTATCTGTTGTTACAGCAATATGATGTTTCAAAAAAAAAAAAAAAAGCTCTAACTCCACCCTTTCTCCTTGCCTTTCCTGTTTTCTTGGAGGGTGAAAATAGGAGTTTATAGAATCCTGTGTCTCTGACTTGGTTATTTATAGCTTGAAGCTGTTGGGGTTTATTTTTGAGTTCAGCTAATGGGTTATTCTTTGTCGGAGCTGTGAAAAGGATTGGAAAAATCTACAAAATACTAGAAAACAGACTGAAGTGCTGATTAAGGTATGTGCACRCCCCTCCTCTGATCCCTGAGTCTGTGTGCACATGAATACCTGGAGTTGYGTGTTCATTAAAGACTAAATCTCAGTCCCTGGAGCAGGAGGATTCTCCCAAAGGGAAATCTGGCCCGTGGTTTAGGCAGCATTATCTGCTGTGTGCAGCTCACACTGTGCTGCTTGCTTATGTAAGGAATCTAATGGTCAGCCCACCCTGGGAAGGCTTTCACTGGAATTGGGGGCTGGAATTGTGCTCCTGGCAGCTCAGGCAGGGCAGGGCAGCCCCATCACCTCTGCATGGCTGCTGCAGCTCCACACTGCACCAAATCCAGCAGGATGGGTGGTGAGATGGTCCTGCAGGGCTCTGAGGAAGGTGGCATGGGTTGTTCAGCATGGAGTTGCAGCACCTCAGTATTTGCACAGAAGGAAGATGGGCTCCTCATGGAYACCTGGATAGGGGGGCTCTTCACCCAGGGATTCAGGGCACTCCTGGATAACTGAGCTGAGAATGAGGAGATAACAGACTTGGCAGTTAGGGTATTTGCTCAAAGAGAGGTCACAGCCCAAAACTTTACCCTTCTCTGTCACCCCAGCATTCCCTCCCTCCCTCTCCTGAAGCTGAGCTTTGCTGGGCAGGCCTCAAGCCCTGGAAATTTGCCAGGCTCCAGGAACTGGTGCCTCAGGTGAATCATTTCAGGCTCTGGTTGATGAACTGTGCTCTCTGTGCTGCCTTGAAGGGGTCTCTAAACAATAACCAAGAGAAGTGAGTAAATAATGGGCAGCTTAAATTCATCTTGCAGTGATCTGTTGCCCTGTGCTTCTCTCCGTGGAAATTTGTTAGGGCTCTACAAGCTAATTTGSCTGGATAGCATGAGGTGAGGCACCTGGAATTGAGCTGCCTGCTCAGCCATGGCCATTGCGGAGCAGCTGGAAAGATCTGGAGAAAATTAAACTAACAGCTGCACGCCTCTGGCAGTGGGAGCTGTAGGGAGAGTGGCACCAGGATCAGGGAAGAGACAACTCCAGCCCCTTTTCTGCATAAAGTGACTGCAAGGGTTCTTCAGAAAGTGTCTGATGGTGAAATTAGTACCCAAAGACCAAGTTATTTATTTATTTTGGTGATCATATCAAAGGAGTGGGAAGCAGGGCCAGGGGAAAAGGCACTTGGCTGTTGAGGAAAACCAGAGAAGATGTGAGCATCTCAGGGCATGTGAAAGAGCTGGGCTTCTCTTTTCTGACAGTCCCCTTTCAGCACAGACTGGAGGCATCCGTTCCTGTTGTCTGAGCTATCGGAATATTCACGTTGCTGTGGATAACACAGACTAAGTGGAAAAAGAAAACTGCAAAAGCAGCCACTTCTGCCAGCAGATTTCAGCCTGACATCAGTCTCAGGCTGACACTTTGGATACTGAGCAGGGAGAGGGAGGAGGGCTGCTGGAGCCAGTTTTGTGCTGAGCAGGAATTCTGGAAGCTTGGAGGAACTGCAGCATCCCAGATCTTTAAATACAGTCTGACAAAATTCTCAGTGGGGAGCTCCCCCTACGCCGAAGCAGAGCCGGTGTCACCTCTGCTGGGCTCCTTCCCTCTCCATCCCCGCGGATGCTGTGGCTGCCAGGGCTTTGATGTGCAGATCCAGTGACGCAGGCTCCAGTCCCTAATCACAGCCTGCACGGCTTTGCAATAGGGTGAATATTCAGGGTGAATATTCAGGGCTCTGGATTGTACTCCCAGCRGCAAAGGCAGCGGGAGGGAGGGAGGGAAAGGGGGACACTGGAGTGGGTGGGAGAGTTTGGGTGAGGGGGAGCAGCAAAATGTCACTGGAGACCCCTCTGGGGTGGTCCCTTGCTGCTCTGCAGTTCTCTGGTTGCAGGAATACTCTGCAGAGTTGAGARAAAGGACATTTCATGGTGGTTTCCCCGTCCCTGCAGCACTGCCAGCCTGAAGCATTCCCAAGTCCTGAGTCAGCCCCTCACCACCTACCCCAAATTATAACACTGAGGGGGAAAATTGCATCTTTATTTTGAGTRGAAGTAAAAGGAATATGTTAGTTTGGGGCTCTTTCTCCACAGTGGCCTTTGGGCTGGAGTTGTTTTGTTGGTTTGGCTCACGTGTCTCAGTCCTGTGCTTCCCTGCCTCGGGTTTGGTCACATCAGGTTCCTGCAGGCTGGTGGCACTTGAGAGAAAGGAATTATAATTAGCACTTGGGAAATACAGGAGTTTTAGGGGATCCATGACTTGAGCCAGGCTTCAAAACCTGTCATACCCTGAGACCCCCAGGCAGAGTCAGGTGCTGGCAGAGCTCTGCTGGGAACACCCTGTGCTGGTGAAAGACTCAAATAACCAGACTGAGATTTCGATTGCGAGGCAGAGAATTACTGAAGATCTGTGGGTTTGCTTGAGGCCCTTGATATCTTTTATGGATTAGTCAGACAAAAGTGTCAGGACTGGATGTACCACAAGGCAAGGTGCTGTGTTCATCACAGCAGAGATCCCTCTGCCTGCCTTCAGCTCCAGTCTGCAGCCACTATTATTTTTTAACCCCGAAGAGTGTGGCAGAAGTGCTGGTTTGGCATTGGGCTGTGGAGCACCTTGCAGGGGTAAGAGAGCTCCCTATTTTCTTGCAAATCTGTCCATAAAGACAGCAGATATCACATTTTTTGACCCTCAGTGCTGCTTGTTATCTGAGCTCAGGGTTTCCACAGGACTGGCAGGGCAGGGGCTGAGCAGACTCTTGTTGCCCACATCCCAGAGWGTGTGGCTTCACTCCCCCAGCTCCRGTGGCATGGGAAAAAGGCTTTTCCTTCCCTGCTCAGTGCCCTTCTGCACCACCAGCTGATGGCTCATCTCTCTCTCACCAGCTTGGCAGCACTGAGTGGGGTTTATGTCCCACTTGTGGCTAATGTTAATTTAGAACCTCTTTTCTCTCTCTGGCAGCTTCTGATTTGGAAATGAAGCTAATAGCATTTCAGGTAATTTAAAGACTCTGTGTGTGAGTGCATGCCTGGTGGGAATGTGCAGCAGGTAGTTTCCCACATAAAGAGGGTGAAAGGCCTTTGTGAAGGCTGGAAATTTCCTCTGCTTTCAAAACAAGCTTCTCATCCAAAAATAGCAGCGAGCTGATAGCTTGGCTTCTCCTTATTTATTAGCAGCAGATGCTGCTGATAGATGCAGAGAGTTGTTGGGAGGAATGATGTGCACCAGGGCACCGAGGTACCTCGCTGATTGCTGATCCAAATCAGACACTCATCACAGGATCACATCCACACGTCTCTTGTGGGATTCCCAGGCCTGCTCCCATTGCAGGCAGAATGCAGCAGTGACAAGCTGTTATTGCTCTCAGCTGTCCAAATCAGCAAGGGAAAAATCCACCCAAAAAGCTCCTTTCTTGTGTAATAGTGATTCGCTCCCAGACCTGTGCAGGCAGATGTTCCCTGTCTGCATGGGAGGGTTATGCAGGAATTGGGCCAGGGGGGGATTTTGAGTTTTGGGGCCCATCTGGGAAAATCCACATCCTTCCACTGCAGAATTGTGCAGTTTGCAGGGATTCAGAAATGAGTGAGGCTTGTGTTGCTGAACAAAGGTGCCTTTCCCCAAATGCCAGCACTGCCCATGTAGCCTCTGCTGTTCCTGGGGCTGAGGTCAGGGCAGCATCCCAGAGCTGCTGTGCTGTTACTCTCCATAAATAAACACTGAAGCACTGGAAGCTGCTGCTGTGCTTCCTGGGGGAGATTTGAGGGGTGATATCCACATTGTTCTGGGGTGGATATCCACAAGGCTCTGCGGTGTTGCCTTCCTTGGCTGCTTTTGGGGGAATGAGGGACACAGCACTGAGAAATTCGGGATGTGCTGTGGAGTGAGCCCACCTTGCTCACAGTGTGGTAGAACTTCCTCTCCTGRCTCCCTGKGCATGGATATAGGATGGAGCAGCCATGGATACAGGGTATGGCCAGGGATATRGGATAGAGTAGGKCCATGGATATAGGRTATGGCCATGGAYAYAGGGTATGGCCATGGATATAGGTTATGGCCATGGACACAGGGTATGGCCATGGATACAGGATAGAGTAGGGCCATGAATATAGGATACGGCCATGGATATAGGGTATGGCCATGGATATGGGATAGAGTAGGGCCATGGATATAGGATATGGCCATGGATACAGGATAGAGTAGGGCCATGGATATGGGATATGGCCATGGATATAGGGTATGGCCATGGACACAGGGTATGGCCATGGACACAGGGTATGGCCATGGATACAGGATAGAGTAGGGCCATGAATATAGGATACGGCCATGGATATAGGGTATGGCCATGGATACAGGATAGAGTAGG
>JACDOX010000078.1:2261517-2272517 GCA_014549065.1 Cardinalis cardinalis | reverse complement strand
TGGCCATGGATATAAGGTATGACCATGGATACAGGATATGGCCATGGGTATAGGGTATGGCCATGGATATAGGATATGGCCATGAATATGGGGTGTGGCCATGGATACAGGATAGAGTAGGGCCATGGGTATAGGGTATGGCCATGCATACAGGGTAGAGCTGGGCTCTGCAGACAAGGGGACAGATCCTGCCTGGGTGCCAAGCCAAGAACACACCTCCCATCTAATGGGATCCCCAAATCTTCCTTGTGCCCCTGTTGGATGTCCTTTGGTTAATGACTGTTTTTGTCATCATTAACATCGTCCCTTTCCACAAACAGTTCCTCACACTCTCTCATGTGGTTCCTGGAAAACTTCTTTGTGTCTAGTGGTCTTTCATTTTCCATTTCCTCTAGCTCTCTGTTTTTTAGCTGGTGAAACAAAGCACCCTCCTAAATTCCTGTAATTACAGTCATCCAAGCAGGCACATTCTAGATGGGCTTAATAGGGCCACAATGTGTCAAGCCTTTCATGGAATCATTCAGGTTAGAAAAAGCCTCCAGGTTCATCAAGTCCAACTTTTGTTTCTGAGAAAAAGGGAAATAAAGTCCTTTAGTAGTTCAGTACACTTTATGACTATTTCTGTGTAATTTGCAAAGCATTAAAGCCAGGCCTGGTGGCAGCCCAAAAAGGCAGAATGCAGTCATGAAAATGGAACCAAATTATGCAATTATGCAGTTCCCTACTGTTATCCAGCTTCTTGAAAATGAAGCATCCAGGAGGAAATTTAACTCGTGGTTTTTGATGCTCTAACCTAGTTGTAGCAGGGCTTTTGCATAGCAGGAGTTGACCCACTTCATTTCCACTTGTGTTGTTGGGTCTTTCCTCTCCTGGCCAAGGTGAACCAAGAGTGAACACTGAACCATCAGATGATTTATAGTTTAAAAATTAAAGAAATGACTGTACAGAAAGGGTAGCAGTAATTTCATCCCAGGGATCCCATGTTCAGGACTGTGTGGTGGGAGCAGAAATGAGGAAAAGGGGATGGCAGGAGCTAAACATACCTGGTAGTCCAGAAATGACCCTGGAGCTCAGGGTCCCCCTGCAGCTCTGGGGGCTGCTGGGCTCTGGCTCAAACCCACCTTTGTCTCCTTGGGCAGCAGAAAATCTGCAAATGCAYGTTCAGTTCCTGACCCCTCTGGGGGTTTGCAGTGAGGGAGCACAGAGTTCCACCCCACTACTGCCCCCCTGGGCCTGCAGAGCTGTGTGGTCAGGAGGGAGGTGAGTTAGGAAGAGCCACTGGAGCTGGCCAGAGGTTCTTCCTTCCTTATCTAATTTGGAGAAGGCCCAAAGGCAGCAGTGTATCAGCTTTGGGTGTGCATCACTGCTGTCCCCTCTGCCTCTGGGTGTCACAGGCTGACCCAAGGGCTCTGCCCAGGCCCTCCAGCAAGTGCCAGCCAAAGGCTCTTGAAGCCAACAGCAGACAGGCTGGAGGAATAAAACCTGCAGCTGCACAGACAGGCTGTTTTATCACCTTTGTTCTCCTTTTAGCCACCTAACTATTCCTGGAAGAGCTAATATTAGCTTCCCCATCTATTTCTTAGAAGCTGGGAAAACAAGAATCCGATTGCATGTCCTGGTTTCCAGGTGAACTGCTCRGTGCAGTGGGCTCTGAAAACCCTCACAGGCTCTTGGTGTGGGGAGCCATTGAAATCTGTGCTTGTGGAAGTGGCAGCACGAGAAGGAYTGAAATTGTGTTTAATCCTGGCAATACTGTTTGGTAGGCACGTCCCATGCCAGCCCCAGTCGGGTACAGAGAGTTGTGGAACACGCTGGCTTTGTTCTGCTGCACACAAGCAGGTCCTGAGATGCTTTTAGCCAAGGCTTGGTGCTAAAGTCAGAGTTTTGGCAGGGTATTTGTGCAGGATTTGCCAGCTTGTCTTGTCGTATCGCTCCTGTGCTGCTGTGTTGGGATGCTGAAGRGCAGATCAGAGACAGGGAAGCGAGAGTGGGAATGGCTTGCAGAGGTTGGGGTTTGTTCCCTGAGTGCCATCCGTGCTCTGAGTGCAGGGAAGGGATGATCCTGCTCCCTGCTCACTGCCCCTGCAGGCCTTCAGTGGCCCTGGCAGGTGTGTGTGCTCCTGCTGCATGTGCACGTCACAGTTATAAAAAGCCTTTTTGTCAGGCAGAGCCAGGTCAGGATGAACTCTGCTGTCCAATTACAGCTCCAGCCCATGAAGTCCTCTCCTTCCTGTTTTTCTCTCTGTGCCCCCAGAGCTGTGATGTTGCTGGGGAGAGAGGGCAGTGAGCAGTCCTGTGCCTCTGCATCCCTCTGGCTCTTGGGGAGGTGGGAAGGAGTCCATGTGGAAGGGGGATGTGTTGCCCTGGGGTTGAGGGAAGGAAAGTGAGGGCTGATGGGAGATTTCCCTTCCCCAGAGCCGATGGGCTGCGACTGGGGCTGCCCTGGGTGCAGAGGGACTGCTGGGACTGCAGCAGCACAGCCTGGCCATGGCTGTGCCCCTGGGCTGGCTGTGGGCTCCRTCAGGATGTGTCTGTGCTGGCAGCAGTGCTGGAATGCCCAGGGAATATTCAGGAACCCCCACCTGTGTGCAGAGAGCACCAAACCCAAGGCAGGCRTGGGACAGAGCCAGCCTTGCTGCCTGAAGAAAGGCTGGGCTTCTCCCAGGGGTGTGTGAGCTCAGGGGAAGGTGCTTCTCCCCATGAGTGAATCATGAGTGGCAGTCAGGAGCAGAGGTTTTAATTAAACAGCTCCCTGATAGCTGGCACCTTGAAAAGCACCATGTGTGGCATCCCTTGGTGAGCAGTTGGCATCAGAGCCACCTAAGGCACTGGCATCCATTCTCAAGGACTCTGTAAAACCAGCTAAATAATTAAAACTAATAATAATAATGAAAAAAAAAAAACCCTGACAACTCCAATGTTTAAAAATTCAACGTTTTGATGAAATATTAAATGCTAATTATTTCCTTGCACTTGTGCTGGCACTGCTTCACTTGATGTTGGCAATTTAGCATCACATAGCAGTAATTGAAGTATATTGTCAGCTTTTGTGTTACATTTACCACCCAGGCCCCAAACCCAACACTCCTAAAGCCTCTGTTTGATTTTAAGTGTTGAATACTTTGAAGTCTGCTTTAGTGGATTGGTCATACTGCTGTGAGTACCAGAGCCAGCTGGCTAAATGGCTGCTGAAAATGCCCCGTGCTTGCTGTGAGGAGCTGCCAGTGTGATTTCAGTAGCGAGCACAGAGATGGGCTCAGTCAATACACCAGCCTCTAAATGAAATGCTAAATGAGAGGGCAAAAGGATATTTGGAAAGCATTTGATGGCTTTCATGTTTTATGTGTCATTTTAATTTCTACTCAGTGTGGTTGGATTAATTATTTGCTGTTAAAAAAGAARGTGTTGAACTTGGCTCGGGGTGGGCAGATGAAAGACGTGACTGGCAGGGGAAAATGCTGCATAAATTCCTTTGTTTACCTGCTTTCCTTTCTGTGCAAGGATGTATCAGTGCCTTGGTTTGTTGGAATGTGGAGGGGGCACAGGGTGTGGATAGAATCAGTAGAATCACAAAATTACAGAACTGTTGAATTTGACCTTAAAGGTCTTTGGAAAGACCTTTAAGATCATCCAGTCCAACCTGTTGTTTGAAGACTCCAGTTTTTGGAAACTGGAGAAATGCTTGCATTTGAGGCATTTGTCCTGCTGTTTCATTGTCTCAGAGACATTCAGGCAGCTTTCATGGACAAATAAAGCTTTTTTCCCTYCCACCATATCAGTTTGTGGATCTTCTAACTGTTCTGGCATACAGTTCCAGCTGGGATTTCCAAAGCAGGCAGGAGATGCACATGAATGCACATCTGGGAATAGGAGCAAAAGCCTTGTTGAAGGAGAAGGATTTGTTCCTTTGTTAGGATGTGCTTTGTTAAAGGCACCTCTCAGCTCTGGAAGAGCAGCTCCAGAAGACACATCAGAGTGGGAGAGGCACTGAGAGCCCCGGGATGCTTTGGGATTCCCAAAGCTTGGCTCAGAGTTTGGATTGTGGGACGTGTTTTCAGGCTGGAAGTTGAACATTGAAGGCTGACACTGATTGCTGAGCTCTTGGGGAGAGAGCAGAGGCTCTGGGTGAGGCGTCACAGTCAGCTCTTCCCACTGTGCCCAGCACAACAGGAGCAGCAGCTCCCAGCTGGTGTCACTGGGCTGGGCAGGGGGAGTGGGGTGTGCTAGTAAAACTGCTTCTGAAAGGGYGAGGAAGCAGTGGTTTATTGTGGGGAACCTCAGAGGGGGTGGCCCAGGTGTACAGATGGCAGCCTCTCTGTGATGGGGGCGCTGCTGCCTCCTGAGCAGACGCCCCAGTGCCAAATCTGTGCCCAGGTGGGGCTGGAGAGCTCTGAGGGCACACCTGCCTGTCCAGCAGCACTGCAGGGGCTGGGCTCGGTCCCTGAGGAGGGGTTTGCCCTCAGGAGGGCTGGCTGGGGTTCTGAGGGCAGTGCCAGGGGTGAGGAGTGGCCTGGCTGGGCTTTGCTGCTCGTGGGGGTTGGTCTCTCACAGCCCTGATCAGTGAGGAGTGCAGGGAGGCTTCTGCTGGGGCTGCTTATCCAGTACCTGCTTGGGAGGCTGGGGCTGATTAAATGAGCATCTCTAGCCAATTCTAAATTCACTGGTAACTTCTAAAAGCACAGACAATTAGCAGACTCAGTGGGAGAAGCAATTTAATGTGCTGCCAGCCTGTGTTTCAGTGGACTGTAGGAATATAGCAGAGGTGCTTTCCCAGCAAGCTTCACATAGGCTGAGTTTGCGGGGTTCAGTAATCCTCCTGAACTCCAGAAAGCACTAACCTCCTTCAGGGAACAGCTGAAGCAAAAAAATAAATGGGAATTTTCTCAAGGGTAAATGGCCCTGTTGTTCCTGCCAGTGTGCTGAGAGCAGCTCCAGTCCCAGAGCTGATCCCCAGGGAGCTGTGCAGGCACCTTGGAGGGTCAGAACCAGCAACCTCTGGCACTGGCACTGGCACTGCCAGGCACTTGGGAGTCCTGCTGGAGCTATTCCCTAGGGAATGTCCCTGCTGGCACCACTGCCCATCCTGGATTGCTGAACCAAGAGCCACTGGGTGAGCAATGCAGCATTCGGGGGCTTTGCAGTAAATCCAAATGTAGAACTCCTGCTGGAGGCAGTGGCACCACAGTGTCCAACAAGACATCTGCCCATTTTCTCCTCTTTGCTCATCATTAACCCCRCAGGAACAG
The DNA here is from genome assembly GCA_014549065.1 of Cardinalis cardinalis. NCBI lineage: Eukaryota > Metazoa > Chordata > Aves > Passeriformes > Cardinalidae > Cardinalis > Cardinalis cardinalis. The sequence continues at coordinate 2,267,271 of JACDOX010000078.1, read as the reverse complement.
ACCCGTGGTCATCCAGGCTTTTGCTGAATGATTTCCTTAAGAGCTGTTTGGAGATTTTCCATAGTGGTTTTTGGTCAGAAAGCCAGATTTACAACAAATTTTTGTTTTCATTCTGCTATCTGGAAGTTTCTCCCTTCTTTTTTGAGAGTGAAAGCTCAAATAGAAAAATCAGAAAGTTTTAAGGCTCTGAACTGTAATCAAGTCTCCACACTTTGCTTTCAGGTGAAAATTTTCTTCAGAAAGCTCATTTAAAAAAATAAACAAAATAAACCCTCCACAAACAAAGGCAGCTTTAATGTATGTGAGTGTTTTGTGCAAAAGCCACAATTTAGTGATCAGCTCTGTGCTGGCTGGGGCACAATGGATGTTTGAGAGCTCTTTACTTTGGGGCTTAATCTATTGTAGGGTTTTCTGTGGGCTGCCATGAATGGCAGCCCTCAACAGCCAGCTCTGTTTCAGTGAAAGAGAAAGGGGATATTGTAATTCCTGCAAATGAGTGGAAAATGACTGGAGTGCAAAATCTCTTACAGGATTGAACATTAAAATTATTACAAAGCAGTGAATGCTTGAAGAGCACTGAAGCTCAGCCCCTCTSCCTGGGCTGGTTGGTGTGGGCTCAGAGTTAATGGGGGAGAGAACTCCTGGGGTGTCCCAGGGGTTGGCCCCATCAGGGGTGGGGGAGCAGAGCTGTTARTGGTGTTAAAAATAACACTGCAATACAAGAAAAGAAAATACAAGAGAACAGAAAAAGAAAAARCTCATTCTGTGGGGACAGCTCATAAGGAGCCATTTTCCCTCTCCATGCATTTGGTTTTTTGTAACCATCAAGTCCAAAGTATTGTGGGAAGTTTATGTATCACCAGGAAACACAGGCTGGGCATCCAGTAAGGAATGAAAGAATGTGGCTGTGAATGGAACAACAACTGGCAGGCCACAAAGGTTGAGCCTAAATATCAAATCCAGCTTGCTGTTCTGAATGTGAGKAGTACAGGGCCAGCTGGAGGGTCTGTATGAGTTTTCTTTGCCTTTATGACAAAAATGCCCATGTATTAGTGAGGGATTAGAGTCATTTAGAGGCACAGAGGACACCCCTCCCTCCTTCCTCTCCATGAACTTCTTGGAATTGATGCCTTGTGGAGGCTGCCCTAGAACAGAAACTGGACAGAGWTAAAGAATAAAGTAGGGATTTATGAAAAGGATCTCCTCMATGGATGCACCTTGGGCAGCACAAGAACCCARCCAGGGCTGCACTCAAGATGAACCAAAATGGTCCCAAAATGAACCCAAGATGAACYAAAATGGTCACAAAAATCCCCGACTGGKCACSGGGTCTCTCACTTTGATCAGTTCTGCTCCATTTGCAYCTTGSAGTTCATTGTCCCATTCCAGCTTTAGCCCATCCAGTCCCATCCTTGTTTTTCTCTCTCAGCCCACRKTGTTTGTGCTCTTGGGCTGAGATTTGGATCATTTGTCCTTGGTGCCCAGCTGGAGCAGGAATTGTTTTGTCTCCCTGCTCTGTGCACAGAGCTCACCATCCCATAATATGAAGCCCAGACCCACACACTAAAGCAGCAGAGAACGTGAAAAATAGAAAAGCTGAAACCTGAGGCATCAGGATCAGTGTTCTTAAAGCAGGAGACTCCATCAAATTCCCTTTCTGGCAGAGCTGACAYCTGAACATTGCTATAAATTGGAGGTACCACCATCAAGGATTGCTGAACCCAGAGTTGTGCTCAGCCAGACACCAAGTGGGATATTAATATAAATAACTGAGGTTATTAATAGAGCCCAGCAGCCAACATATGGCTGTGTAGTGGAAGCAGAGTAAAGCATAAGCCACACATTCCTTTTTGAGAAGATGCATTCACACCTTTCCCTTCACACAGGATATTTTTGGGATGCCTCCACAGTTAGTCTGCTCTCCCCAATGGGCTATTTTTATCTCCTTACAACRCAGCTTAGTTAAGAAAAATGGTGTTTTAGCAACAATTCTGTACGTTTCAAACCCACTCCTTTCCAAAATAACCCCACCCCAGCAGATGCAGGTGGGAGATGGCAGTGGAGTGCTTGGATCAGCACCAGGCAGGGGAATTTGCTGGCTGCATTTCCAGCCTCGGGCACAGCTCGTGTTGTGCTTTTCATGGATTTCAAATGGCATTATAGGGCCCATCTGGCAGAGTGCAAGCAGGCAAGGGCCACACTGCCATCATTTATCTCAGCACCTCTTGGATTCTGGCTTGGTTTTTTCACAGCTGAGACTTGAGGGAGTCTCAGGGATTGTCTTTAGCCACATGAGCTGCTTGTGTTTCCAGCAGCTTGAGCTTTGGGGGAGAACCTCAACAGCTGATTTGCAGCCTTATCTGGCTTATGCAAAAAAATCTTGATTTCTTTGTTGAGGGACTGTGCATCCCTCTACCATTTCATGTATTTTAGCTGAAAATCCCAAGGCTCTCTGTCAATAATGCACCATTACATCACCACAGAATTTGTGTGTGGGTATGAATGTGGATGAATATCCTCAACAACAGCAGAAACCTTCTCACAAAAGGCCAGGAAGAAGGGAAGAAAGAGGAGATATTTTGTTATGATGTTATATTATTATATATGTTTATTATATATAATATATATTTATTGTATATTATATGTATAATATTTATGTTATTATATTATATTTATATTATTTTAAAGGTATTTTGTGCAAATTGGGGGTAAACCACAAAATCTGTTCTTGTAGGTGGAAGGCAGGGAAATTTCCAATGGCTGCCTGTATCAGTTATTTCTCATGCCATATTCTTAAGGTGGTTCAAAGTGGCAGTTTACAGGAATTGCAGGCTTGGGGGTGTTAGGACACTCATCCTGCCTGCCAGCATCCCTTTCTAAGAACCTGGCAAGATTAATGCAGCGTGGATTTTTCCCATGATGAAGTTTCTAAGGATGAAAAKCTCCGTGTGGAATATATCTGTGCAACTTCAGTGGCAAAAATTGCTAAGCACATTATATATAGATAGAAAAATGCCTTCTTTAGGGACTGCCACAGACTGCTCTGAGATAGCTAAGCAGACAAGTAAATAGTAAAATATGGGTATATTTAGCACTCCAGAAGGCGATGGATGGTGTTCAGACTCCACATCACACGAGCTCTTAAAGTCTTTACCTCTGTGTAATCCCTTGTAGTCAGCACTGATGTGGTGCCACATTTGGGACCTAATTACAAGCTCCACTGCCAATCCAAGTACCAAATGGTGAAGGACAGTTTTGGAAGGCAGAAACCAGAGGCATCCTGACTCATGGATCATGAGTAGCAGGGAAGGAGAGGCAGGAAAAGGCCGACACAGTTTAATGGGATTTGGATTAAATGTGGTTTAATGGGATTTGGGTGTAATTGTGGCTTTGAATGCCTGCCTGCCTCTCTGGTTCGTGCAGGCACTGCTTGGGTGGATGTATCCTGGTTTGCATCCACTTCAAAAATCACACTGGGGTACCTGTGGTCAAACTGGGGATCTGATTTCAGAGAGGCCCCTGCCAGGCTTGTCACAGCACATGCCCCTGGGGTAGGGGGAGAGCAGTGCCTGAAACCATGGCCAGAGAGCCACAGGGATTGTGGGAAGCTCTGGTAACCTTTCCCACGTGAGATCAGAATAGGTTTTCCTTCTGGATGTTTTTTTCCTTCTGGATGTTTTTTCCTTCTGGAATTTTTTTCCTGTTTGTGTCTAGCTCGAGGCCTTCCCACTTCAAACTCCCCCTCTTTTCCTGAGGCTGTTGAAAACACTCAGGTGTGTTTCTGTCTGCCATGCCAGCCTGGAAAAGCTGCAGAGAATATTTGCAAATGTTATCTTTGAATCAAACCCACCACCTTGCTTGGACAGCATCCATCTCTTCTTTCTTCCCTTCTTCCTGGCCTTTTGTGAGAAGGTTTCTGCTGTTGTTGAGGATATTCATCCACATTCATACCCACACACAAATTCTGTGGTGATGTAATGGTGCATTATTGACAGAGAGCCTTGGGATTTTTAGCTAAAATACATGAAATGGTAGAGCTGTACAGTTAGTGGAAAGGAGCTGTGTTGAACTGGTTTTGATGTTGTTGTCTTCCTTCCAAGGATGCTGTCCTCCTAAAAACAGCCCTCATTATTGCAAATTAAGGTCCTGGACCCTGCTAGCTGTCCTTAGAGGAAAACTTATGTGGGAACAAGCCTCAGCTCTCCCATGAMTGAAGTAACCACATCACCAAATCTGGGAACCTCAGCTGTGGTGCAGAGCTTGGTGTTTGTTTAAAATCCTTCAGAAGCAGTTTATTGGGGAGCTGTTCCTCGTGTGTCATACGGAGTTACTCCCTGCTTTGTCTCACTGATGTCTCCGTGCCTCTCTGGGTGCCTTTTTGTGTCTCGTGCTTTCCTACAAGCTCAGACTGTTGTAAGGAGTGAGCAGAGCTGGCAGCCTGGCTGCTGTGGGGTGACATGGTGACACAGTGACAGTAATTCTGAGTAGCTCTTGTGTGTTCCTGGCATGAACAAGGAGCAGGCTGGTGAGGTGGGGACACTGCAGGGACCCAGACAGGCAGGGGAGTGACTGGGGCAGTCACCCACAGGTGCCTGCTGAAGGCAGGGGGAGCTTCAGCCCCTCACAGTGCTGGGGGGTGACCATGGCAGAGGGTGTGACCCCTTTTCTGGGCTGCTCCGGGGGACAGGCAGCCCGGGACAGCCCCCTTGGTTCCCACAGATTGCAGGGTCAGCTTCCATCCCCTTCATTTCCAAGCCGCCAGCCACTAGAGGGAGAGAATGCCACGTATTTATGGCTTCGTTTGCGCTGGGGATGTGTTTAATGAAGGAATTCACCGCGGCTTGCCAGGCAGTCCCAACGCTGGGTTTAACCCCTTCATGTCTCCGGGGTAGTTTTAGAACTGCTCCTGAGATCTGACTGCTCCTGGATGTCGCTATAGAGTGTGACACAGTGCAAAGCACCAAGACTCCATCAAAGGTGCAAAAGAGTGATTTATTACAGCCACATGTTGCTTTTCTAGTTTTTCAAGAGATTTACTTAACAGACACATTCACTGCCCAGTGGTCATAAGAAATGAAGCTCTCAGTAGGTGACTAAGGAGCCATGTCACTCTGTGAGCCAGCTASAGTCTGTATCTTTGAATTTCTCTCTTCCTTCACATTGTCATGGGGATAGCCTTGGTGTCCTCCTCCTCGAGAGAGACATGGGGCTTTTCTTATCTTTAGGAAGCCTTTGCTGGCTCGCAAGGACAGCACGAAATGCCTTTCCTACACCTGGAGACCTTGGCTGGTGCACGGCCTCAGATTGAAACGCTCTGGAAGCTGTTGGGTGATCCCTGTCCATGTTTTACACCCTGTACTTTGTGTCGAGCATCCCTGCTGTGGGATGGCATCCCTGCTGTGGGATGGCTTCCTGGGGACACCTTCGGCTGCTGCTGGGTGTGCCTGTCTGCTCGAGTTAGCCACAGTGCACTGAGCACACCAAAGCCCTTCCCCTCACCCAGCAGGCCTCAGCCTCCTGCAGCCCATGGCCTGTTCCTCCTGCTGGAATCTCCAGCCTTATGGAGCCCATGGCCTGTTCCCCCTGCTGGAATCTCCTGACTCCTGGAGCCCATGGCCTGTTCCCCCTGCTGGAATCTCCAGCCTTATGGAGCCCATGGCCTGTTCCCCCTGCTGGAATCTCCAGCCTTATGGAGCCCATGGCCCGTTCCCCCTGCTGGAATCTCCACACTCCTGGAGCCCATGGCCTGTTCCC
>JACDOX010000078.1:2225503-2243925 GCA_014549065.1 Cardinalis cardinalis | reverse complement strand
ATTGACAGCAGGACAAGGAGTTGGAGCTGGAGCAGGCATTGACAGCAGGACAGGGAGTTGGAGCTGGAGCAGGGATTGACAGCAGGACAAGGAGTTGGAGCTGGAGCAGGGATTGGCAGCAGGACAGGGAGTTGGAGCTGGAGCAGGCATTGACAGCAGGACACGGAGTTGGAGCTGGAGCAGGGATTGGCAGCAGGACACGGAGTTGGAGCTGGAGCAGGCATTGACAGCAGGACACGGAGTTGGAGCTGGAGCAGGGATTGACAGCAGGACACGGAGTTGGAGCTGGAGCAGGCATTGACAGCAGGACAGGGAGTTGGAGCTGACACCGTGCACAGCCCCACGCCCCTGCGCTGTCCTGGCGTTTCATGGTGTGGGTTCCTGGGGGCTGTCCTTGCGCGGGGAGTGCAGGAGCTGTCAGCACTGCAGCCCCAAAGCCTGGCTGCCGTGTTTGCCGAGCCGGGAGTGGGATGTGCTGATTACTGGAGACATCCATTGGAGGGAGACGTGGTCACAAGGCTGAGCCCGGCGCGTTCCGCACGGGAGGATTTGGCATCTTCCGTTCCCTTGGCTTGCAGAATTCCTGTCTTGTAATTAATGTCAGTGTAGGGCCCCTCTGTTTGGTGCTCGGGTGTCCAGGATTACCTGTCCCGTACCCGTGTCCAACAGATGGGTGCGGGTACAAAGCGGGATGGGTGTGAAGTGAGCGGAGCCCCGGCTCCTTGCCCGCTGCTGTCCCTCCCGGTGGTGCTGAAGTTCCGCCCTCCTTTCTGGTCCAGCACAAGCCCTGGCCGGTCCTGCATCACCAGCTGCGCTCCCCACAGCTCTTCTAGCGTGTTCTGTGTGGTTTATGTAACTGATACAAATCTTCCCCTTCCTCCTTTCGCTCTGTACAGAACCTTAGACCAAACTTCCCAGAAAGAATTCTGTGAAGTTCAGTTCACCGTGGTTTTATATAAACCCCTGCTGTGTAGGTGTGCTTTATCAGGGAGGCTTCTAAGAGAAGGTACCATCCATTTTCGTAGTAAAATTAACATTTAGTGCACGCAGAAGGCATGGGAAATTATATAAAGCAGCAAGTACTGTTGGGAATACTGCGAATATAATTTAAATAGAAGCTTCTCTGCAGTAAATCTGTTTGTGCTGCTGTTACACACACAGAGCCTCCTCTGGAGCCCCAAACCTGTCCCTGGGTGAGGGGAGGCACCCGGGGCTTTCCTGCCTGATCTTTTAGGGGGTGTTGGACCTGGGGAGGGGATGCTGTGGCTGAGCCTCCCGGGTGCAGCATCCCTGGGGTGCAGCATCCCTGGGGTGCAGCATCCCCCGGGTGCAGCATCCCCCGGGTGCAGCATCCCCCGGGCTCCCCAGGGCAGGCAGCACTGCAGTGGGGTCCCCACAGCCTCCCGTGGTGGGGGTTTGGGGCCGGCAGCCCAGGAGGGGCTGGCTCTGTGTGCAATCCGTGCCCTCCCCCGCGCTCTGAGTGGCTCAGCTCTCGCACAGTGCCAGCCCAGCGCTGCCAGGCTCGGTGCTGGCGGTGGAACCCTCCCGTTGGGCTCCGGAAGTGCTCAGTGAGCATGTGTGAGGTGTGCACCTTTGTTCTGGAGGGTTCCCAGCTTCTGCTGCTCCCCCTGCCCTGCTCTGGCTCCCCTGGCTCCCTGCAAAGCCTCAGGGCTTCTCCCTTGAAACCTCGCTGGCACTTGCAGGAGGCAGAGCCAGGGATGGGCTGTGCCTGCTGAGGGTCCCCAGGCCCTGGGGGGGTGAGGGCCAGCAGAACATCCCCACCRGGCTGCTTCTAACATTCCCTCTGGGCTCCACACCCAGGCTCCCTCTGTGCTCGCCGCAGTTTGGAGGAAAAGATAAAGTGGCCATAAAAGCCCTCTGAATTCAGGCTGGTTGTATGTTTAGGGGAAGCCATTGATGCTTCTGAGATTGAAACTGGAATTTCCTGGCTGTTTTTGTAAGTTCAGGTTTATGGTTTGGAAAATTGCCTGTGTTGTTTTGGGAAAGGATGGTAGCAATAATAATAAATATTCCACATCTATTACGTGTTGGAACAAAATGATCTCCGAGGTCCCTTCCAACCCAAATCATTCCGTGTTTGCTATTCTGATTAGTCTAAAATTACATCAGACAGACTGGCTATCCTAAAAATGGATCCTTGATAGAAAATGCAGGTTTGGAAGCTGGGGATGAGGCAGATCCATCACCTGGATCCAGCCTGGCATGTGTGCTAACAGGGCAGCGTGGGGCAGCTCTAAAGCAGCTTCCTGTGATTTTACAGGTGAAAAAGGGCTGTTCACTGCCCTCCTGGRTGAGAAACTCCCTGCCTGGACAGAGCAGGGGCCTCACATGCTGGAGGGGGCCTCTGGCTGGCACTTATCACCCAGAATAAACCACCAAAGGAACCCAAACCGTTCTTGTTTCTAATGCTGCTCRGCACAGCCCAGCCTCTGCATCTGCAAAGGCATCACAGCCTGCACGGGCTCCAGAGCTGGTCAGGARTGAGCAGGACGGTGCTGGCTGAGTGCTGGTCTGGCACAAACCTGTGGGTCTGAGTGGAGGCCGTCGAAGGAGGCCCTGTGAAGACCCAGTCCTGGCATGGTCTCTCCTTTGATGGTGTTTGGGGTGGATACAGGACCCTCCTGGTTTTGTGGGAGCTCTCTGGCAAAGAAAGAAAATGAAAGCCAGCCTTGCATTACACAGCTGGGTTTGGTGTTGGTGCTGTTAYGAAAATTAATCCACAAACACCGAAGGTTTATGTCCAAAAAGGAGACAGAGGAGTCCYTTCTGGCTTTATTTGAATAAAGGGAGAGGCCATGGGGCATTCCCCTGGCATCTCAGATTTCTGGAGGATGGTGAGCTGGGGCAGGAGCGTCACCCCCTGGCCCTGCCCCTTCCCCGGGGAGGACACTGCAGGACAGGCTAAACTTGCTGGTAGAGCTGGGGTTAAAGCATGGAGCTGGCCAGGTTTAGACATGAAAGTGCTGCCCAGCTCTCCCCGTTTGCTGCAGGAGAACAGGCCGGGTGCTGTGTGGTGCCTGTTGGCCTCGTGTCTGTGTGGGAGCGTTCGGAGGCGCAGCTTTCCTGGAAGGTGCCGTGCTCAGCCCCCGGATGCACATTTTAGTGCATTATGCATATGCATTGGCAGCATTTCTATATTTGTCTTTGTCTGGAAAATCATTTGCTTTTTCCAGCTGAGTGTATCTGGTCTGTGTGCGTTGTGATGCCTCTCTGAGGTACCTGCTGGTTCTGGGAGCTAAGATTGGGGTTTGGGATAGCACTGGCACCTGGACCATAAACCCTGAGTGTGTGCRTGTGGTTTTAATGTAGGAATGAGCATTTCTGGCTGCTGCAGAAGGAATAAAGGTCCTCCATCTGTGCTCCCTCCCTTTATAGATCTCTGTCTGTAGAGTCAGAATTCAGTTTAACTGTTAGCTGGAGACAGCACAGTGCTGAGGGGAGAGGTTACAGGATTCGTGATGGGAGAGCGATTGCACAGAGCTAAACCGTGATTCCCCCTGCCCAACTCCCACATTTCAGGCTCACAGCGAATTCCCAGGTTACCATGAGTTGCCTTTTTGTTATTTTGGCCGCTTTGCTCCCGCTCCCCTCCCCGTTCCGAGCGGGCTCGGGGCTGTGTTTGCCAGGGCGCTTCCAGGGCAGCCGCATCCCGGGGCGGTGCGGAGCGGGATGTGCGCGGCTCGGAGCGCTGGGAGCCGCCTCGGAACCGCCTCGGAACCGCCTCGGAGCCGCCTCGGAGCCGCCTCGGAGCCGCCTGGGAGCCGCCGGGCCGGAGCATCCGCGGCGCGCCGGGAGCGCGGGGCAGAGCCGCGGCTGCGTGGCGCTCGCTGTCACGGCGGGCGGAAGCCTCGCGTATTTATGGAGCCAGCGCTTCCTTCTGCGTTTGAGTGACAGCCAGGATGCCGTCGCTGCCTGGTCACTGGAGCTGATTAGTATGCGCCAGGGTCCGCCTCGCTCCGAGGGATGCAGCCGCAGCAGCTTGCAGAGCTGTCACACTCACACGGGCTCCGTATCTGCACTGGCTTGACGAATTAAAAAGCGAGCCAGCCAGCGAGAGAGAGACCCGGAGAGAGAGGGGGGACGAGACAGAGAGAGAAGCTTGCAGACAGCGCTCGCTCTTTTCCTAAAGGAAGGATTTTGCATCCCGAGTGCTCACTGGTTGTGATGATGCTTCACTTAGCGGGCTCAGAATGAGCTAGAGACAGCAGATAGGGGAGAAACTAAAGGCAGAGCACAAAGCATTACGAACCAACCCAAAACCAGGAACAGTTTTCTCCTCTATTCTAGCATGGTGGATGTATGGACAGTCTTACAGAGCAGAGGTTGACTTCTCCAAATCTGCCAGCCCCACACCTCGAACACTACAGTGTTCTGCATTGCACCATGACCTTGGATGTTCAAACGGTGGTCGTTTTTGCAGTGATTGTGGTGCTATTGCTTGTGAATGTCATACTCATGTTCTTCCTGGGCACTCGTTAAATGGATTTTTTCTCCTGAGCTGTTGGGGGCTACTACTACCACTAGCAATTCAACAAGAGAGCACGAGCGGGAGAGAGAGAGAGAGAAAGGCGAGAGAGAGAGAGAAAGAGAGAGAGAGATTTCTTACTGAGGGGGGAAACGCGTTGAGCTTCAACATGGCCTCGCTGTGATATGTATGACGTTGGTATTATTATCTCTCCCTAAATCTTTTGTCATGTCTTGTCTTTTCAGTATGCCTGTAAGTGTAGCTGCTTTTGCCGGGGTTTTAAATGTGATAAATAATAATAGCGATCCAGTGCTCCGTGGTTCTGTGCTAGCGAGACAGAGCTGTGCTTCTTTAGGCAGCAGCAGAGTGGAAATGATCTGTCTGTGGTGAGCACTGGCTGTGTTGTTATGCTTTCCTTTGAAATAGAGGCTCAAGTTAATAATAAGTCRTTTTGTGTGCGATTTCTAGCAAGCAGTTAATGTGCAATGTCTGTGAGAGTAACCRTGTAGGTGCCAGGTGAGAGGTGCTGCTGTGTGCAACGGAATCGAGCTGTGGGCATTTTTTAGGGGGGAGGGTGGTGTTTGAGAAATCCTATTAAAGGATTAAATCTTTGCTAAAATAACATGCAGCCATGAAAAAAAAAATTCAATTCTACTTACTGTATTTATCTGTGTTGCTTTGATGATCTGATTTGATTTCTGAAGATTCAGCCCCAAAGCCTCCAAATTCTATGTCCACGCTGATGTAACCCAGCTCCTTTCTTTAGAGATGTGAGAGGCACCAAAACATAACCTGCTGGGTTTTTTATTCTGGCTGTACGTGGTTTCTGTCTCTGCAAATTGRGAAGGAAAGATCAAAGGGGGAAAGGGAAATACAAGCTTTGTTTTTCTTTGCTAAAGCAACAGATACAGAGGGGTTGGGTTTTGCTTTGATTTTCTAGAGATCTGATTTTGGCTTGCTTTTCTTTTTTTCATGTGTGTGTGTATTTATAAAATTTTGGGGAATGTATCTAAGAAAAATCTTTGCCCACCTCAAGGATAACGAGCTTTTGAGATGGGTTGCTTCGCGTGACTTTATTTACATTGATTTTCTGGAAAATGAAGTGCTAAGTTGTGTATTATGGGCTGGCTGGAGAGGTGTCCAGCAGTTAGAGGTGCTTCTAGCCCGAAATTGCAATGTTTACAGCTTGGGAGCAGGGCTGGCTGGGGGCTCCAGTGGCAGCACGAGAAGTTTGGAGAGAATACGAAGGGAATGTCTGGAAAGAGTAATGCCTTTTCCTCTGGAAAATATGTCTCTGTTCTGTTAGAGGTCTTCAGGATTTTTTAAATATATTATTTCACCCTCCAGAAAAGTCAGAATTGCTTAAAACAAACAAAAATACCAGTTTGAAAATGTTTTTATCTTTGCTGATGGTCACTGGAATTTTATTGCCTTGATAATTTAATTAGTTCATGCTTATTCCAGCTGTCTATTATTTATTTGATGTCCTCTGGAAAAAAAAAAATCATGTAACTGATAGATAAAGACAAAGCTGGAGGTTACAGATGGAGAGATGGAGTTATTTCCCAGGGGGGTTTGTGTGCTGGGAGTTAAATGCCGAGCAGGGCTCGGGAGCTGATGGCTTTTCCATGGTGGCATGATTGGAAACGGAGTTAAATCCTGAAAATTTGGCACTTTCAAACTGCTTTTAGCTCTAAATAAAAGGGAAAAAWTTTTCCCTGAGTCCCAGGGTGGGAACAATCGTCCCCAAAAGTGTTGTGGGGCAGGAGCCTGTTTTAGTGGGGAGGAAAGGCAGGAGCCTGGGATCCAAGCCCAGGAAGCTGCTCTGGTGCCTGCTGGCTCCGTTCGCCCTCTTCACTTGTAGCTATCTGCAGGAGGTACCTGCTTCACTTCACAGCAGACTGGGTCAATCTTCTTCCCTAAAAAAACCGAGTGAATAAAATTGATGCTGACGATGGTTTGGGTTGTTAAACAGCTCAAATTTGCTCTGTTTGCCTGTTGGCCATTCTGTGTCATTAGTTTTATAGGTTGCAGAATCTCCTGGAAAGGTAATAAATGAGCTGAGATCACCATGGAGAGGGAATTGGTCAACCAGCAGCCAAAATCATCCTTTCAGGGGAACAGCCTTGAGCGACAAAGGGATTTGGAGGAGAAAGGCTGGAAAAATGAGCAAAAACCYAACCCCAAAACTGACCAGCGAGTTCCAATGGGCCGTGGCTGTGCCTGAATGTTTATTTTCTCAGGGTTCTCTGGCACTAAGGTTTACCTTTCAATATGATTTCTACRAGGAATGTCCGGCGCCTGCCGCGGTTTCCTGGGCGCATTCCTTGATCCAGAGCTTGTACTCCTGGGGAGATACTTGGGAATGGTGTGTGTTGGGTGCTGGATGTTCCTGCCGTGCCCCGTGGCTCCTTCTGCAATGTCCCTGTGGTTCCATCCCTGGGGGGCTGTGCTGGGGCTGCATGGGGAGGATGAGYGGTTGTGCACGCTCAGCTGCTGGGAGGGAGCGCCGGGAGCTGAGTTCTTCCCGTCACGGAATGTGCTTGCTTGGGAGAATTCCTGTGATTTTATTACAACTTTTTGCCTTTTATCCTCCTGAAGGCTGGTGGAGTTAAAGAAGGAAAGTTGGCAGCAGCAAACTTTGTTATTGTAGCAGCACTGTTCTTGTTAGCTTGGGCTTCCTGATGGAATTTTGGGGGAAAAGAGAGGAAGCGAGAGGTGAAAGAGTGAGCRAGGGCTGGGCTTGCTGCTTGTTTAGCTTGGTCTCTGTCTCCCACCCCAGGCCTCAGTGTCCGCCTCTCCAGCCCTGCCCCAGCCCCAGTTTTGTATTTTGGCAGCTGCAGTTTGGCATTTCCAGGCGTGCAGGAGCCCCTCTGTTCTGCCGAGCTGGGCACAGCGGCTCAGCCCGGGGTGAGCGCCGGGAGCTTTCTGGGGTGACAGYGCTGCCAGTCCCCACCAGATCCCTGTGCCCCTAAGGGACTGTGCCTGCCGTGCTCTGGGTGGCATTTGCCTGCTGTGAAATTTCCTGGGATTGGAGCTTTCTGTGTCCCAGAGCTCCGTGGCACCATCGGGGTCACGCTCAGGTCCTTGGGGATGCTTTGGCCCCATGACTCCCCCGGGTTTCTTCACCTTTGTGGGGATGCTTAGACCCAGGAATGAGGCAGAGGGATCATTCCTTTAAAGGAATCAAAGTGCCGACCCTCTGAAATATATGGCCCCAAAGGAAAAAAATACAAATTTGTCGGCAGAAAGCGTATTTGTGATGCATATAATCTCTTTCTGCTTCTGCTGTGTTTGCTGAGGCTGGGTGATGGGAGACCTGCCTTGCTGTTGTCTGCTTAAGCAGGATTCAATGTTATTTGCCACAGGATTCATGAAAATGCCTCTGCCTGTATCATAGCAACCCCGTTTCCCACAGTCCATAAAAAGTCCATTTCTCCCGAGCAGCAATCCGCCGTCTTAAAGATTCAGGCACCTCCTCGGCAGGGAAAGGGGGATGTGCCCCTCTCCGGGTGCTTCCCTGGGAGCTTAAGAGTCGGGATGATCCCGGCTTGTCCTGCCTGCACGGCGCTTCTAATGCTCTGTCTTTAAGGCAGATAAAGTGCTTTCCCTTCGGGTTTCGAAAGGCTTCCTCCCCCACCCTGGCTATTTCCCACCTCTGTTTAAAACCTCACATGACAAGTTGGAGGGGATGGGACAGCTCCGAGCTCTGTGACGCGGTGGCTCTGCCCTGTCCTGCCATTTGGCTTTTCCCCCGGGATGGCAGCAGCACAGCCCTGGCGTTGGCTGGGGAGGGAGTGAAGATCTGCCCCGATGCCAGCCCTTCTGTGGGAATGCAGAGGTGCTTTCTCAGCCCGTAGATGACTGTTATTAAGAGCTGCATGTTCACCTGACTCCTGCCCCCATCTGTTTGCATAATGTGGTTATATTTCTTTTTGGATCAGGTATTCAGTACGCAGCCCAGCTGCTGTGTATAATGTCTGAAGGAAAATTGCCAAAAATCCATGTAAGTTTTTTGGTTGAGTTTTTTTTTTTTTTTTAGTTCTTTTGGTTTTGGGTTTTTGGTTTTTTTTTGCTTGCTTTAGATTCAGTTTGTGACTAGAACCCCAGTCTGTGTTGTCATTTCATTTTGTTGTGGTGCTTGGTTTGTGTGTTCGGCTGGGTTTGTCTGGGTGCCGTGCCTGCCTGCGTGTGTGTCCGTGTGCTCCGTGTTGGAATGATGATCTCTCCCTGTGTGTTCCATTTCCTCTGTGCGTTTTCTCAGCTGGGTGTGACAATGTGCTCAGGGTGTCTCTCCCAGTGAAACCTTGGGGGAGATATTTGGGTAAAACTCAAGGATTTGTCTCGGAGCTGCGGAGGCTCCAATGAGGAGAAGTTGGGAAGCTTGAGGAGAACTCCCAAAYGTTAATAATTGTGTAAGAATTGTCCAGTTTGAGGAGGGTGCTTGTGCAGGGGTTCCAGGGCTGGCAGAGGATAGTTCTGCCAGCTCCTGGCTTTGCCACTGATTTACTGTGTGGCCTTGGGCGCGTTCCTTTGTTCCTTTGTTGCCTTGTGGCTTCTCTTTTCCATCTGGGATAGAGGAATGTCACGCAGCACTGAGGTGTAGCCGTGCCTGGTGTTGTCCTGTGTGTCCCTTTCTGGCCGTGCAGATGGGGAACGTGTGTGTGCCCATGTTGGCCTGGCTCTGCCTACCTGGGTTTTGCCTGTTGGAGCTGTTGTAGACAGCAGGAGCTGTGGTGATTGATGCTTCCCACTAAAAATAGATGCTCCTGGAGGAAGAGCTGCTGGAGGAAGCGTGATTTATTGTCTTTATTTTATTAGTTGTGGTTGAATTTCTTTCCTGAGTGGAAATGAGTCTTAATCTGCARGCACGACAGACGGCTGGGGTGGCTCTAACCAGCAAAAGGCCATGTGGCATCTGCTCCTTATTCCTGGTTTTCCTGGGAATTGCTCTGGCATTGTCAGAAACACCACCTTGATGGTGGGCAGGAGGCCCCCAGAGCTGTGCTTGGGCAGCCTGAAAGCTTCACCACCTGAATTAAAGAGAATTTTGGGGGATGAGGGGAGTGCGTGCATGCAAGGATTTAAAGAATTAGCTCTGGATCTCAGCTGACTCTAGTTTATCCACAGGGATATAATTTCATAGGAGTGTGCTGCTTTGGGCAGCTACCCCTTGTGCTATCACAGAGCTGGGGAAACTGAGGCACGGGGTGGTTGCAGAGTGGCCCATTTCGGGGTGGGGGTTAGTGGGGCTGGGATCTGGAGCAGGATGCAGGGCYCGCCRGTGGGGGAGGCTGTTTAGCGCCGTRTTTGGGGTCTGGCTTGTGCATTTTCCTGCAGCCCTTGCTGTGGGGCAGTRTCAGGGGCCAGGCTGGTGCCGGGCATTGTGGCTGAGGCTGCGTTCGGGGGATTTTGGAGCCGGCAGCAGCCGAGTGTGGCCGTGCCCATGTGAAGGGCCATGTGGCTCAGTGCCTGCCCCTTCCTTTGCATCAGCTGAGACATATATAACACAACGTATGGGCTGCTGGCAGCCGGCGTGGGGCTATTTTCGGCTGCATCGCGCTGAGCCCGCCCTGCTCGCCGGGCTGGGCTCAGTCTCCAGGGATGAGCTGTTCCCAGGGATGGATGAATCCCTGTTCTCCAGGGATGAGCTGTTCCCAGCCCCTTGCCCTCCTCCGGGACCTGTCCGGGCTGGGCAGGGCAGGCACTGACCCTCGTGGCTGCTGGGGGCAGCCGGCAGCGTGCCCTGGCTGCCAGGGAGGCGGAGCAGTCTCACCCCGCTTAGGGCAGCCCGGCTCTTTGTTTCCCCTTTTTGTCCCTGGATAAAGCCCCAAGTGGATTTCTAGGCTGGTCGCAGTGGTGACATGAGCCGTGTGTGCTCCGGTGTCCTCCTGTCCTTCTGGAGCGAGGCTGCCGCTGCCCGGCGCGCCCGGGGCTCTGCGCTTTGCCGGGGGCTGAGGCTGGAATGTCCTTCCCGCTGCCCCTGCCTGGGGAAGCAGCGAGCCTGGCTCTCCTGCTCCCTGCCAGGGCCTCTGTCCCCAGCCCTGCTCCCCTCCTGTCCCCCTGGCATGCTGAGGACAGTGTGTGGTTTCAGGGATGCCCTGCCCTGTGCCGCAGAGAGCCCGCAGCCCCTCCAGGCATCCCGCAAAATCCCTGGGTRCTGCTGGCTGGGTTTGTTCACCCCCGGGGCTCGGGATGTTTGCCTCGAAGTTTCCAAAGGGTTAAGCTGCTGCTGGTGCCAGTTCTGGGGGTTCTGAGCCCCTGCGCGGGAGCTCAGAGCTGTGAGAGTGGCCGCAGCTCACGCCGAGATGCTGRGAGAGGAATCAGCCCAGCTCCGAGGGCTTGCAAAGCAGAAGGGACAGAATTGTGTAGGAACTGTTCCCTCGTCATCGGGCAAATGCAGTCTGGCCTCAGCTGCACGAACAGGAGTGCACAGCAAGCCCCTAAGGATCCGTCTTCTGCCCCAGTAGGAGTGGGTTAATTTGCTGGGCATATCTGGGGAAAAGTTTTGTCAAGTTAAATCGTTCCATTTGACAAAAGCATCAGCTCTTGCTGGCATTAGCAGAAAACAGGGTTTTTTCAAAGCGTTTCTCTGGACCTCATTCCCCTGCTATTTCTGCTGCTCCACTCCCCTGTATTGTGTTCAGTAAATCTGACAAGGTTCTCTCAGTACGTCGTGCACTGAAGTTTCTGTTCTGATACCAAATTTAGGGAAGGCTTGTTATCTACAGTTCTTTCTTCCTGGCTTGATAAGGTGCTGATTAATTTAATGCAACTCTCTTTCCTTATCAAGTTGAGCTTCAGTCAGTTTTAGTATAATCTTGAGAAAGCGTGATCAATCTTTAATGTTTGTTTTTAAGGTTTATTCCAAAGCCTTTTAGGCACGCTGGATGTTTGCTCCTTTGTGAAGTTCTAGGAGAATTAAGTTAAAAAGTAACAATTATAGAACCAGTTTTGAATGCAAATGAAGCATTTTAAAGTTGCTCTAAAACAAGAAAGAGCAGTTGGCTCTGATGAAGTTTCAGGTGTTAAAATAGAATTGTCTTAACTCTGGTGCTGGCTGCGTAAGGCAGGGAATATCAACAGAGCCCTTGTGTGGGCATGAGGRTGATGCAGAGCTGAAGGAGAGGGGCTCTTCCCTCTCCAGAGGTGTGTGTGAGGTGAGAAGGGCCAGGGCACTGTCACCTSTCCCTGTGTGGGGAATTGTCCCCTATTTTTCCTGAGCACAGAGGCACAAGGAGCAGGCAGTGCATGAAGCCGGGCTGTCATCGGCGCGAGGCTTCTGCCGTGATGTGGTGATCAGGGGCTGACATCTGGATAGATTTTCAGTCTCCTCTGGTCCAGGGGAGATGGATTTCTGTTCCAGTGCCCAGCAGCAGATCGATCCAAGCTCCTGGATACTGAGTGTTTTGCAGAATTGTCAAAAAGTCTTTCCTAAGGAATTAGAAGTGCACCCAGGCATGGAGCAGAGGAGCCAAGCCTCCCAAACCTGCAGGCTGGRAACAAATTTGCTTAAGACTAACGGGCTGCCTTAGAACTAGAAATGTTCAGCCAGGAGAAGCCTGGCTTCTTCAGTGCTCATCCGGAGCCTGGGAAGTCTGTTCCCAGGCATTAACAGGAGCCAGACTGTAGATCTGTGGAATTCAGGGAGGGCTGGCCCTGCTGGCCCCAGCACCCCTCTGCAGGGCTGGGTGCTGCTGAGCCGCGTGCTGAGGCCAGCCCTGATGTCCCTCTCAGCCCAGTGCCATTTGCAGATTGTCACCGTGGCCCCAGCTGCCACAAAGCCCATTTTCCCAGCTGATTTGAAGCTCAGTACGAGTCTGTGTCTGGTCCCCAGAGCCCAGGTTTGGCTGGAGGTTGTCAGCAGCGTGTGCTCCGTGCTTCTCCCTTTGCTCTCTCCCTCTCTGGCTTCCCTGGTCCCTCCTGCACTGTGGTAGAGTTGTGTGCTTTGCCCCAGAAAGCAATGCTGCTTTAATCTCTGTTTTCCAGCAGCTGCCAGGCTGTCCCTGTCCCTCCTCCCCACACATGTCAGGGCACACACGTGTACACACGTGTACAGGCAGCGCTGCACCTCCCTGTGGGTCACTCTGGACATGGCCAGGGAAACCTATGCATTAAAACACATGTGCATATGTTTTCCTTCCCWGATACATTTTGGAAAATATGAGTCAGCAGCAGCAGCAGCAGCAGGCAAGAACATATTACATAATCTCTGGGAGCCGAGAAAACCTCGCAGTGTATTAGGAGCGAGGCTTTCTGCAAGCRGCAGCTTTTACCATCATTTTGGGGCCACACGTTGGCCTGGGCCCCTCAGTCAGTGGCCTCATTTCCATCATATCCTCTCGTGTGCAATGCAGGGAAGCAGTCCCAGCAGCCTTGGGTTTTGTTATATTTTTAAACCCCCCAGTACTGGTAGAATCTCAGGGCTGTGCTGTTGGTAACGACTTCTCTCTTGTTCCTTAACATGTTCTCCTGCACAGAGTCTGTGATTTTCCTTTTTGGTTCCCCCCACTCCCCACCTCCTGCTGTTTTCTCTCAAATCTCAGCCCTGAGAGAAATGGCACATGAGTGCAGCTGGAAATAGCTGCTGCCCCCTCCGCCTCCCCTCTGCTCACGGCCACCCACCTCCTCCACCTACTCCCAAATGGGAGAGTGAAGTCAACAGCCACTTTTAGCCCCGGGCTGCTGCTCCTCGGCTCTCCCCCTCTCCCTCGCCGTGCGTGCCCTGCCCACACAGGATTCAGAAGGGCTTCATCACCGTTTTGAGGCTCCTGCAGCTGGATGAGCGCTTGTCTGGTCCCGTTGGCACGGCAGGATCTGTGCTGGAGGATCAGGGGTCAGAGGGATGCGCAGTTTGCTCCGTGCTGGCCGGGCAGGGAGCAGGGAGCAGCAGGAATTCTGGACATTCAGAGGAGCACGAACAAAAATCCAAGGGATCAGACAGCAGGAATGTCAGGGGTTTGAATCCTGGGCACACTTGAGAGCGTTGGCACGGGCAGGGATGGGAGCAGGAGGCACGGGGCCCTGCACGGCGGGAGGTGCTCTCGGCTCTCCATGGTGCTGCATCTCTGCTCCTCCATCTCTAACGCCAGCCTTAATTCCAGGCTGCTCATGGAATCCCTGTATTCCTGCAGGACGCCTGGAAAGCCTAGCAGGGGAATGGGCGTTAGCAGAGTGAAAGGAAGGGAAGGAAAGGCCTTGTTTGTTTTTAATTTGCCCGATAAAAGCGAAAGGTTTGGAGTGGCTTTGATCTCTCAGGGCAGTGCAAACGCTTTCGCAGTGGCTGAGCCCGTGGGTGCCTTTCAAGCACAGAGAAAGCTCAGTTGTGTTTTCCAGTATCAAAGCCTTCCAAGGAGGCTGAAATTGCCGCGCTGGCTGAGAGCAGGAGCGCAGGCAGCTCCGTGCCCCGGCTGGGACAGTGTCTGAGCCACGGGCTGCAGAGCACACTGAGAGAGACACAGTTGGGGGTGACAGAATAACCTGGGCACTCTGTCTTCACCCCCGTTAGCTCTCGAGTTTCTGGTGTTTGGAGACAAGAGAATTTAAATCTTCTATATTTTAAAAACCAAAAGTCTCTGTTACAACCAGAAATTCTAATGAGCTCAGCAGAGGGGATGGGCTTTTCTGTCCACCATCCATCAGGGCTCTCCATTATTTATTGAAAGCCTGGTTTGAGCTGTGTCTGCCGGGTGCTTGGARCAACTGGGGAGTGATTGGGCTGGGGTCTGGGGGGCAACTGTTCCCCCAGGGCTGGAACTGCTGGGGAACTGCCCCCCATTCCCCACCTCTTGCTGCCAGGGTGATGCTGCAGGGGCTGTTTCATCTTTCTACAGCTTTGTTTCTCTTTCTATAAAATGTACAGAAGGAAATTGCCCTTTCCTGTTCAAGGGTTTGGCAAGTGAGGATGAAAAGTGCTGTGTTGGAGGCAGGTGGGATTGGAGCAGATGGATGAAAAATGCCTCTCACCCTCTGGGGCTTTGCGGGGGCCCCTGGCAGAGCAGAGCTCCCACCCAGGAGCTCCCTGCTTTCATTTAAAGCAACATCTTGAATTCCACCCGAGATCCCAACAGTGATGTCAGCAGGGCTCCACCAAAGATTCATTTGGCCTCAAATATTTTGCATATGCAGCGTCAGAGCTCAGCCTTCTGCTTTTGSAGCTAGAGAAAAGCTCTGCACCTCGTTAGAGCCTTCAATAATAATACACTTGCTCTCTGTTATTACTTAATCTAAACGAGGCTTTTTTTGTTTCTCTAAGCCTTTTGTGGTATTTCTGTGCTGTTGAGAAATTAATCTGCTTTAAGTAGAAATACCTCAGTAAAACCAGGAGSTTTGGAGTGGCTATTGAGCCTCTTGTGGCCTTAGCTCTGGGGCAGAACCACCCAGGGTATCCACAATTCCCACCCCAAAGCCAGCAAAAAGAGCCMGGAGAGGCTCATGGTGCGCAAAGGAATGGCACAGAAGGCACCCAAGGCAGCCCAGCCATGCTCTGGGTGCTGGCGTGGCCTGGAAGTGCTGTCTCTGACCGAGTGGCACGAGCTCACATCTTAATTCCCAAATCTTTCCTTTTAGAGCTTCTGTCTTTGGCCATCCTCTCCCCAAAAGGAGGATTGTTCCCTGGGGCATGTTCCCTGCTGTTCTGTCAGGACAGGCAGAAGTGTCTGTAGTGATTTTCTCAGCTGGTCAGGGAAGACTTCTGCTCCTCCTTTGAACAGGTCTCCCACAGCTGGAAACATCTCCCCATCACTGCAGTGGGTTTTGCTGCCCTTTTTGCCTCTCTGATTCTCCTGCAGACAGTTTTACCTTTGCAGGGTTTTTCCAATTCAGGTTGAAATTCAAACGATAATAATACTTGACATTYTTCATCCCGGCATCTTAAAAATCTTTTCTGAAGTTTTAAAGCCTTTAAAGCCTTTGTGCTGTATAAATACTTGAGTACTTCTTCTATTTTTAAATTAAAATGGTGCCTGAAAACCCTCAAAAGTCAAATGAAGATCAAAGACTTGGGAATACCAGCAGCTCTYTGTATTATTCACAGCAGCTCGAGACTGAGGTTGTGTTGGCAAAGTGCAAAGGGACTGCCGTGCTCATAATGATGCAAKCATGGAACTCTGGAATTGTTTGGTTGGGAGAGACCCTAAAGCTCATCCCATTCTACCCCTGCCATGGGCAGGGACACGTCCTACTATCCCAGGTTGCTCCAAGTCCCGTCCAGGGAGAAGTTCCAGGGTCCASGGGCAGCCACAGCTTCTCTGGGCACCCTGTGCCAGAGCCTCCCCACCCTCACAGGGGAGGATTTAGGATTTCTCCTCAATATTCCCTCTAAACCTGCTCTCTCTCATTGGTCTCTAGTTAATCTGTCCCAACTACTCTGTGAAACTCAGCCTTGGTGCTCAGGAGAGCTGGGCTTGGTGTCTGGCATTGCTGCTGCTGCTGCCTGGATGGAAATCCCATGTTCTGTCATCTTGTTTGAAAAGAAGAGAAAATTAGAGAAAACCAGAGAAGGGCTCTGCACCTCGTCCATCCCAGTGCAGGAATGGTCAGCAAAGGGCTGGAGCAGGGATRGTGGCAGCTCTGCCCTTTTCAGGGGAGCCGGCCTGCCTTTACAAGGTTTGCAGCAAAGTAAATCTCTTTTCCTGCAGCCCAGCCTTCCTCACCGTTTTCCTCCCTCCCTGTGGCTTCTGAGCAGGAATCAGGACAATAGATGGAAATTGATGTCCTGGAGGCATGTGACAAGYGGATCCTGAGGGCTCCGGGCAGCTCACAGAAGAATTGCCTCTGATAAATGCTCAGAGGTTTCTGTGGGTTTGCTCAGCAGCTGCACTCAGGGCTCACCRTGGGGATTTTTACCACTGCCCAGGAAATTGTTCCAGGGCTGTGTGAGCCACCACCAGCAGCATCCTTGCTGGAATAAAACGGATGCAGAGCAATTTGGCCAGAAGAAGAGTGGAAAGAAAAAAAAAAAAAGTTAAGATCCAAGGAGTGGCTGTTGAAACGCAAAAGGATCTAGAAAGCAAAGATGCAAAAATAAAATCAGAATCGGAAATGAGTGATGTTTTTCCAGCATTGTGTAACTCATTTTAATTGCAATCCATCTAGAAATCTATTTGAGGCAAGAAATCAATGCAGAATTGTAGAGCAAAGCRTTGGCCTTCCAGATGTTTGCAGCTTTCTGGATTGTTATTTTCAGCTTCCTCCCACAGTTTGAGTTCCTCCTTCCTGGCAGTGGCCAGGGAAAGATGCTGGTGGGCAGTGAGGGCTGTCCTCGGGCTTTCTGCTCTGAATWTGCCTCTTGTTGTGTCTTGAGGAAYGCCCTGGAGTGGTTTTGGTGCTGGGAGTGGGTTGTTGGAATGTGGGAGCCCTGGGGTTTCTATAGGATCACCCCAAATCTCCCAGGCATGGCTGAGGGGTCAGGGCAGGCTGTTGTCCCCTCACAGGGAGTTTTCCCTGGGCAGGAATTCTGTGTGAGTGGTGGAGCTGGGGCCATGCTGTGCTCTTCTCTCTGATCAACTCCTTTAAATCCATGGGATGAGGTTGTGTAGCACAGGCATGGGAGCTGCCTCATCATCTGGAGGTTCCTTTCACTGAATGGATTTTCCCAGCTTAAGAGACTGCTGAAAGTCCATCAGCGTTCAAGGCTTCCGGCAGAATTAAGTCCTGACTTTCACAGATGTCATCCATGTCATTCCCAGCAGTCTCCTGAAAGGCCAGCATGGCATTTCTCTTGGATTTGGGGGCATTTGTGAGGGAGGTTTTACCTTGTTTCTGGTCCATCCTCAGCATTGGGGGCTGCTGAGGGTGCCTTGCTTTGAATCCAGTTTTGGCAAGGGCCTTGTGGAGACTGCCCAGAGATGGGTCTGGGCAGAGCTGGGGCTGCAGGAGGATCCCTGTGCTCCTGGAGGGAGGGAGGCTGTGCTGCCATGGCTCTTGGGGTGTCCCTTTGTCCCACCTGGAGATGGARTCAGGCGATGAGGCAGGGACAGCGCTCCCCAGGAGGCAGCCAGGCTCCTCAAAGATCCCACAGCAGCCTCACAGCCAGGTGAGGCTCTGAGACAGCAATCCAGGGAGCAGCTGAGCTTCCTGACAGCCAGACACTCACATTCCCCACAGAACGGCCCAAAAGCAGTGGGGTCCAGGTGTGGAATTCACCTTCACCTCCCTCCTGGCTTCCAAGCGTGTCCCCCTCACCGTGTCAYGCTCAGGCTCTCACTGCAGGGTCTTAAATGTGTTTGTGTTTAGAATACTGGCTTAGGGCAGCAGAGAGAAATGGGAACAGAGTTTGCAGCAGGTTAGGATGGGTTGGGATGATTCTGATGGGATTGCATGCAAAGGAACCATCCTCAGTCTGGGAAGAAGGCAGGGAAAGAGAACATTCARGCTTTTCCAAATTGAGAGAGTGCAGCTGGAAGAGGGGGAAGGATACAATGCAGGAGGTAAAACTAAGAATAGAGGAGTGTGTTATAAAGGGAAATCTGGGGCTGGAGGTCAGGACAAATTAGAACATGCGCAAAATGTACTCCACTAGGCCATGGATTTGTATTTCTGGAAGATAACTGAAGTATCTTCACGTGGGGCAGTTCTCATGGGATTAGAGAAAATATCAGAACAGGTTTTCAAAGAGACAGTCTTCCCTTGGCCTGTGAGGAGAACAGAGGATTCAAATCTGGTTTTTGGAGCCCAGAGCCCCTTGAATTCTGAGAGGCACAGCTTTTCCTGCAGGCACCTTTGGTAGCACACCTCGATGGAGGGGCAGCACCAGCAGGATGTGCTCAAAATAGAGTTTATTCTGATGATAATTGGAGAGAGGGGTAGCAAATCTCCCCAGGGCAGATGGAGTCAGGAGTAGAAGGGTTCTGGAAATGGGCTGGGGGTGAGCTCAGGCAGGGGAAGGCAGTGTTTTATTGTTATTGCCTGGAGTGGATCCAAGCCTTTAACAGAT
>JACDOX010000078.1:2185337-2214889 GCA_014549065.1 Cardinalis cardinalis | reverse complement strand
GGATGATGGATGGATGGATGGATGGATGGATGGATGGATGGATGGATGCATGGCTGGATGGATGGATGGATGGATGATGGATGGATGGATGGATGATGGATGGATGGATGACTCTGTGAGTGTTTTCACCCAGGTGGAGGAAGCATTGCACACACCTTGATGGCCTTGGGAATGAGGAGGTGGTGGAGGCCCCTTCGGATCCTGCACAGTGACATTTCCAGAGCAGCCTCGCACTGCAAACTCCCGGCTCTGTCCGAAGCAAGTTCCTGCATGCTGGCATCATTTGCATGCATCAGGATAAATCTGCCTTGCCAGGAAAGCTCTGACAACAAGAGCACTGCAGCTCCCAGTGCAGGGCAATGCTCAGATGAAAGCTGCTGGAGAGAACACCTAGGAACAGCAGTGAGGGGAGATGAGGGGAGAGCTGAGCTGGCAGCACCCACAGAGCTGCAGCTCACAGCTGTGCCTGCCCAGCACGGGGCACTGACTGGCAGAGCATCCAGTCTGGCCAAATAAAAGGCATTAACTCCTGGAGGGAAGGATCAGGGGGTGTTCCATCTCTTACCCAGGAGGTTTGCAGTGGAGGCTGACAGACACRTTTGATAGCTCTGAGAGGCACTGGTGCAGCAGTAATGGCTGAGGCAGAGCTGAGGAGCTGCAGGGAAGAGCTGTGGGCATGTGGCTGGTTTTGCTGTGCTGCTTCTCAGTGCTCTCTCCTCAAGCATGTCCCTTGTCTCCTTGAGCTGCTTAGTTTTGGTGGCATTCAGTGTTCCCAGGTTAGACACCAGAGCAAGAATCGCTCCTGGAGACTGGCAGGCCTAGGGCTTCCCACACTTCCACATGTTCCAGAGCTGCAGGAACCTGGGCACAGCAGCTCTCCTCAGCTGTTCATGGGTTC
Organism: Cardinalis cardinalis; assembly: GCA_014549065.1. Lineage (NCBI taxonomy): Eukaryota > Metazoa > Chordata > Aves > Passeriformes > Cardinalidae > Cardinalis > Cardinalis cardinalis. Next base: position 2,213,991 of record JACDOX010000078.1, on the reverse strand, counting down.
CAGGAGGGAAGAGATTCTCTCAGGAGGCAGATCCTCAGCTCCGTGCTGGGGACCCAGAGCAGCTGTGCTGTGTCAGGTCACTGGATGTGAGCGCTGCTGAGTCGCCAGTGACGGCGCCTGCAGCTCCTCACATCGTGTTCCTCTGCTTTAACCTCTGCCTGCCTGTCCCCAGCCCTTCCCTGGGCCAGCTCCTGGCCTCAGTCACAGCAGCTCCATCTGGGCTGAGAGCTCCATGGGTGAGACACGCTCTGGCTCCAGGGCTGGCAGGGGAGAGGCCAGAGCAGGGTGTTAATGCCCCTGGGCTCATCTAGGGTTGGCTCTGGCAGGCAGAACTGCACACCCACACCCACTGAGCAGTTCACAGGAGTTTTTGGGTTCTCTCTGTAATAAAGGCATAGAAAGTTCATAAGCCCCACTTCGTATAAGGGATTGTGGCCTGAAGCAGCTGGAATCAGATCATGGCATTGTGTGTGGGCTGTACCTGCACCTCTGCATGCACAGGGCTGGTAGTGCATGGCTGTGGCCCTTGGGGCTCTGTGCATGTTTATTATTTTTCCTGGATTTTTTTTTTGCTTGGATACTCACAAAATGCCTGGGAATTATCCAAGTATAGTCATATCTTGTTGCAAATATGGATGACCTGTCTACTTTCTTCTTTCCCCTTAATTCTTGATCTCCCTTGTTATTCTTCCCTTTACCAGGAATCCTGCAGGAGTAGGTAACCCAATCCTACCCTGGCACAAGAAGACCCAATCCTGATCTCATTCATTCTCCTAAAACACAAAAATTAAATCTACTGGAGTTAACATACTGACACTGATTTCCCAGCTCCACTGGTGCTTTCTGGATTCCCATCTGCCTGAAACTGGACGGAGAACTGTTAATTCAGGCAACAGCAATTTGGGCTTGATGGGGATGTACTGACCTTAAGCCTTCATTAATACAATTAGTGCCCTTGGTTTGAGGAGGGCTCTCTGCACTTGGACTGTGTGACATGAAAGCTCTGAGTCCCTCTGACCTGAGGTGGAACAGCAGGCACGGGGGCATGGCAGATGCTCTGTGCTGTCACAAAGTTCCTTTCCAGAACCTGAGTCTCTCTCGTTGCAAGTTTCCCATTCAGTTGGGCTTTGGAGACCAGCCTGGGTTTAGCATTTCTGTTCCTCACTGTTTATGTCTTTTTTGGGCCCTTGATTTATGTAAGAGGAAAGCGAGTCACTGCACAAACATCAGCCTGTGAAGGAAACTTTCTGGAGCTTTTAGCACAAGGCACAAATGTTTTTCCCCAGAGTTTGGAGGGTWTTTTGAGGAGGGATTTGAGCTTGATGGAGATGCCAGAGAAGGTTTGAAAGTATAGAAAATGTTTTCATCTTCCCTTAGGTGCAAAAATGACTATTTATTCAAGATGAGAAAAACTCCTGCGGGTGGATTGCTAGAAAATKATGTGAAGGGCTGGAGAAACTTGGCAATGGGGATCTTTTTCAGCTTGATTGCTTTAATGGCTTGATGAAATTCAATTTTCTTAATGTAGATACTCCTGGAGAAGCTGAGCTTGCCCACATAACTTTCTCTGGTGAACCTGAACCTCCCTTTCTTTCCCTTAGAATCCAGAGGTGTGTGGGTTGGTTCTCATTCCACAGCTGTGCAGAGCATGGCTGTGCTGTGGTGTGAGAGAGGAGGATCTGCAGAGTGGGAAGCACTCCTGGAGTGGGAGGAGGTGTTTGGAGGGGGGATTATGTGGGAAGCCACCACACCTTCTGCAGGGACATGTTCAGGGCAGGTTCCCTGGTCCTTCTTCAGGATTTGACACAAGCCATGTGCATCCTTCTGCAGAGAAAGAAAAGGAGAAGGGTTAAAAATGTCATATCTGGCTCCTTCTTCCTTGTGAAGCGTTTGGAGGTGCAGGGGGGATGGTTGCCCTCAGCAGGGTGGGCTCTGCTATTTCATATGATGGAAAAGCCAAAATTCTTTCTCTTCCAGTAAGTGGAGGAGAGGGGAATCTGCCTTGGCCTGGGGAGCCCCTGGCCTTGCCTTCCTCAGGGGCTGGCTCAGCAAAGTGCAGGCAAATCCTGCTTTATTTCAGGTTTCATTGGCTGGAGGAAGCTGGGATCTTGTTCTGCTTCTGAAATACCTTCCTTATTACTGTGCTAAGATTTGGGTTTAATTTTACCCAGATGGTGAAAGTGGACTATTTAGAGAGGTGGTTGAAGCCTTAAATGCTCCTGCAGGGGAGGATGTGGAATATTCCCARGGTTCCACTGAGCAGGCAGCAGCGCTGAGCTCCCTGGCAGTGCGGGGCAACAGGAGGAGGCTCCCAGGGCCAGCAGGGGCTGCTGCAGCTCCAGCCCGTGCCAGGACAAAACCTGGCCCCCTCCAGGGCATCAAAGGCTGATGGGGAGCTGACATGGCCAGGAAAAAGCAAGGTGTGCTTCAAGGATGGACTAGGAAATGGATTTCCAGGAGAGATGAATGCCCTGTGGCAGACACTGTGCAGCCTCACTGGGACTGTGTTGTGGTGGTGTGAGGGTCCCCAGGACGAGGTGAGAGATGAGAATCTGACTCCAAGTTCTCAGAAGGCTGATATATTATATTGTATTATATTATATTACATTACATTATATTATATTGTATTGTATTACATTATATTACATACTAAAACTATAGTAAAGAAAAAGAAAAGATCCATCAGCAGGCTAAAACAAGAATGAATAATAAAAACCTGTGACTGACCAGAGAGTCTGACACAGCTGGACTGGGATTAGTCATTAATTAAAAACAATTCACACGGAACCAATCAAAGATGCACCTGCCACATTCCAAAGCAGCAAAASAYAGGGAGAAGCCATCAGATAATATAATTTACGTTTCTTTTCTGAGGCTTCTCAGGGGAAAAAATCCTGGCAAAGGGATTTTTCAGAGAATACCATGGTGACAGGACTGGGCAGGCTGATGGGCAGCATTGCACAGGAGTGGAATTGCACAAGGCAATGAAGGATGTGTCTGCAGGTGAGCACAGAGAGCCTTGGCTGGGCGCTGGTGGAGCAGGAGCTGCCCTGTGAGTGCTCTGAGGACAGAGCTGCTGAGCAGAACTGCTTCAGGGCAAGGAACCAGCAGCTGTGGGATGATCCCAGCARCACCCAGGCTCTTAGGAGGAGTGTCTGGTCACCAGGCAGGAATGTGGTGATGGACAGAGCGCCCTTGGGGTGTCACAGCGCTGCAAATCCAGAGGRCCAGAGGCTTGGGAGTGGAGATCCCTCCAGGCAGGGGGTGTTTGGAACCCCTCAGAGCAGCCTGCTCATTGCCATGGCTCAGCCTGCTGCTGACAGCAGTTTGTGCCCCAGGCTTTAAGCTGGACAAGGTTTAGTGATAATTATTGATAGTTATTTGCAGTGAGTGTCTGGGGCTGGGCACATGCCTGAGCTTTTCTCATACACTCTCAGCATAACCTGTTTTGCTTCACTTTGATTCCTGCCAGGGTCCTATATTGTATTTGCTAAAACATCAGGAAAATGGAGCCTGTGCTCAGAGTGACCCTCACAGTAACTRGTCCTGATGTCACAGAGTCCCAGGATTTGGGTTGGAAGGAACCTTGGAGCTCATCCCATCCCATGGACAGAGGCACCTCCCACTGTCCCAGGCTGCTCCAAGCCCCAGTGTCCAGCCTGGCTTGGGCACTGCCAGGGATCCAGGGGCAGCCCCAGCTGCTCTGGGCACCTGTGCCAGGACCTGCCCGCCCTCACAGAGAAGGATTTCTTCTCAATATACCCTTTAAATCCACCCTCCCTCAGCTTAAAGCCATTCCCCCTTGTCCCACCACCACAGATCCTTGCAATATCCAGGTTTTTAGGAGTTTTCCCAACTTACACTGAGCAGAGGGACGTCAGAGCCTCCATCAGAGCCAATCTGGCTGCAGCACGTCCCCAGCTCTGGCTGTTGCTGCTCTTGCCCACGTTCACTCCAGCATGGTGAGTTCTGTGGTGCTAACGAGTGTTGCTGCATTCCCATGGCAACCCTTGCGCTAATTAACGCACAGTAGCCAGGGAAAAAAAAAAAATCTGTCCTTGCTGATGAATTAATCTGACAGGATTGATCAGGGGGAAAGAAGAGTTGGGAATGGCCACTCCAAAGGTGTGCGTGGGGATGGAGCTCATTCAGATAACACAAACCTGTGTTACTCTGACCTTGCAGCTTTCAGACYGAAACCTTGCTCACCATTTGGAAAGGGTTTGTGTTTTGGAAGGAATAAAATTATCCTGACAAATGTCTAAGAGCATAACTCAAGCAGTTACGCTTTTTTGTTCCTTTTTTTTTTTTTCTTGTTATGACATTTTAACTTGGGTTTTTTTTGTTGTTTAAAAGATTAAATAAAGCCCAAGTCAATTTTAGAAGTTAAATGCTTGAAAGAATCAGAAAATGCACATTTAAAGACTACATTATTTTATGTCAGAAAAAACCTCCAGTTCCTGAGGACTCCTCCCAAATTCCAGCCCCCTCTGCTGGCTCTYGCTCCAGTTGCCCTGGTAGCTGTTGGAGATGGGCCCAAAGGGAAACCATGGATCCAGCCTGGTGTCCTGAGATGCAGAGGACATTGTCCCTTCCCAGCATGGTCCTGGTGGTGGAGTGGTGGCCTTGGAAGTGGATCAGGAGTGGGAAAGCAGCCCCTGTGTGCTGGGGATGAGTCACAGGCTGGGCTCCCATCGGCCGTGACAATTAAACTCCTTCAGCRCTTGGTGCACAAAGCACTGGGCTAAGTCACAGTGTCCTGGCAAAATTCTTCCTTGGGTAATTGTCCTCAGACCTGCTGAATGCTCTGCTCCTGCAGTTTTAATTAGCTGGAGCTGAGGCTCAGCAGCTCCTGCGTGCTGATGGCCACGACCYGACAAACCTTGGTGGAGACTTGTGATCCACAGCTGCCTGCCTCGGTTCTGTTGTGCCTGCAGCAATTACCTGCAGCCAAAAGGAGCCCTGGGCAGTAATGACTGAACTTCAGGGCTCTTAATGAGATTTCCAAACTCTCTGCTGCCTTCAGAACCGAGAGGTCCTGGAGTCTCAGCTGTTGGCCCTTGGGGGGTCAGACATTTGCAGGTGGGGAACTGAGGGGTTTTCCCTGGGGCTGTGGCTCCAGGACGGAGTGGTTGTTACACTGGGGCTGCTGCAGGAGAATTTGGGGTGCCATCAGCAGGRGGAGCTTTGAGTTTGGCTGATTGGTTATGGGTCTGGCTGCTCTGATGCATGTCCCTGTTCTTCCCTGTAAGTGGTGAGGCRCAGGGTGCCTCTGGATCCCTGGAAGTGTCCAAGGCCAGGCTGGACATTGGGGAGAGCAGGGACCGAGTGGGGACAGTGCTGCCATCCCCAGCAGCTCAGAGGAATCTGCCTTTCCCCACATGTGCAGCAGGACTAACAGGAAAAGGACTGAAGGAGGTTCTCCCATGAGACTTCAGCCTCTCCTGATCTCTGGACACTGCAAGCTTGTGCCTTTCCTTGTGCCAGATCTGTGCTCCCCTGGGAAGTCTATCCTTAGGTCCCTGTGCCAGGTGACAGCGTGCACAGGTCCCCTTTGGCAGCTACAGGTGCCCCCAGCCTGTGCACACCTGGGACAGCAGCTGTGGATGGACTCAGGAGCTCCTGGAAAATGTGTTCCCAGTGCCCAGAGCTTACAGAGRAGTAGGGGCTTTTATTTTCTCTTTATATGGTTGCTCTGTAAAACAGGAGTGCTGAATCCAGGATTCCTTTCCCCTGGGTAGGTGCTGCTCCCTGAGTACGCCTGTGCCAAAGCCTGATTCAGCACCAAATCTGGATTTCAATTCCTCCAGCTCTAAGTGCAAAAAAATATTCCCAGTTCTTCCTCTGAGTGACCCCAGGGGCTTTCTCCAGTGCAACAGTGCTCTAAGCTGACACTTCATTGCAATATTCTGTGGTATTTATGTCTATTCTTACTTAATTAAGGCTATTTTGGGCACTAAAGTGCTTTGAAACATTGACAAATGTCCTCTGGATTTACTGGCTGGTGATTTGAGTTAAAAGTTGTTTGAGGAGCTATATTTCCAAGGACTGTAGTAAATAACAGAGAAGGGATTATTTTTGCCTTTTTAAGGAGACAAAGAGGATGTGTCCAAGTACTTAGATACTTTTTGGGACAAGTGAATTCCAAGAAGGGTGGAAAAGGTGAGGCTGAACACCCAAACAGCCACAGGCTGTTGGCACAAAAAGAAGGAAGGAATTGAAGGAATTGCCTCAAGTTTTTGGCAGCACTGTGCTCCTTCCAGGGGAGAGGCTGGGGCTGCTGGGGGTGGGTGGATCCAGAGCTCTCATGGTTTGGTGAGTTCTGGTTCCTGGTGCAGAGATGGGCTCTCCTCTGGCTTTGCTCCCTCCAGCCTTCATGGACTGCTTTGGGAAAATTCCTTAATTGATTTTCTATTTCTCACCTTGTTGATCCTCTGTTTGAAATCCTTTGTTGGTGTTTTCCTTTCAGATGGTTAAAATGGAGCCTTTCTCCATTTCAGACTCCCAGCTCTCCCCATTATACATAACTAATACCTCTCTGGAACTATTGAAGCTGTGTTAGCAGGCTCTGAAATGGGAGTTTAGCTGAGCTTTTAACGGTTTAATCTTTTCCTGGGTATTAATCCTTCCAGAACCTCTGATAAAATTTGTTGCTTTTTCTCTGAATGCCTCCCACGCTGTCGATATCTGTCTGGAATGAGTTGCTTGGTGCAGAACAAGCCATGGAGGAGGGAATGTTACAGCCTCCCATGGATCTTGCTCTCATTTCAGTGCCTTCCCAGCTCCTCTCTGACTCCCTGCCACCCCTGCTCCTGGGATTCCTGACCCTGGGAGCATCTCTCCCATTGAATGTGGGGTTGGAATGAGTTTCCTTCCTGTTTATCTGCTGTTTCTCAGTTCTCAGATGCATTCCCAAGGTTTGCTTGTTTGATATCAGCAGAGAATGTCAGGGAAGAGCATCACCTCTTCCACACTGCCATGGACATGGAAAGCTATCAAAGACCACAGCAAATGTTGGCTTTGGTTTTCTGCACTTGTTTTTTATTGCTTTGTGCTGCATCACAGGATCCTAAACGTGTGTGGCAGCAGACTCAGGCTGTGATCCAGGTTATCAAAGACTGCAGCTGAACTGGAGTGGAAATGATCCTTTTTTCCATCATGTTGGTGTGGAAACCATGCCATCTCCTGTGGGGTAACAGCAGATTTGGGACAGGCTCTCCCACCTGTGTCAGCTCCAGGAAACACAGGATCTGAGCCAGGGAACCAACCCAACATAGAGCCAAGGATGAACCTCTCCATGCTTTTGGGATGTCCAGGTTCTGCCTGACTCCAGCTATTACAGATGAAATARGAAGGAGAAGGGGTTTTTCCATCATGCCTGACCATGTAGGCACTGGCCCAGTTGCCCATCCCATCCCTATTGCCACTGGCCACRTCTCCAATTTCTCTTTCCCAAAGTTCTTCCTTTTGGATGCACACCCTGGCTGCCCCAGCTGTGCAGTTCCAGAGTGGCAGCTCCTTTCTCGAGCAGCCCTGACCATAAAAATGATTGTGCAAATTTGTGAGAGTAGGATAATTTATTGTTTCCATGGCAGTGCTGGAGGAGAGAAGAGCACTGAGGAGTGAGGTGTGGAATAGCAACAGAAACCTGGGAGACACAGATCACATTCCATCTTCCCTGTTTCTTTTCTTCTGAGTGGGTCATAAAACAAAAGCAAATGAGGCAATTGGAACTCCCTGTCCACTTTCCTGGGGCTTGTTTAAATGAGRATTTACTTCAACTGAAAGCTCCTTAGAGCCACTTAATTCTTCCAGGAGAAGTAAATATCTAGGCCAGTAGTAAAAACTCCTTACAGATGTCTTCAGGAGGGCACTTAGCAAGCACTTTCCTGGAGAGAACATCTTGGATGCCTTCAAAGAGCAGAATCAGTTCTTAATGATGGTACATTTGAGAGTGGGGCAGGACTTGGCATAGCCTTGGGAATATTTGGAAATTGCTCCGGTGATAGAGAGAGGAATGAAATGGGCTGCAGAGCAGTGAGGGTACATGCTCTGATTTTCAGCAATTAGTCAAAATAACTCTAGCTAAAGTTTTATTTCAGAGATCTGGGCATATTTCACTATCAGTGAATGTAATCTCCTGTGGTACTGCATTGCAAAATCACTGTGAATTCCCTGGGTGGATCCCTTTGCCATGCTTGTCCCATCTATAGTGTGGTTGGTATGACCTGCACACCTCATGGAACATCTGAAGGAAGCTCACACACTCAACTTCTGCTTTTAACTGAAAAAAAATCACTCTGAGAAGAGCTGGAGATTTCYCATTAGGTCAGAATCTCCCACCTTTTGTTATTTGGTCTCTTCCCTGGGTATTCCTGTCCTAAAAGTACCAATCCTTTAAGGCATCCTTTCCATGTTCTGCATTGGGAAAACCTATGTCTGAAAGGAATAATGATTATATACTGGATATAATTAAGTGTAGAGTGCTTGCCAGGCAGATAATATCTGGAACAGCTGAGGCTGAGCCTGAGTGGATCCTTGGATGGGAATTCCTTGGACTCAGCCTTGACAGCTCCATTTGGACRTGTTTCAATGCAGACCCAAGCTCTGTGTGCTCTCAAGTCTCTCTGTACCTGTGTGTGCCAACCTCCTGGACTGCCATTCATGCTTGACTCCAGTTTTGCTCTAGAAATGGAAAGCAGCCCTGGAATTGTCCATCAGCCACCAGGGTTGGGAGTTCCTTGAGGGAGGAACCTGAGGTGTTTGATGAACGTGGGCTCCCAGGTGCTCCATGGACTTTGGTGTCACTCCTCAGTAAGGACAAAGCCTCACACGAGGCTGGCTGTGCTCAGCTGGGTGCAGGAGGATTGCAGGGAAATCCCAGCCCTGTCCAAGCAGGGAACAGCAGGAACCTCTTGCAATTTGGGCATCTGATCTGGGTGGATCAGATGCTCCAGCCCAGGAATGCATCACCTCCATCCAAGAGCAGCTCCTGGAGGCTCCTTTCCACCAGAGGCTTTGGAGGTGTGACCGAGAGGGAAGTTGGTTGTTTTCTTCAGAGTAGGAGCCCAGCTGTCCCTGAGGCTCCTGGATCATTTCTGAGCTGAAGCCAGAGCAGCATTGCATTTACCCTGCTCCTTCCTGGCACTCCATGGTGTGGTGGCATCCGGTCAAAGGTTGGGTTTGATGACCTTGGAGTTGTTTTCCAGCCTTAGTGATTTGGTAACTGTGACTGTGAGTGCTCCTGGGTCCAGGGCTATCCAGCTGCTATGAGTGACCAATTTACTGCCAGTGGTTATCCCAAACATGCAGGAGGAGAGAGCCCAGGGCAGGCAGGAGCTCTGCGCAGGAGCCAGGGAGGATGAGCAGAGCCCTGCTGTTCTCATGGAAACCACTGCAGGGTTCTGTAGAGCAGGCAGTGGGACAGGCCAGGGAAAGGACAGATCTTCCACAACAGCACAGCCAGGGATTAGCTTCACATGGGCTCTGCTGCTGCCAGTTCTTCTGGGGTGAATCACRTCCCAGAGGAGCTGCTTCCCACCCAGAGGCTGCTGGGCCTTTTATACACACTCCATTTGCCTTTCYCCTCAGCTTGGACAGTTGAGTTTTTTTCAGGTTTGGGGTTTTTTTAAGCTTAGGTGTTTTGAAGGTAACATTTTGGTTCACCTTTGGAGTTGCCATTTGCCTTCTCTGTAGCAGGTTGTGATTAGTGATTAATTGCACAGGACATGTTGTGACTCCAGCCCGTGTCCTGGGGTGCTTGTCGCAGCAATGATGCACTGGGTGATTACTCACTCCCCTTAACCTGACAGCTGTATTTCTTCCCCTGACTGCTTAATGACCTTGGCCAGGTACGTGCCTTGTGTTTTGTTGGAGGGCGTTGAGGATGTGCAAATTTTTCTTTCCCTTGCATGACCTTCCTCCTGCCTGGGTAAGAGAAGGGAGCTGTTCCATGAACAGATGGAGCGTTATTTCTAGAGGAAGGTGGATAACACAGGAAATTATTCATTCAAAACCCCTTCAGACAACTCAGATGTTTGCCCCGAGAGAGCGTTGCAAATCCTAGTGCAAATACCTGCTCACACAAACTATCCAAGTACCTTGAAAATTGCTTGTGAATGTGGTAGTCATCCAGTCCCAGAGCAGAACGGTGCTGGGGACTTAATTGAGCCATTAAGGAAATTAGGAATAAGCAGGATTTTAAGCAGTAGTTACAGAAGAGATATTTTGTAAGCCATGTGTAGGCAGGTTAGACTAAAAAAGGTTGTCAAGTCATAGCAGGTAAAAAAGCATAGTATGCAAACCAATCTGGGGATGGATAATTCACTGCTAAAAGCAGCAAGGTTTGCTGCAAGTGGTGCTTGGCTCTTGTTATTCCTTAATGAATCGAATCTATTAGCCAGGGAAAACATCATGTTGTCTTGAAAAACAAATCATATTTGGATGCCTCTTCCCCTGCATTTGTACCATTTTAACACGAGCACACTAATTATGCTGTGGAGATGATTTTGTTATGGCAGAAATGGAGCTGAGTTTGCAGCTGTAACTGTGGAGCTCGGGAGTGCTGGAATAGGTACATGGGGAGAGATGCCTTTTAATTCCATTGCCTTTCTCTTTAGTATTTGTATCCCTGTGCTTCTCAGAGTGTTTCTGCTCCCTTGGGTGCAGAGGCAAAGGCCCAACTGTGGGGGCCCAGCAGCCTCCAGGCTCCCAGGGATGCCAGAGGAATGGTTTGAGGAATCATGTCCACAGCCCAGTTTCTACACAGATGGCAAYGGGCTCACAAATTCCCAGGCTTCCTGACATGTTTCCCGACGCACAGGGAGCTGCATGAGTCATATTGCTCCAGCTCTGGTCCTTTTGGATGGAAATTATACTTTTAAATACATTCTGTGATTACATGCAGGGCGATGGGCTCCTTTGGAGGAGCTGGAATTTGAGCCATTAAGTTGAGTGGCTGCCATTACATCCCGTGTTTGCCAACAGATAATACACAGACATACTTCATCTGTGACAGCTCTGCCCTCTGGACTTTGAATAGAATTATCTTGGTGCAGAGCWGATCTCTCCAGCAGCATCCAGGTGCTCATTTCCTTGCAGCAGGCAGCGAATGTGGCCCTGACGAGGTGAAGTGGGACAGGGAAGGGACAGCACTTGCTCGTGTCCTGTGCAGCATGACCTGGAGGGAGGGGAAAGGGACAATGACACAATGGATGAGGTGACACTGATGTGTCCCGGTGGAGTCCCTGCCATCCCACCCCTCTGGCTTCCAGGGCTCCTGCTGGAGCTCTGAGCTCTCAGGGTGTGGGGCTGGGAGATGGCAGCAGGGAGGTGGGGATGCTCRTGGCTGTTCTCACTGTGCCTGCATTGCTGCTGGCTCCTGAGCAACCCAGGGGGCTGGGGGGGAACTCCGGGGTCAGAATGTGGTGATGGCTTGGAAAACAGCTGATCTGACCTTTCCATCCTGTGGCACTGCCATCCAGCCCAGCTGAGGGAGGAGGCTGTAGCCAGGGGCTGTCTTGAGTTACTCCCATTGAAGGGACATTTTGGCCGTGGCAGTTGTCCATGAAAAGTGAGAAGCCATCAGCCATGACTTCCATTCATGGCCAGGCTGAGCTGAGCRAAGCAGCTTGGAGGTGGAAGGCTGCACATCCCTCCCTGTGCTGATCTGGCCAGTCCCTGTGAGAGGCTCAGAGGATCCCATGGCAATCTGCAGGACAATCCTGTGCCTCTAATGAGCACCCAGTCATTACTGTGGTGTGGTGAGGTCCCCAGGACCAGGTGAGAAATGAAAATTTGACTCCATACGTTCTCAGAAGGCTGATATATATCATATCATATCATATCATATCATATCATATCTTAGATTCTAAAACTATACTAAAGAAAAAAATACATCAGAAGGCTAGAAAAGAAAAAATAATAAAAACCCATGACTGACCAGAGTCCCAACAGAGCTAGAATGAGATTAGTCATTAAATTAAAACAATTCACGTATTAGATAAACAGTTCTCCAAATCATATTCTAAAACAACAAAACAGGGAGAAGTTGAAGCTTCCCAGCTTCTCAGGAAAAGAAATCCTGGCAAAAGGATTTTTCATAAAATATCTCAGTGACAATTCCCTTCCTGTAATGACAGCCTTCCCAGCCAGCACTGTCCCCTCAGCTTTTAGAAGGCAAAAGTGATGGGAATAAGAGCATGATGTCCCATCCCAGCTGGATTGTCAACTGTTGGAAGCCAGGGCCAAAGGTGGGGGTGACACAGCCCTGCAGTGCCAGCCCTGTGCTCTCCATTGGCCCAGGTGCCCCTGTGAGAGGCTCAGAGGATCCCATGGCAATCTGCAGGACAATCCTGTGCCCTAACGAGCACCCAGTCATTCCTGTGGTGTGGTGAGGTCCCCAGGACCAGGTGAGAAATGAAAATTTGACTCCATGTTCTCCATGGCCTTGCAGTGCCAGCCCTGTGCTCTCCATTGGCCCAGGTGCCCCAGCAGGAGGGCAGGGTTGCTCTGGGAGTGCTCAGGGCTCTCCAGCTCTGGGTGATGCAGTTCTGGAGCCAGTGCAGCACCTGGGGGAGCCAGAGGATGCCACAGGCTTTGGCTCAACAAGAGGCTCAAGGGAGAAGCTGCTTTGCTCAAGTCCTGCCTGTTTGCCCTCTCAGAGCTGGGGATGGAGGGTGAGATKTGGGTCTGAGATGTGGTTGCTGTGAGGACCTGAGCTGTGCCTGGCTGGGTTTGCTGTGCCCTTGCTGCTCATCCCTGTGTTCCCTCAGGATACCCGTGGCTGCTTTTTGGTCCAGCTGCTGGAATCCTGGAAATCATGAGGAAGACTTGTGCTTTTGTTGGAATAATTCTCATGAGTATCATCATTTTGGTGGCAAAAAGCTTTGTCTGGCCATTTCTTATTCTTGGTGCCCATCCTGGTTTTTCCTTTTGCTGCTGGAAGTGGAATCAATGGGATTTTTCACTGGGTGGCTCTTGGTTTGCACAGGGCAGCTGATGGGCTCTGCTTCCCCCTGGCTTGGGAGAAAAGGCTCTCACTGCCCCTGCAGTCCCCCAAAAGGGCTGGCTCCTGGGGCAGGTGTTGCTTCTCCAGCCATTGCTCCTTTTGTGCTTCCTTTAATTAAATTTCTGTGAGCTCAGGGTCTGTGAAACAGTTTGTAGATGTCATTCCCCTCCGCTGCCAACAAGCCCCTCCTGGACTTGGTTAGATGGGAGCTGCAGGGACTTACCCTGAGAAGCCAGGAGATGAGAACAGCAAATAAGGAGCCCAGGTGGTGAATTTAATCAGTGTAATACATTCATCTGGACTTTAATCCAGCCTGAGCATTGATTTGCACTAATAGCAGCCACTACTTTTTAAGTTCCAAGTTCTCAGTACTAAAAATACCTTTTTTTAAAATATTATCATGTTGGCCTCTTACTACRATACCAATATATGCATTATTGAGGATTCCTGGGGATGTGTTTCATACATTGTGGTCCAACATGACACAATCCWGGCCTCTGCTTCATTATCAAATGGGGTTTTAGAACACATGGCAGTGACTCAGTCACAAAGRGGCTCTTGCTGCTGCTTCCCTGTTCCTGGCCATCCAGGAGAGATCTTCCTGGTTTGTATTCCTYGCCCTGCATTTGAATTCATCTCCTTCCATGATTTTTAAGCCTGGCCAACTGTSTCAGCTTTTAGAGGACGAAGTATCTGCACAGAGTTTAGTGGGCTCTGCTGCTGTCCCTTTCTTCATTTCCCTGAGAGCTCCTGGCTCTGGGTGAGGGAAGTGGCTGCTCTGGGTGCCCCTGGTGTCTCTGTGCCATCCCTCCTGCTGGGGACAGCTGCATGGCTTAGCTGTGTGTCACCAGCTTTGGGCTGGCTGCTGGCACTGGCAGGGACRCAGATCCCAGGTCTGGGATGAGCAGATCCATGTGTTGTTCCCTTTGTAAGGAGTTGTGTTAAATAATTCAATCCACTGGGAGTMATTTGTGTGATTTTCTCCTTAATTCCTTTCTGCTTTGGAAACTTCCATGTCCAGAGGAACAGGTGATGTGCATTKTAACATAAATATCCTTTAAAAGGAGGGTTACTCTTGCTTTCCTCAGAGCAATGACAATTTTATCTCCTCTCCTTGCAAACACCATTTAGTCMGATGAGCTCAGTTTTCCCACAGTCTGCTCCATGGCAGGGAAGYTGTTTGCTTTCCAGTTCGAAAAAGCACAGGCTTTTGGGGTAAAATGAGCCTAGATTTTATATTCCTGACACTTCCAGTCAAGTCTTGGTCATCCCTGGAGGGSTTTTGAGGCTGTGGATTGGCTGCACCAGGGGCATAGGGATGCTCAGGATGGTGTGTCCATGCTGTGTCCCTCAGCCCTGTGCTCAGCATTCCCCAGCAGCATCTTGTCCTTCCCTGTACATTCCCAGAGCTGAATTTATAGCTATTTAGTAATATTTCTATTTGTTTAGTAATAGTCTGTTTGCTTATCTGCCTTACTCTGCCCCTTGGGTGCCAGAGAGCAGCAGGTCCCTCCTGGTTGTTCATGGTGCCTCAGCGTTACTGGGCCCACTCCTTGCTGGGCTGGTCCTGGGGTCTCTGTGCTTGAGATGACCCCAAGTGTTGAAAAGTCTCTTTTCCCAGCCCTGAGATTGAAGAAGGAGTCAGGAYTCCTCAGCTGTGGTTTTCAAGGTTGTTTATTCTCTGTTATCTGTTCCATTCTTTCTCTGACCTGCTGAGGTCTGTCCAGCAGGTTGGTTTGTGGGACACTGACTGCCCTTGGGGTGGTGTTGGCTTTTTATACTAAAAACTCCATGTACTTTATTTACAATAACTTTCCAATACCTATCACCTATGTTAGACAGTCTGTCTCTACTCTAAACCAATCCAAAAGTGCCACCATCAACCAGAAGATGGAGGCCAAGAAGAAGAAAGAAGAAGGACAAGGCACACCCAAATCCCTCCATCTCAGCTTCTGAACCCCCATTCTAAAAATCCCCAAATTCTACTTTTCTACCTTGTGACAAACTATCATTTCTACTTAAACCCTCATGGCTTGTAAATCTCCACATAAAGTTGGTCATTTTCTCCATGGGTTAAACTCAAAGGAACAGGTGTCTCTGGATTTGTGCCAAGGTCTCTGAGCCCCCATCCAGGGGCTCGAGCCCTCCAGGGCAGCCAGAGGGATGTCCTGGGTTCTGACAGGGCTTTGTGGAGCTGGGGGCACACCTGTGGAATCCTGGCTGCTCCTCACCCAGGCAGCATCCACTGACCCTGGGCTGGGTGTAAATCAAAGCTCCAGCCCCCTGCTCAGGAGGGATTTCAGAACAATGCCAGGTCTTTGGGGCTGTTGTGGCCTTGGCTTGGCAATGTCAGGAGTCCCTTCGGGGGGGCAGGAGGCTGGGATTTGTGAGAGTATCTTAGGTTTGGCTCTTGGAGGGTGTTTATTGTTTGTTGCTGGGTGCTGCAGTGAGGGATCTGTGCTGACAGCCACAGCCCTGGCAGCTGCCCTGGCTCTGCTTGCTGAAGGTGCTGCTTGCCCTGGAGCAGTTCAAACTTGGACTTGCAGCCCCAGTCCCATCATTTATCTGAGTTAAAAGATGATGGCAAGTGGTTATTTGTAATTACTCTACAGGAAAGATGTGTCACGAGGCAAGGGGAGGCTGATGTGCCCCATGCACAGGAGGGCTTGGGGAGCAATTAGGGTGCCATATGCTCCATCCCAGCACCTCACACCTGCGTGGGCTGTGCTTCAGTGGGGCCCCTCTGCCTCCTTACCGCCTTCCATTCTCCTCCCCATGCTGCCAGGCTTTTACTCAGCTCTCCATTCTCCACTCTGCCTTGTGGCTGCTGTTATTAATAGGAATGACATGGGCAATAATCACAATAAGGTGGAAAATGAGACTAATGCCATCCCCTGGGCTCTGCTGCTGCAGCCTGGCTGAGGCCAGGTGATTTCCTATCTGCCAGGTGAGATCTTCTCAAGGAAGTGGAAATCAATGAAAACCAGAACAACCCAGTCCTTAGGAGCCTTTCTGTCTGTACTGACTCTCCACATAACATAGAGATAAAAGAAAGATAGATAAAGCTTCCAGCCGAGTGTGGCAGCCTTCCCAGAATCTGGGATATGGGAGACTCTCACTCCAATCAGCCTCTTTCAGCTGAAATCCAGTCATTAGTTAAATTCATCAAGGGGCTTGAAAGCAGAAAGGGAAATTCTTTGACTTGTGCTTAACCTTTGGGTGATTGCACCTCTTGAGAGAATGAGCAAATCAAGTGGAGCTGCCCTCCCCTGTGTTTGTGAATGAGCCGTGGGGCCATTCACTGAGATTGGGCATTATTCACTTTGTATAATTCCTGACGAGAGGTTTAAAAATAAACACACCATCAAAGGGACTCTGGGGAGATTATGCAAGAGCAGGAGTGCAGCACSATGGGCTGGGGGATGTTCTCCTGTGCTCTGCTCCGTCGGCTGAGCAGCCCTGTCCTGGTGTGTGGGGCTGGCATGCCCTGCTCCCCTCCTCGCTCTGTGGGCATGGCTGTGCTGGGAACTGGTGGCAGGGAGTCCCAGCAGAGCTGGGSGCTCTGGAGGGCCCAGCCCCAGCTGCCTGTGCTGTGTTGCTGGCACTGAGCAGTGTGAGTGCCTCCCCTCCAGGGTCACCCTGCTCTCCCTTGGCTGGGCTCTGTGCAGCTCTGCTGGGCCCTGTCCTTCCCCCCAGCAGTGATTTCTCTGAACACCCTCTGTGTATCCTTCTTTGAAGCTGTTTTGGCTGCCTCCATGGTGGAAGGGCCGGTGAACACAGCGTGGGAAATGCTATTGTGGTTTTACAGGGCTTTGATGTTGTCTGAACAAAGGGCAGCTCTGTACAAGAGCAATCTGAGCAAATGGCATCCACTCACCACACTTCTCCCTCCTCCCCTCACAGCCTGCTCCTATCCCTGCATCCTGCTCCCGTGGAGGAGGACACAGTTTATGTAACACAGATTTGAAAGGGAGCTACCCAGAGCTCTCATTTTTTACTGTTACAACTCTACTGATGCAGTAATAAATGATCTGATAGAGAAACACTTTCCTGCCTTAAAGATTGTTCATATTCCCAGAGACCGTGGTGCTGGAAACTTTGAGGTCCTTGAAGTTTTCTAAGGAGATGGTGAATGATGATAGATTTATTTAGGGTTTTTTTTTGTGAGTGTGGCTCTTCATAAAGTGCATTTTGGATTCGTGAGAAGCTCTGTGCTGAAAAGGATCTTGGAATCTTGTGGGCTTGCAGTGATTATTTATCCCTGAAAGAGGAATGGACAGGTGAGAGTGGTTTGAATGGCCCTTTTGTGCACATTTCAGTCCCCATGGACCACTAAGCCCCTGATTTCTTCTTCAGGCTGGCCCATAAGAAGCCAGTAAGTGTTGATGTGCTGGGAATATTTAGCAAAACGTTGCAGTAGTGGCTGATTTCACTCAAAGATGTTTAATCCTTGACTGCCTCACTGCAGGCAGGGGCTGAGGTGGAGCAGGTGTTCTTGTCCAATTGTGCATCCTGGTTTGGGAAGTGAGCAGAGCCAGGGAAATGCACCAGATTGGAGGCAGGGGCTCACCCATTCCCCAGAATAATTTTCCAGTTGGTCCTGTCGTGTGGAGCTGGAGCAAAGTCCCTCTGCAGGGGCACAGCTGGGTCGTGGCTCAGAGATTTAAACCCTGCAGTGGCCTAGGAGGAGTTGTAACCCCTGGCTCTGGAAATGTGCTTTGGGAAGCCCTCCTAGGTGGTGTTCCTGGGCTTTTTTCATCAGGATGTGCTGTGGATACAGCTGGGAGAGGCATTCCCCTTCCCGTCCTCTCCTTTGGCTCGTGTGGATCTGCCCCAGTAATGGTCAGACAGATCCCACCAGCTCCTGGAACAGGGAGCTGTTCCTCTTACTCCTTTTGTTCTTTATTTTCCTGCTTACTTTGATGGGGACATTTATTTGATCTTGATAAAGGTGCCACAAAGGCATGGCCAGAAGAGAAAGTTGTAAAATCTGGAGTCAAACTCCCACTTTTGAGCGCCTTTTTATTCCTTGGAAGCTCCAGTGTGGCATTAATGGCACATTAAAGCCCTTTGCCTTTGGAGAGTGCAAGGGGAGAGGGAGGCAGTGGGGATCTTTGGCCAGATGGACCTTACTGAGCTCTCCCAGCCCTGGTGAGGACAGAGTTCAGCATCCCTGGCACAGGCTGTCGGAGCTGGGGCCTTGCAGAGTCCCCTGAAATCCTTTTTTTACTCTTTGTTGTCACTGTCATTTTATTTTGGCAGCACCTCTAATGTAATTCTGGATTTCCAGTGGCCACGTTCCATCCTGGAAATGCCACCAGACAGGAAGAGAAAGCAAAACCCTCCCAGCCCTTCAGCAGGAATGGTTTCCTTCCTTTCCTCTGGCTTTGYTCACTGTTGTAAAGCACTCACCTGTTGTGCTGGCAGTGAAGGAGCATCTCTAGAGGGAGGGTTTGTGACTRAATTCTTGCAGATTTGCTGTGGAAATCTCTGGGGGAAATGCCTGGGAATGCTGAGCTGGTCCTGGTGGTTCAGGGATCATCCCCCCTGTTCTTAGTGTGCTTCAGCTGTGCATGGAGTTAGACAGAGCCTTGTCTTTTTGCCCTTTTTCTTTTCCTCATTAAATTCATTGCTTCGTGGTGCTGGGCTGTGGAAGTGGCCCCTCCTCTCTGTGCCCTGGTGCCCACCCCACACAACATCCCAAGAGTTCCTCTTCTCTTCTGCCCGCTGAGAGGGTTTTTGCTGCACCCCCCGGAGTGCTCTGCAGGCTCCTGCCCAGCAGCAATCGTTACTCTCAGCTCTGGAGTGCCCAAGTGCTCCTGGGCATTGCTGCACTCGTGTTACCCAGTGAAAGCATTGAGGGATTTTCTCTTTGGGCTCTTTRCTTGGAACAAGGCACTGACAAGAATAATTGATTTTAAGAGGAGGTAGGATTTCCACCTGGCAGACAGGCAGTGTTCAGGGGATGTCACACTGAATGTCCTTGTCACCTGCTGCATTTCTTCTCACTGCTTCTCCTTTCCTGTGGGTAGAACACTTTCTCAAATATCTAAGGTCTAATTTTTGTAAATTTACAAGGCTAAGATTTTGTGAATTCCTCTGGTGGGCACAGAGAACAGAACTTTATTTCCATCAACCTTCACCCTTTGGAAATGGCTGTGTCTGGGAGAGTGTGCTTTAATGTTTCACTATTCCTATAGTGATTATTGTTCTTAAATTCCATTCTTTGGTTTTGGCAATGGCCAAATCATAGATGGGATGAACGTTAAGATGTGGGAAATGCAAACTTCTGCCTCATCCAGTTAAACCCAGAGTGAATTCTGGGGCATGATTCACCTGGCTGGAAGGTAGATTGCTGAAACAGCCAGGATGAATCCCACTCCAGATGTGCCTCTTTCTCTTCACTGGCTATCAGGGAGTCCAGATGACTCCCTCAGCCGCAGTGTGGGAGAACCTGACTTTATGGCAGAGAAGTTCTTTCCAAGGTCTTTGGCTTAATATCTCTGACCACAGCACTAAGCTCAGCCTTGAAGCCAAGAGACGTGAACTTTCTGGAGTGAAGAGCTCCTGTGTTGAATTCTCTGAGAAAATAATATTTCATGCTGACCTTTCTCCAGTTTGCCATCTCCTGCTGCTGCAGATGTCAGGTTCTGTCTCCATAACCCTGCTCTGAGAGAGCTGGATGGCTCCATGGATGCAGCAAGATGTCTTGCAAGATAAATTAAACTGGATCTTTTCATTTGAGGCCCTGACATTCTCTCAATGGGCTCAGCACGTGGCATGGCTGGAGCTCCAGTTCTCGCTGTCCTTTTTGTACAGGCTGAGCTGGATTTGTGTTCCAAAAGGGCAAGGCTTGCTTGCAGGATTCCTGGGATGTGGATCCCTTCCCTGAGCTGAGAGCAAGGGCCAGGGCTGGGCAGGACCCTGCTGGCACTGATCAGTGAGAACCAAGGACTTGGAGCCTTTCCCCTTGAGATCAAGAACACCTTGCAAAGCCCCCCCAGCTCCTGACATCCCCTGAAACACCTTCCAGGCCTGTGTGTTAACAGCACAAAAGGGCTGGGGTGTGACCCCCTGTCCCTCTGTGTCTCCTCAGAGCTGGGATTTGTGCCTYGGGCTCGGGAATGGATTTTTGCAAAGTAGGCTGGGAGGGTTTGAGGCACAGTCCCTCTGAAGTTTGGGCTCAGTGACGTTTCTGTGGCAGTCTGTGCCCAGAACTGGCTGTGTGTGAAGTGACAGCAGAGTCTCTGTCAGCTGAAGCAGAAGCAGCAGGAACACGGCTCCTGCATAATAGCTCTGTTCCTGGTTCCTCATCAGTGCAGAGGGGACTGAAATACCCAATGGCATTAACAAAAGGAACAAGTGTCAGGCCAACCCCGTTCATTTTTTGACAGGAAAACTGATTTTCCAGCCAAAGAGAGCGTACTCTGCAGCATTTACTGAGAGGAGCTGAGTGCAGGATCCCTGTGAGCCACGGGTGGGAGGTGRCCGTGGGGAGAGGGGGACATGTGAGGCATTACTGGGAGATCTCTGTGGCACTGCAATAAATATTTCATGCTGTTCCACAAATCTCTGKTAAGGTCCCTCTGGGAATAGTATTTGCAATTCTGGTCATCTGTGTTCCAGAAAAATGCAGGCAGGGAATGTGGAAGCCTGAAAGGGCTGGTGAAGTGCCTGGGGGAAGGAAAAGGGCTGAACTTCCTTAYCTGGGAAACCAGACCTGGCCAGTGTCCATAAATATGGCAGAGGGGAAGCCCTGGTGAAGGAGAACAGCTCAGTCCTGGCAGAAGAACAGATAAATGGTACCTGGTCTCAAGTGTATCGTGGRGTTTCTTCAGCTCTGAAGTCTCATCCCCTCCAGATCTGTCCTGGGGTTCTGTGTGCTTTAAACTGACCCTTATTTATGAGAGCATCCAGGAGCCCTGACTGGGAGCAGAGCAGGGGGCTGTGAGGAGGCACTGAAACACCTCTGAGCATCCAGCTGTTGCACTGGGCTCACAATCAGTCTCTGTTACTTCTCCAGATGTGGCTCCCCTGCTTTGCTGAGCCGGCTCTGGGGTGAGCTGGGGCTCCACCACCATCTGGCTGCAGCTGCTGCTGGTTTGGGGGGACCCTGTGGTGCCCAGCTGCCTCCAGCTGTGTCTCAAAAGCCCAGATGTGGGATGGCCCCTCGGTGAAGCAGGAGGTGCCCTCAGCCATCCCCTGGGGGCTTGTTCTGTGCCTGGTCCAGGAGCTTGTGAGGCTGGTGTGGCCAGTCCCCTGTATGACACACAAAGGGGACAAAGGTTTCTTCTGCAGCTGATTTTGGATTAGAAGGGACAATTGGTCAAAGTGGGAGTGGGAGGAGCACAGCTTTACTTTGCTGCCCACTGGGTCTGTCTGGGGTTGGAGGATGAAAGGCACTGCCAGGTTAAGCCTTGTAGGTCTTGCTGCTTTGTGTGGCTGGCTCCACAACTGCAGGGCTGGGACTGCAGCTCCAGCTGTCCCTAAGCCAAGGAGATCAGGGTTGTAAAGGAGAGCCAGTCCAAGGCAAATGGTGAATCAGGCCCTTTAATCTGTTGACTGGATTGTCTGAATGACTTCAGTGTTCTCTGTTGATGCTGTGAACCTGGAGCTGTGCTGGAAGGTCTCCTTCAGGTTCTCACTGTGGAGGCAGTGATTAACAGGGGTTTGGGGATGCCAGACTTGCATTAGGAGCTTCTCCACTTGCACCCCCACAGTGAGGGTTATTGTCTGTGTGCCTGTGTTCCTCCCCCAGCTGAGGGGACTCCCAGAGCCTCACCACAGCAAGGTCTGGAATGGCCACAGGGTTGAGCTCTGCCCCTGTGAGCTCAAACTGGGACTTGGAGGCAGCCCAAGTCCATGGTCAGGGTGTCTCGGTGGCAGAACTAATGAGCCCAGGATGGCTCTGACAGGCTGATTAGCACATGGGGAAAATCTGTGTTTGCTGGGGCAGCCCCAGTGCTCAGCACACAATGCCTGCAGTGGGCAACACATAAACACAATTTATTGCTCTGTTAAATCACACAGTGTCAGTCACAGGGGCAGGGGGTGTCTGGGTGTGGATGGATGGATGGCTGGTGCTGTGGAAGGCACCAGTGCTGGGGTGCTCCCTCCTGCCAGCACGGAGCAGGAGTTTCATGGCTGTCACAGCAGAGACCTGGGCTGTGCTGGTGCTCTTCTGAGGCTCCATGAGCTGCACAGAGATGCTCCTGAGGTCCTGTCACACACCAGGCTGGCCTCACCCAGTGTCCAGGGCCCATGCCCTGCTCCRTGCAGCCTGTCCCCACGGCCAGGAGCAGCAGGATTGCCCTGGGCTGTGCTGCAGGCGGGGCTGGGGCGGGTCAGCAGCGTGTCACAAGTGAGGGGTGTCAGTACGTCACCAGCACTAAAACAGGCAGCCTCCAGTTTCAAAAAACCCTTCTAATTACGTGCACTAACTTTCAAAAACCCCTTCTAAATACGTGCACCAACTTTGCTTGGATCTGCATGGAAAGCCTCTGACATTTCAACCAAAGTGAAAATTCCTCTGCAGGACACCATTGCTTGTTTTTGGGCATTGCACATTGTGTCAGTGGAATTGTCCCTGACAGATGTGCCTGTATGGAGGGGGAGGGGAGATGCCAGGCCTGGGGGACACGGACACAGCACCTGGAGCTTGCCTGGCATGGTTGGCAGCAGGATGAGGGCAGAGGGAAGGGAAGGGCAGGGTGGAGCTGCCATGGAGATGTGGTTTGGCTGCAAGCTGTGCTGCTGTGCTGCTGTGCATGTGAGGGGTTGGGGCTGCAGCCATTGCCCTGACTGTGCCTTTCTCTCCCCAAGCTGATCAGTGGTGGTTCCATTGTCAGTGCTGAGGCAGTATGGGATCACGTCACCATGGCCAACCGGGAGTTGGCGTTTAAAGCAGGAGACGTCATCAAGGTCCTGGATGCTTCCAACAAGGACTGGTGGTGGGGTCAGATCGACGATGAGGAAGGATGGTTTCCCGCCAGCTTCGTGAGGGTGAGTGATTTTCTGCTTTTTACTGCCCTAAGGAATCCCTGCCCGTGCTCAGGGATTCCTCTCACTCAGTTTTTACTGTGTTTGTTCTCTCTGATGCTGATTCCCACTTCTTTGCCTGTTTTCTGTCCAAAACATGGGCAGCAAAGAAGGTTCCTGCTTGCTGCTGCCTCCTCAGCACACAATTGTTTCCCCTCTGGTGCAGCTCTTGTGTCTCCCCCAGTGCCAAGAGGGAGAGATCCATGACTGGAACTGGAGCTGGGCTGCCCAAAAAAGTTCATGCTGTTACTCTGGCCTGGGATAACAAATTGTGTTTGGTGTTTTGGGTATACAAATTGTGTTTGGWATGATTTTGGGATTTTAGGATAACAAATTGTGTTTGGTATTTTGGGTGTACAAATTGTGTTTGGTATTTTGGGTATACAAATTGTGTTTGGTATGATTTTGGGATTTTAGGATAACAAATTGTGTTTGGTATTTTGAGTCTGACCCTGGAGCCAATGGTGGCAACAAGTCTGGAAAATGGATTTGTGTCATGTGTGATTGAGGTGAAAACCTTCTTGCAGAAACACTCTCACCTGTGTCACTAACACATCTCCTCTGGGCTGCAGCTGGAAAGGCTGAACAGAAAAATCTCATTTTGTTTGCTTAATTTAAACACTGAAATATTCTGGGCCAGTTTAACCTCTCGGTGCACAGACCAGTGCTGATTTCTTTGTGGTTCTGGGAAAAAGATTTAACAGCCCTTTGGTCTGGTGTCACAAACAAACCGTTTGCAGGAGGTTTAAGAATAGTCTGGAAAACACTGTCCTGTTTTTTAAAAACACACCAGAAAAACAGATGAACCAGTGACTTTAGGGCCCCAGCCCATGGATCATGGTCTTGCCTGAATTCCCCATCTCTCCCTTTTCTAAGGCTGGGAAGGTGGTTTTAGAAACTGTGGGGAGCAAAGGGGAGGGGAATCAGTGAATCTCAGACAAATGTCTGGAACAAATCCTGGATCCTCATCCTTGGTGCTGAGGGTCAGAACAGCCTGACCAGGCAGGTTTCTTGCCTGTTCTGTCCAGTATCCCCATGAGAGCGATCCTTCCATCAGCTCTGCAAGAGGCTGCCTTGGCTGTTCCATCTGGGAATCACTTGTTGAGGGCAGCAGGGACCAGACACCTGCCCTTTCCCCTCCCAGAGGGGAGCAACACCTGCTGTGCTGCCTTAGTGAGAATTGATATTCAGAAACAACAGTTCTGGCCCATTTTGTCTGCAGGTCTTGAAGGGAGGTTGGGGGGGAAAGATTTGCCCCTCAGGTTTCCAAAGCAGCTGAATAAGGAATGAAAGAACTGCAAGAAGAGCAGATGATCACTCGCATCATGAGCAGGCTGCGTTTTTCTCTGTTGTACTTTGAGCCCTGCTTTTTTAAGATGATGCCAGAAAATTGCCTGATTTAGCCTGGGTGGTTCTAGTTTTACTTGCAAAATAATTGCTTTTCTTTCTATCTGTATTTCTCTTCTGCAAGCACAGAAGGAAAAGGGAACAATATGTTGCATAGAATATGAATAGTATTCAAGTGAGGGATGTCAGACAGAGCAGACAGGTAAAAAGCCAAATAGGATTAATTTCAGGATATTTCAGACTTCAGGCCTCTTGTAAGTACTAACAGGAGTGCAGGAGGAGATCACTGCACAGTTGGGCTCCTCTCAAAGTCCTTTGAATCACTTCTGAGGACAAAACTGGGCTGGGAACCCAGTTTGCAATGAGCTGTCTGACGCTTCTTGCTCTCCAGCCAGATCATCTGAAAACCTTTGGCAAAGCATTTGGCACTCACGAAATCTCATAGCAGGGAACTTCACATTTGCAAGTGGAGAGGAAAACAGGAACCTGCTGATTCCCTTGGCCTCCTTTACATGACAGCCAGGGGTGGCAAACAAAAAGGCTCCTGAATTCCCTGCAC
Organism: Cardinalis cardinalis; assembly: GCA_014549065.1. Lineage (NCBI taxonomy): Eukaryota > Metazoa > Chordata > Aves > Passeriformes > Cardinalidae > Cardinalis > Cardinalis cardinalis. The sequence goes on along the minus strand of JACDOX010000078.1, from coordinate 2,189,038 downwards.
ACACAGCAATTGTTGTCCCCCTGCTCACACCTGCACTGATCCTCTTAGTAGCTTGGGGCTTGGAAAGAAGGAAGGTGGGGAGAAGAAACCACAGAGGTTTGGGAGCTCAGGAACTTTCAAGGACAAACTGGATGGATAAAGCAATGTTTATTTGGGGGAAGAGAAAGCACAGCATAGGAGAAGTAAAATTTGGAGCCAGCAGGGAATGGGGAGGGATTTCTGCAGGGAGCTGCTGCACTCAGGGAGAWGGTCATGAACACCCCTAAGTCAGAAAGGTGGATGAGAACTCCAGAACTAAATTTAAGACCCAGTTTAGACAGGTGAAGGTGTCTGTGGTGTATTTCAGTGCCTGTTCTGAGCACACTGGACACCCACAGGGCACAGCTGTGGTGGCTGCACGGTGCCTTTGAACATCCTGTCAACTTCCAGTGCTCTGACAGGTTGGGAGGTACAGCTGAGAAAAAACAGCAGGAAAATCCAACAAGATTTCACATTCTGGTGGTGGAAATGCCACTTTTTCCCCCTCTGTGGATGGCAGAGCCTTGGGCTGTCTGTACATCGTGGGCTACAGATGAGTTTTTGCATAACCAGCACATTGACACTGGCTCAGAAAAACAGGCTCAGTCTTGGGAGGGAGGGATTTACAGCCCAGAATAACAGTCCAGGGCTGCCCATGGACCCATTGTTGTACCTTGGGGTCTCCTTCAGAAAGCACAGCAAAGTTTTGATTGCAGAGCCCCTCATCAAGGCTCCAAAACAGCCCAGGTGAGACACTCCAAACACAGGAAATCAAATGGCTTAATGTTTGGGCTCTGACATATTTCCACTGCAAGAGAAATAAAAAGAGTAAAGCTTATGGATGCTGTGCAGTGGAATCTCTCCTCAGAGGCATGGCAGAGTGCCCCTGTGCTGGACAGAGAGGGGGATTTATTCCTGTGTAAAGCTCTCCTCAGTCTCTTTGGATACCAGACTGAGCTTGCAGAATATATTTCTTCTCACCTCAGCAATGCTGAGTCTCCCTTCCTTATGTTACTAAGCCAAGGTAAAGAGCAAAACTGGGGCTGAGGAGCTTTTACTGCAGCTTCTTGTGGTGCCTGGTGACTGAAGAAGGGAAGAAATGGTCCTGCCAAGGAGCAAGGCGGGGCTATAAAATCCTCATGGTCTCCTCTTCCAGGAGAAGGTGCAGGGGTGGAGAAGTGCAGGGGTGGCAGTGCTCCGTGTTCTCTCTCACCACTGCCTTGGTTCCCCCAAGTGTTGTAATTTTAGATTGATTTTCCTGCTGAAAAGCTGCCTTTGACCCACTTTATTTTCTGCTGCTAAAGGAGAAGTGCTGGATAAATTGGAGTGAGCTTTTAAGGCGCYGTGGAGAAGGAGACTCTGAACCCAGAGCCTGGTCCCAGTGCCTTTACTGGGCGGGTGGGTTTAGCTCCGTATTGCAGGTGTAATTCCCCATTTTGCTGCCCCATCTGCTTCTTTTTGCCTGTAAAATCTGATTGTATCTTGTTGAGCTCATCACTCACCTTCTATCCCCCACTGCAGCCCTTGCATTAGCATTCCCTCCGAGCCAGGGCCATCAGATTGCCCAAAGAAAGAGGATGGAGCTGCAGTCAGAGCCTTCTAAAGGGGATTGGATTCTCCTGTGGCAAATCCRGCTCCCAAATGGCTGTGCTGGAGGCAGGGCCCAGCACGGGCAGCACTGCTGGGGACAGGCTGAGCTGCAGAGTTTGGGGTTCCTAAAGGCAACTTAGGAGCACCCCAGGGCTCCCTGTGCCACCTGCAACCCAGACAGGGCCCCCAGAGGGTCACACACTGTGCCCTTCCCTGCACAGGCTGGTTTGGAGGGGCTAAACCAGAGTTTGGAGGGGCTAAACCAGAGTTTGGAGGGGCAAATCTAGAGTTTGGAGGGGCTAAACCAGAGTTTGGAGGGGCTAAACCAGAGTTTGGAGGGGCAAATCCAGAGTTTGGAGGGTCAGACCCAGAGTTTGGAGGGTCAGACCCAGAGTTTGGAGGGTCAGACCCAGAGTTTGGAGGCCTTTCTTGGAGTCAGGCAAAGCAGGCAGGAATCTCCACAGCCCCTCCAGGCACAAACGTGCAGAGCCCCTTCCCTGGGCCTGCCCTTCCTCAGCCTGGCCGGGCTCTGAGGGAGCTCTGAGCTGCTGCTCTTCCCTCCTGTGTGCCAGCAGGGCTTGGCCTGTGGGAGATGGGGGCTGAGCCCTGATTCCCAGGGTTCTGCTGCAGTTTGCTGCAGTGTCCAAGCAGCTTTTGGTCCCTGCTGGAGCTGCAGCCCCTGGGAATGTGCATTTGGATTGCAGGGAGCAGGAGGGAGCACAGGGCCTGTTCTCTGAGCTGTTCTTGTTCCCTTTCAGGGATACAGAGCCTGAAGCTGTCCCTGCAGAATCCCAGCAGGGCCCTGCTTTCTCCTTTCCCAGAAATGACTAAAGGGTGTTTCTCATCCTGGGTAAAGGGAATTTCTGAGGCTGGGAATGAGATTTTTAGGGAAGAGAGGAAGAGCTGAAGAGGCTTTGCTAAAGCTGGGGGGAGTGGGAGAGAGGAAAGAGAAGAGAGCCTGTGGGCTGGAAGGTGTGGAGGGCACTGAGGCTGGGGGCAGGTTACTGAGGGACAAATTCAGGCTGGGGAAGAAAAGAGTGATGGGACTAAGGAAGGGGAGAGCACCTTGCTTCAGGTGCCTTTCCTTCTGCTGCCAAATGTCCTGTTCCTTGTCCTGGAAGAGGATACAGGAGATGCTCTGTGCTTCCCACCAAACTGCATCCAYGTTCCCAGCCCTCCTCTGCTGGGCAGGGACAGCTCTGGGGGACACACAGCATCTCCTGCAGCTCCTCACTCCTCCTGGAGGCTGGGAAAGGGGAACACCTCGGCAGAGCCCAGGGCAGGCTGGGCCTGGAGGCTGCTGCTGCTTTACTTGTGCAGAGCTCTGCACCACGGGCCCTCCTGGGCTGCAGATGGGCAACATGGTTAACTCCTGAATCCAGAGGGGAGGGTGGTGGGGTGGGATGGACAGGGCTGGGGATGGACAGGGCTGGGGATGGACAGGGCTGGAGATGGACAGGGATGGGGATGGACAGGGCTGGAGATGGACAGGGATGGGGATGGACAGGGATGGGGATGGAGAGAGGTGGGGATGGACAGGGAGGGGGATGGACAGGGGTCAGGGATGGACAGGGCTGGGGATGGACAGGGCTGGGGATGGACAGGGATGGGGATGTGACACTGCACAGGAGTGTGACACTGCAAAGGCTGGGGATGTGACACTGCACAGGCTGGGGATGTGACTCTGCACAGGGTGTGACACTGCACAGGGTGTGACACTGCACAGAGTGTGACACTGCACAGGGATGTGACACTGCACAGGAGTGTGACACTGCACAGGGTGTGACACTGCACAGGCTGGGGATGTGACACTGCACAGGGTATGACACTGCACAGAGTGTGACACTGCACAGGCTGGGGATGTGACACTGCACAGGGATGTGACACTGCACAGAGTGTGACACTGCACAGAGTGTGACACTGCACAGGGTGTGACACTGCACAGAGTGTGACACTGCACAGGGTGTGACACTGCACAGGTTGGGGATGTGACACTGCACAGGCTGGGGATGTGACACTGCACAGGGATGTGACACTGCACAGGGATGTGACACTGCACAGGGTGTGACACTGCACAGGGTGTGACACTGCAC
>JACDOX010000078.1:2127962-2176654 GCA_014549065.1 Cardinalis cardinalis | reverse complement strand
GATGGATGATGGATGGATGGATGGATGGATGGATGGATGGATGATGGATGGATGGATGGATGGATGGGTGGATGGATGGGTGGATGATGGATGGATGATGGATGGATGAATGATGGATGGATAATGGATGGATGGGGGATGGATGGATGGATGGATGGATGGATGGATGGATGGATGGATGGATGGATGGATGGATGATGAATGGATGGTGGATGGATGATGAATGGATGGATAGAGGGATGGATGATGGATGGATGATGGATGGATGGATGGATGGATGGATGGATGGATGGATGGATGGACGGACTGACCTCCTCTCCTGTCTGTCCCTAAGCCCACTGTGGGGTGAAGAAAACTTAGCACTCAACCTCCTGCAAATCCTGCCCAACTTTGGCCTGTACTTCAGGGACTACATGGAAAAGTACTTTAAAGCCAGACAGTTTGGCAGCTATTTTTAGGCATTCATTGAGCAAAACACTCTCCAACATCTGCTCATCAGTCAGCTCTCCCTTCTCTGAGCAAACCTGAYGGGATGAGCAGAAGGAGGATGACATTGTTTTATGTAACAGAAGTAAATTTACTGGAAAAACTCTGCAGCAGCCTCCTCTGCTGCGTGTTATGGATGAATCTTCAGTCTCCTTTTCCTGTCTTGTGCTGGAAACCACCTTCAAATGCACAGAGAGGATGAGGCTTCGGAACTCCTCACATTCCTTTATTCACCCTCTGCTTTCAGAGGTGCCTGCACAGAAATGTGCTGCTTCAGCTCCTCCAGACACGTGATTCCAGAGAAATGATGAAGCAGCACAGGGAGGGTGGGAATAGTGAGGATGGGAATTGCAGCCAATGGCAKCCCCGAGGCTGGGAGATGTTCCTGTGTTTGGGAGGGGAGGGATGTCACAGAGCACGGTGAGGGGACACTGCCCCATGGGCACAGGGAGGGATTTTCCTCACTTTTTCCTGGCTTTTTCCTTGGGTTTTTTCCCAGGCTATTCTGAGATCATCAGATAAACAGGAAAATCTGCCTGGAGAGATGCTCTGTGTCGTTCCTCCCCAGTCTGGATTTTGGTTTGCCCTGTGACCATCCCACAGCATGGGAAGCAGCCTGCTCCCATTCCTTGTGGCCTTGGAAAATCAGAGGGAGAAACCCAGGGAAATGAGTCATCAAGGAGCTCCTGGGGGAAGAGGGACCTAGATTAGGAGGTGTAGAAGGTGTTCCATAACCCAAACTTCCCAGCTGAAAAGCCAGGAAATTCAGGGTGACGGCATCCTCCAAGCTGAGCTGCACATGGCAGAGGTTGGGTCCAGGCCAGGTCGGCCAGAGTTGCATTTCTCATTCATGTTTGAAGTTATCCCTGCCAGGAACCACGTGGTGAGGCTGAAGGACAGTTCATTGCAGGGTTCCAGTGTTCATTGTGGCCCAGCAGCTGCATGTCACCAGCTGGCAGTGTGACTAAGCATCCCGAGTTCCCAAATTTAGCCATTCCRCTGGAGCTGCTGGCATTTTCTTCCCTTCGTTTTTTCCCCTTCCTATATAATAAAGGCAAGCAAAGTAAGCACAGTCATCTCCTGATGACCCCTGTGTTGTTTCTTTCTAGTCAGAATGCTGCAAARTAGACCAGGCCAATTGCAACATCTGAGATTTGGCCTTGCAAAGTTTCTAGTCTAAATCATTCTGGTTGAACTTGATGATCCTAAAGGTCTTTTCCAGCATTAAAAATTCTGTGATTCWGTGATGATCATCCTGGCAGGTGAGGTGTGGGAGGATGAGGGGATTTGCTCAGAASCTTCCCACCCTCCAGCACATCAGCTGCAAACTTGTTGGGGGTGCACTCCATCCTGTCATCCAGGTGGTTGATAAAGATACTAAACAGAACTTGCTGATGGTACTAAACAGCTTCCTTGTCCTGATTACTGGGCTGAAAGGAGAAATCAGAGCAAGCTCAAGCAGCCCAAGCAGCCCCTCACAGCTTTCTGTGGAGGCTGAGCCACTGGAAGGAAGGGGAGGCAGCAGTGCTTGTAGAGAGCTGGGTAGGAGGTGTTGGRGGCAGTGGGGTTTGCAGGAGCACTGAGCTCCCCTCCCTGGGGCTGTCCCCTGGCTGCGGCTGCTCTCTGCAGATCCTCCTTTCTCACTCTCCCAGGGTTACTTAAAGCAGTGCCGGAAGAGGAGGGACATGTTCAGTGACGAGCAGCTGAAAATCATCTTTGGGAACATTGAGGACATCTACAGATTTCAGATGGGCTTCGTGCGGGACCTGGAGAAGCAGTACAACAACGAGGACCCCCATCTCAGTGAGATTGGGCCCTGCTTCCTGGAACACGTGAGTGCCCTKCCACTGTCCCTCCAGGCCTGGGCTGGGGAGGGAAAACCCCAAAGGCAAAGGCAGGAACCTCTTCTGGTAACACATCAGGGACTGCTCCATGTACTGTGGGAGATACAGAGGAGGGAGAGCTTGGATATGCAGTTGGATAACCCCCAGTACATCTGAGGCACATGGATGAGAGGATGCTGGAGGACTTTGCTAGCCCATCCTACTGTTCCATAAACCACCTCCTGCAGGAGCTGATTAATTGGCCAATGTTGTAAATATGGCAGGAAATGTCAAACAAATGCCAGCCCTGGAGCTGGAGGCTTTCCTGGAGGGAGAGGGGAGCAGCTCCTGTGCTGTGTCAGGACAGCAGTTCACTGCTTATCAGAGAAACTCCTCCTAAACATTCCTGAAACTTCAGCAGGACATCCCTAAAGAGTTTCACAGCATGTTTTAAACATCCCTGGGTCTCTCATTGGGGTTTCCTCTGAGAAGGTGCATGAGGTGTTAACATGGCTGGTTCTTATCAGAGCCTGCAGAAAGCAGCATCACATTCCACCTCTGTGCTGGGAAGATGTAGGAAATCTTGCTGAGAATCAGTAACTCAGATGTCATGACTTGAGGCTGTGCTGTCAATTCATTGATAGTGACAATAGCAAGAATTGCTGCTGAGATTCGGAGGAAGATCTGACACTTGCCTGTCACCAGACAGGGGCTGAGAGCTGGCTGATAAACTCCTGATAAATTGTCCCTGCTTAGCCATTTGGGAAACCGAGGGGTGAGGATGTTTAGATCCTGTTTAGAGATCTCCAAAGCATCTTGTTCCTCATTTTCTTCAGGAAGACAGAGCTGTCAGTGCGTGGCTGGGTCAGCTGTGGGGATGGGAAGGACACTGGATCCCTGTTCCCAGAGAAGCAGCTTGTTTGGACCCTCAGGGATTGAGTAATTGCTGGGCAGGCATGTCTTGGCTAAATAGAATCTGCCCTTTTTTGGAAGGCATTGACCACAGCTCGGTGGAACTGGCTGGTTTGCAACACCTGCCTTTGACCTGGGCTGTCAGAGAGTTAATTTGTGGTGCTGGGCTGTGCCCATCTCCTTCCCAGTGAAATCTTCCTCTGCCCTTTCATTGCCTTGTCTGCATGGCCCAGATGAATCAAGCCCAAGTTAAAGGTGTCAGTCTGTGGTCAGTGAAGGCAGAAAAAGGACATTCCAACAAAATAGACACTGGAAAACTTGTGAGACCAGTCCAAAAGGTGGAGGAGCACACGTGTCAGTGGGTTTTTTGTTTGCTTTTACTGCTTCTGGAGCTCTGTTCCTGAGGAAATCCACACAGTGCCTTGGGTTCCCTGTTGGTAAAGGGAATTTCAAACATCCCCAGCCCCCAAACACTTGCCAGGTGCTTCAGGCTCAGGGAAAGAGCTCTAGAAATAACAAGGTYGTCCTCTTGTCTTACCAAAAGCCAGAGCTCTGCTGGGTTGTGCCTTTCAACCCTCCCTGCAGGATTTGAAGCTGAGAACAAGCACAGCTCTGTGCAGGGCTCACATTAACACAGCTGTACCTGCAGAAACCTCGGGCTTGTGTCGGGGTGCAGGTCCCTCTCTGCAGTCCCTCCTTTCCCAGCACCTCTTCCAAGCAGGAGGAGCACTGTAGGATCTGTCCTTCCTCCTGCTTGGGYTCTGCTTTCTTGGAAATCCAGACTGGTTTGGGTTGGAAGGGTTGAGTTGGGGAGATCATTTTTTTCCAGATCCTGCTGTGGGCAGGACACGTTTATAGACTTWCAAGACTCCAAGCTCATCCTTGAACACTTCCAGGGATGGGGCAGCCACAGCTTCTCGGGGAATTCCATCCCAGGGCCTCCCCACCCTCCCAGGAGGAGTTTCTCCCAGGATCCCTGTCGTGGTGGGTGTTGTTCAGAGTGCTGTGACCTCCCTGAAGAAGGGTCTTGCAAAAGACACCTGGGGGGTACAGGCACATCTGTGCTCACACTGGGTGATTTYAGCTCTTCTGGGATCCAGGAGACACAGAAGGAGAGATGGGATCTTCCTGTGGGGTGCCAGGGAGAGCTTTATTGAGCTTCTTCCTTGAAGGGTTCAGTGATGAAAGAGCCACTGAGGCAAGGAAATCTGGGGGTTTATAKAGRGATCTTGAGGGGCAGGGCAGAACMCTGGAGCCARTGGGATCCATTGAATCTGCATGTCACAGCAGGGAAAAAGGCTGGGAGAAGCCTTTTTCTCACCCTAGTGGTCTGAAGGGTTCTCCCTCCAGGGGAGAGTTGTGGTTCCTTTCCCTGTGGGCCCACCAGCCCCACAGATCCCACAGAACCCTGCCCGTCCCAGCCCTGGTGGGGCATTGATCAKCCAGGTCTCTGCCTGACCCGTCCTCCTCCTCCTGCCCTCACAGCAAGACGGCTTCTGGATCTACTCTGAGTACTGTAACAACCACCTGGACGCGTGCATGGAGCTCTCCAAGCTGATGAAGGACAGCAGGTACCAGCACTTCTTCGAGGCGTGCCGCCTGCTGCAGCAGATGATCGACATCGCCATCGACGGCTTCCTGCTCACCCCCGTGCAGAAGATCTGCAAGTACCCCCTGCAGCTGGCAGAGCTGCTCAAGTACACGGCCCAGGAGCACAGGTACCCTCAGGCACGGGGCCAGGGCTGTGCCCTGCAGGGAGGGCTGGGGGATCTGTCCAGGGATCCTTCCCTACAGGGCTTGGGGTTTCTGTCCAGGGCTGCTGCCCTGCAGGGCTGGGGGATCTGTCCAGGGCTGGGGGATCCGTCCGGGGCTGGGGGATCCGTTCCGGGCTGGGGGATCTGTCCAGAGCTGGGGGATCTGTCCAGAGCTGGGGATCTGTCCAGAGCTGGGGGATCTGTCCAGGGCTGAGGGATCTGTCCAGGGCTGGGGATCTGTCCAGAGCTGGGGATCTGTCCAGGACTGGGGATCTGTCCAGAGCTGGGGGATCTGTCCAGGACTGGGGGATCTGTCCAGGGCTGGGGGATCTGTCCAGGACTGGGGATCTGTCCAGGGCTGGGGGATCTGTCCAGGGCTGGGGATCTGTCCAGGGCTGGGGGATCCTTCCCACAGGGCTTGGGTGTTCTATCTAGGGCTATGCCCTGCAGGGCTGGGGGATCTGTCCAGAGCTGCTTTCCTATAGGGCTGGGGTTTCTGTCCAGTGCTGCTGCCCTGTAGGGCTGGGGGATCTGTCCAGGGCTCCTTCGCACCCACAGGCTGGAGTTTTCTTCCCAGTGCTCCTTCCCAACAGAACTTGAGATTTTCTGTCCAGTGCTGCTTCCCTACACAGGGCTTGGGGTTTTCTCTCCAGTGCTCCTTCCCTGCAGGGCTTGGGGGTKTCTGTCCAGGGCTCCTTCCCACCCAAGGGTTGGAGTTTTCTCTCCAGTGTTCCTTCCCAACAGAGCTTGGGGTTTTCTGTCCACTGCTCTGTCCCTGCCCCCAGGGCTTGGGGTTTTCTGTCCAGCTCTTGTCCCTGGGACATCCTGGATAAACAGGAGCAGGACAAAGGGTTAGCAGACAGTTCAGTCTTCTCCAAGCAGCAATTCTCGATGGAGACACACTCAGCTCTGTTCTAATCAGACATGTGAACTAATTACCCTTGGATGTACTTTCTGATGCTACCAGTTACTCTGGAAAAAACTACCTAATTAGCATTCAGTGGTCTGAGAGGCTCCTTCCCTGCTCCCAGGGAGACCCTGGGCACACAGTGAGTACAGGGCCAGGGTCTGCAGCTGGAGCCTGATGTGGAGAGAGCTCCAAACCTGCCCAGCTTTTCAGCCCAGTCCCATCCATGGTTTTGCTGTGGAGTTTAGGTTCAGAGGAGCACCCGCAGTTTGATTGCTTCCCAAAATTTCCAGCATCTTTTGCTGCTGCTGAGGACAATCAGCCTGGCTGCCTGACAGTGTGAATCAGGAGCAGTGCCTGTGATACCACTTGGGATTTACTGCTGTGAAAATAAGGTGAAAGAAAAATCAGGCCCTGTGAGAGCAGATTTGTTCCTGCCCTGCCAATTTTCTTACTTTTTCCAAAACCCATTTAAAAGCAAGTGAGAACAGAAAAGACCAGAGATGTTTCAGAAACTTCTGCAAGTGTTTGATGGCTTGTTTTCCCAGAGCAGAAGTGTGATGGGAGCAGAGATACATTGATCTGCTTTAACCTGACCCACAAATCTGAGTGACTCAGGGTAGCCAAACGCCCCAAATCACCAATTTGCACAAGCCTCTGGCTTCAGATCCTATTCCTGCTTTTCCAAAGACCAAATCAAACTTGGAATGGACTGGTGGGAACCTCGGGGTATCAGAAGGCAGCTCTGGGATCCCACAGGTTGTGGGTTTCCCCTTCAGCAGCCGCAGGAGCACCCACAGCATGGCTGGGAGCTCAGATGTGGCTTCCCACCAGGAGGGTGTTTAAAATGACCCTCTGTGAGTTATTTGGGAGCCACAGCAAAGGGGATGTGGGCAGTGTGATAACACCAGGGTTGGGTTATTTTGGGAGCACGTTTCTGTTCCCTTAGGGATGTTCTAAACTGACCGTGTTGTTAAGGAATCACACAGAGTCGTGTTCTGAGGAGCCCTGGGAGCTCTCCGGTGGTCAGCAGCTCTTGGGTGACTCAGCCTGAGGGCTCTGTGCCACTGGATTGCCATGGACACGCCATTCCTCCTGTTCCTCTGTGCTCTGGGAAGGGAGGGCAGGGGGAGGTTTGCTCACCTTGCATTAGGAGGAGCAGCCCCTGGAGCTCTGACAGCACAGGGAGGAGACCTGTGGCTGCACAGTGGTGCCATATCCCAGCCCTGGAGTGAGGCAGAACATGGGAAAACACAGGATTGCCAGGGAAAGCAGGGATGTGAGCTTCATCTAACAGAGGAACATGTCCTCTTTTTCTTTTCTTCCTTTTCACTGCCACCACACCTGCAGAGCTGTGGATTTTCCCTGCAGCAGGTCAGGACAATGCTGAAACCAGCATCCAGAGCAGGCTCCCCAGAGATAGCACATGATGCTTGGCAAGGGTCTAAACTTGGATTCTGATGGAGCACTGGGAAGTGGCCACTGCAGCCCCAACAGAATTGACAAACCATTTATTTGCCTTCATCTCACGGTTAATGGGATCCTATTACTGCCTCATGGCCAAATGTTCTGCTCCTGTTGTTTTTTTTCTTCTAAGTTTTTGCCAGCTCTGCCACAGACACGGGCTGGGAGCCCAAAAAGTTCAGTCCTGAGCCTTTTCTTCATTACAGCATGACAGGAAAACATTGCTGGGGTTTTCTCCCTGGAATTAGGGAATTAGCATTCCCAGGATGAGTGGCTGGCACCGTCCCACTCTGCATGGAGGCAGGATGGGGTTGAGCTCCCTCCTGTCTGCAGCCTGGTTCCTTTGAATTTTTCACAAAGCCACATCTGTTCACCTCTTAAAGATCCACTCAAGCTTAATATTAATTAAATATAGGAAGGTCCTAAGCACAGCTTGCTGGAATCCTGAGTATTCCCACAGCAGAAGGGAGCTGGAGTTGGGAATGTAGGAACATTTTACATGAGGAGACTTGGCCAGAGAGTGCCCTGGTAACATGAGCATCACTGCTGGGAGATCATTGGTGACTGTCTGCAAACCCTGCACCTCTCCCTGCCTCTCCAGATCCTTCCTGGCTGTAGGGACTTCCCTGTTTCCCTAAAGAGCTCATGGATGTTCTCCAGGCCACCCTGATGTCCCCCTGGCACAGCTCCTTTCCCGCCTGACACAACCAACACTCCCTTCACACAGATGCTCACACAAAGGGAGGCACAAGAAGTTCTTCATTGTGTAGCACGATCCCTTCCATCCCTGGCAGTGTCCAAGGCTGGGTKGGATGGGCCTTGGAGCACCCTGGGACAGTGGAAGGTGTCCCTGCCCATGGCAGKGGGKGGAGCTGGATGGGCTTTAAGGTCCCTCCTCACCCAGACCTCTCTGTGATGGATAGGATATATCAGGCAGCCCATCCTCTATTTTCCTTTGTTTTGCTGAAGGCCCAGTCCTGCTGTCCTGGAATTTGTGAGATTGCTTTKAACCACACCTAGAATTTTGATGTAAGAATTTAAGAAAAAATGAAAACTCAGCTCAAGATTTCACCTGAGCAAGGATAAATAAATTTTATAATATATATGAGCTATAATATTATTTGCTCAAGGATAAATAATATTTTCCTTCTCCTTGAGCAAATGATATTTTTCGTATATCACAGTGTGTTTGTTTCTTAGTATTTATCCTGTTGGGAACACATGGAGGGGGGATCTAATTCCCAGTATTCACCCCTCTTTTAGCTGTCACCAGCACAATCCTTAGCAATAATCAATACAGCCATTCCCCCTGCAGCTGCCCAAGATGGCAGTTTTTCTCATTAGTCAGCAATCAATAGCAGCCCTTAAGTTAATAATACATTGTGGTGGTGTTGTGGCAGCTGGCCTTGCCTGGCTTCCCAATGGAAATGAACGTTGCAGCTCCTTGGAATGGAAGAGCAGGCGCAGGGCAGGAATCAATGGCATTGATTTCAGCATCACTTTTTGGAAAGACTGATCATCATCCTCAGTGGCCCTGGCAGGAGCCTGTTCTCACTCTGTGTTACTGCACTCACAGGGCCATGCAGGCTAAAAAAAAAAAAGAGTTGCTTGATTTGCTCACCTGAAATCTGCAGTGAGAGTGAATTCCATGCGGTGACTGCTCTGGGCGTGGCTTGGAAGGTGCTCTGGCCTTAGTCTAAATGAACCCTTTACTAAATGTTCATTTTAAACCGGAAAAACCCAAGCCCAAAGACAGAGGCTGTGAAAGTGTGCAGCCTGTCTTTAGAATGCTCTTCAGCTGGGCTCCTTGAGGCTGTAAGAGGCTCACCCAAAGGGCTGGGTTGGTAGAGCCAGACTGRGCTCCCAGCTCCAGTTTCCATCGAGCTGCTCCGTTGTGACAATCCAGGTGGAAAAATCCCATTGTAGCACTGAGGGCTGGTGTCCCTGTGGGCTGGTGAGGTTGTGGCAGACTCCTGGGCCTGTCCTGCTGCCTGCCTTTGATGGCCTTTCCCTGTGTGTGCAGTGACTACAGGTACGTGGCCGCTGCCCTTGCCGTCATGAGGAACGTCACCCTCCAGATCAACGAGCGCAAGCGGAGGCTGGAGAACATCGACAAGATTGCTCAGTGGCAGGCCTCTGTCCTGGACTGGGAGGTACAGTACACCTGCCCTGGCAGCCTGGCAAGGTCCAGGCTGTTCTAGGGTTATCTAAAACCCTGTAGTTCATTTCTCATGGTTTGGGATGAAGCCTGGGGCGGAGAAGGCGCAGTTGTGACTTCGGGATGGTGCTTAAATGTTAACGGTGCCCTAAAGAAAATCCAGTTCCAGTTTCATCACTAGTAGCCTGGAGTGACTTTTGTGATTGCAGTGCTGGTAGTAGGTGAGACTTGGAGCAAACTCCATGTGCATTCTGYCTCTGTGCTGTGTCACTGGGGAGGAGGGAGGGAAAGACATAGCAAAAAGCTCTGGAAGTTGCAAGAGGTTAAGAAGATGAAGAAAATCCTTCTGGTGATTGCTTTATGACTGGAAGCCAAACTGTTAAACTGCAGTTGGAGATGTTATTTGCATTTTATAAATGACATCCCACTTAAAGATATTTCTGAACCAGCCCTGTGTGTAGTGATGGTGTAATTAAGGAGCTGAGAGGCACAGGGAAGGCAGAGTCAGCAGAAGGATTCCTCACCAGCAGGCCTTCAGTCTCTACATTTGTGCCATGTGTTTGGAAGAAAAGCCATACTAAAATTATGTTCTCCCTTTCTTTTCGTCCCTGATTTTTAAAAAATCATTGTATGGAAGTAATCCATAAATAGGGTTTTGCAGCAGATTGAGGACAAACGTTTTTGTAAATCCTCTCGCTGTTGTCATCAGCCCATGTGTTCAGCAAGGAGATAATCAGAGTGATGGAGCAGCCTTTCTGCTTCCTCACTTGTGAAGTCTGAAATAATTCCACATTCCAGTCATGGGGATCATACTGTGGAAATGAGTGTGTGGGAAAGAGGCATTCATCYTTTAATTAATTAATTTCTGGCAAAGATCTGCGAAGGCTGGGAGGAGAGGGAGAGAAATACAGGTGCATCACCTGTGCCCTCCTTGGCTGAGCTAGTTTCATTGCTGTGATGGAGGATGGAGGTTTATCACCCTGGATCTGGTGATAAAACACACAATAAAACACATAAATGCAGCAATCAGAGCTGGGATTGTGGCTGGCTGGGAGAGCAGAGAGCACAGACAATGTGTCTGATTGTTTTACTGCTCAGGAACATCTCTCACTGCCAGGCAGACTCATTTCCAGAATGAGGAAACTGCTCTGCAGGAGGCACAGGGCCATCAGCTCCATGCTCAGCCCTGGAGTGTGCCATGGGATGAGCTAATGGGGGTCATTTGTGAGGAGCTCCCAGCCCCTCACTGTAAATAAATCTCCATTAARGACAGATCCATTCCAAGCCAGTGAATATTCATGTGTGAGAGGGAAGCCAAGGTGACCTCCACACAGGATCTATGGAATAGCAGTTGCTTTTTCTCTTCCATTAGCTCAGTTGATAATTCATTTTTATTTAGCCCTGTCCTTGATAATTCATTCCTGCTTAGCAGTACCCATTCTTTATCTCCATCCCATCCTCAGGCACTTGCCAAATTATTCTTCCAGGCTTTTTTCAGCWATTCCAGATTTTGAGCACATTATTGCAGCAGCATCCTTCAGCTTCTCATAACATAGCACAGCCTGCTGCTGCTCTGCTCAGAAATCCCATGGGAACACAGCTCCTGGTCAAAGAAAAACACCCTCCTTGCCCTTTTTATTCTGGATTTTGGATCGAGAAGAGTCACAGAGTTTTGATGAGAAAGTAGAGGATGAGAGTTRGACCCAGCAGAGGATTTTACTGCTTGATTATTTCTCTAAAGCAGCTCTGAATCACCAGATCCAGCCCCCACTGCACAGCTGTCCATGGAACAGCCAGAAGGATGCACAGAAACCCAGAATACCCAGGAGTGAGCCACAGTGTAATGCAGGAAGAGAGTGGGAGAAATGAAAGGATTGGCTCTTTGGGAAGAGCTTGGATGTGCTGGGATGTGTGCAGGTGTTCCTTTGGCACTGCAGACCCCAAATCCCACGTGGAGGCTGCAGGGGTGTCCCCAGCACATGGAGCAGTGGGGCTGGCTCCTCAGCCAGCCCCGAGGGCTCAGAGCTTGGTCTCCTGTGCAGTTTTGGGGTACAGCAGGGACCTCCTGGTGTGTGTCCCCAGCCTCTGCAGGCTCTGGGGAAGGGACAGTTCTGGTTGGAGGAGAAGATCAGCTCCCAGTTGGTGTTTGCTGTGCTGCCACAAGGCCTGTCCAGTCTCGTGGAGCTCCCTGAGCAGASAGAGGAGCCCCCAGCTGTAATTCCCAGCCTTCCTGGCCCTGCTCCCGCTCTAATCTGACCTTTCTGTACCTCTTCTGTCCATCCCAGTGGCTCCAGAGCACAGGCACAGCCCAACCTTCCTGAGACCCCCTAGAAATGGCACTGACCCCAAGAAAACAGGAACCAGGTGTAAAAAATTACCAGTTCAGTCTTTTTCCACCCAAAATGCAGGCAGGGCACAAGACAGAGCTAATCCCAAATTCCCACCACGTTGGCACTTCACAACTGATTTCAGTGGCTGAATGTTTCAGCATGTGGAGATATTTCTTTTGGAGGAATGTCTGTTTTTCCTCAGCATCTTGAGACTGATGATGCTGATTTTCTGCTCTGAAGTTTTCATTTCTAAATTTACCCATGTTTTGTCAGGAGGTGGTGGAAAAAGATTCTTTAAAGAAGAAGGAAAAATTCCCAACCAAACAAAAAATACTTTGTGAGGGAAATACTTTGTGAGTTTTTTGCAGGGAGAGGTAGTGTTGGGAATGCTGATCCTAAAACAAATAGGAAAAGTAAGGATGTGTCCAAGCTGCTTTAAGCAGAGGATGTTTTACTGAATCCCATTTTTTAGGAATCATTTTTATCCCTCCATGGGATAAAAATCTATCACATCTGTGGCCCCATGGTGGTGAATCTCAGGCTGAGTGTTTGAAAACTGCAAACATCCTTGAGTTAAGCAAAGCCAGAGGTTCTCCCCAAGAAATCCTGCAAGCAGAATCTGATTGTTTCAATTGCCAGTGGGACCAGGAAAGGGGGGCCTGGCACAGGGGAAAGCCAGGCCTGAAGTCTTAAGGAATTATTGGCAGCTTTGGCATCTTTAGCCAAGAAATGACTGAGCAAAATTGTAAGGGAAGAGTCTGATCTCCCTAGCTGCTGGAAATCGGGAATAATCCCAGTCCCTCTGAGTTCCTGTGGAATTTGTGGCAATGTGGGCTTGCCTGAGAAGCCTGCCTTGGTCTGCTGCCACGTGTGACTCACTTATTTATTTTGTAACCTGAATTCCCAGCATATAAACAGACCCAGAGAGGTGCTGCCCACACCAGTCCTCCAGTGCTCTGAGCTGGTAATGGCTCAGAATTTGGGGCTTCCACCGCCTCCCACCGAGCCCTTTCAGTGCCTTTCAGTTCTGAAGTGCTCCCTGATGTTCCAGCTCCATTTCCCYGCTCAGCATTGTTCCCCTGCTCGCAGCGACACACCCTCGGATCAGAGCAGTCACATTTAAGGGCAGCAAGGCAAACCTGCACACAGAGCTGCCTTCAAAGGGGGCAGCCAGAGCATCCTGGGCAGCCTTTGCTGCTCTCTGCCTTCCCTCTTCCTGCCCTCTGAGGGAGCTCCAGCCCTCAAAGCTTGGTGGGAATAGCTCCACATGTCACCCTCATGTTTTCTGAAAAATCCCTCCACCAAAATTTTCTCCTGGGAAGCTGAGAAGCCTCAGAGAAAAAAAAAAAACCAACAAATTCTTATCTCATTTGCTTCTCCTTTGTTGTGCTCACATGTGGAATGTGTTTGGAGATCGTTTATCCGACTGGTAATTGTTTCATTAATTTCATGTAAATTGTTTTAACTTAATGACCAATTACAGTCAAACTGTGTCAGGACTCTGGAAGAGTCACAAGTTTTCATTATTATCTTTCTAACCTTCTATAAGTATCCTTTCTCTATTCTTTAGTATAGTATTCTTTAATATAATATAGTATCACAAAATAATAAATTAACCTTCAAAACCATAAAATCAAATACATCATTCCTTCCTTTGTCTGAAAACCCCACAAGTACAAGACCACAGACACACAGAGCAGCATTAAAAGAGATGTCCACAAAGCCCATCACCATTCCCAAGTCCTTGCCAGCCCCAGGGCTGTATTTACACCCCTCAGAGGCACATCCCTGCCTTTCCCTCTGCTCTGRTCCCTCTCTCCTGCCCCCCAGATGGATCCTGTGAGCCCATGGAGCCCTGTGCCACCTGTGCCACTGTGCCCATCTCGCTGGGCTCTGCTCCTAGGCRGGATCTGGGCTCTGTTCCCATGGGCAGGGCTCAGCACAGCCTCCCTGAGTGCCCTGGGTGGATGGTGTGGGGATGGAAAACAGGGCTGTGCCTCAGCACACCTGGAATTGCTCAATTTTATGCCTTTTCACACAGCTCTTGAACTGCATCAAAACAAAATGAAGCAGCAATCACTGCAGCAGTTCAGGCTCTCTCTCCAGATCTCCAGCAGCATTTTCCTCCCTTTCRGCCCAGTTTTTTCTCACAGGAGGGAGAAAAACTGGCTCCCATTCCCTGGGAGGAGATCAGTGGAGGTCCCTGATCCAACAGGGGACAGTTAACCAGGTTTGGCAGGGGACAGAGCCTTGCTCATCAGCCTGGATGGGTTTGAACTTGCTATTTAAAGAGATTACTTGGGTTTGTGTAGATATTTAGATATTTCTACCAAAGATTCCCATGGGTTGCCAGTGTGGCAGCTTCCAAGAATATTAAATTTCCATGAAGGGAGAAATATATATATATTTGAGAAATTTAATGAGCATTGTCCTTTTAAATTTCTTCTCATTCCTGTTATTTACGGGTCCTTTAAATCAAGACTTGCTGCCCTTAATTATGTAATCCATAATCACTGGCCTCAGCCTGCTACTGCATCAGTGAATCCAAGAGTGCCACGAAGAGAAGCTGCCTGGAAACACCAAAGTGAGGGCAGCCTGATGAGAAATCCTCCTGGGGAAAAAAAACCACGGCAGGSACTGAAATGGAGCCTTCTTTTTCCTCTTTCTTTTCTTTTGTTCCCCCCAGCAACAGAAGGTATCAAAACTGAGCTTGTTGAAAAGGACAACGTTTCGCTGCCGTTCCTTTGTGTGATCTCAGCGTAGCCGCGGGTGCTAATCAGCCTGTCAGTCTCTAATTGCAGAGCAGCAGTGTCAGGCACGAGAGAGCCCTGCTGGCTCCCTGGGGGCTGCAGAGGGCACACGTGCCCTCCTGGTGCCCAGCAGGGCCAGCCCAGGGCCGTGCTGGGGTGGCCAGGGGGCAGCTCGGGGGGCTCTGGGCATTCCTGAGCCGGGGAGGTGTCTGCGAGGAGGGGGCAGCTCTCAGTGCCAGCCCTGCCGTGCTGCCCTGCTGCTCCCATTTGTTTCATGGCACTCTCTGAGCTCTGTGGTTCCTGCCAGCTGCCATCACAGAGCGTGGCCAGGGCAGCAGCGCTGGGGAGCTGGCATCCACATCTTCCCAGGCAGCAGCAGCAGAGCTGAGCTGAGCTGTGACAGTCAGGAGTGGCCTGGGGACTCAGTGTGTCACTGGGGGCTCGAGGGGGCTCACATCCAGCCCAGAGCTGGGGCCTTGTGCTCCCACTGCTCACGCAGGGACTGGGGCTCTGCCTGCCTCTGGGAGTCAGCTTTCCTTGGCTGCCCTCTGGATGCTGCAGGATGTGCTCTGAAAACCCTGGATGCATCTGGGGAGGGCTGAGGGGTTTTTGGAGGCTTTTGTGACAAAAGTCAGGTTGGGAAAGGTGTCRGGAGTCAGGGCTTCTCTTGGCCGCTCTGCTGCTGTGCTCTGCTGAACGTCTGCCAGGTCAGAGCAACTMAAAGTTCAGCCTCTTCCTTTTTCAGCAGGGTTTGTCTTAACTTACAGAAGGATACAATGATCCAGCCTCTGTGGGAGWTGGAAAAAAAATGGAGAAGAAAAAGGGAATTTTTTCCTGGTTCTGTACAGATTTGGAGGCGTGGGACGGGGACAGACATTTGGGGAAGTCTGTCTGGAGCAGGGATCAAGGCGTGCKGGGGCAGCCAATGTCCCTCTTTGCCCCCACCCTGCAACTGCCCCCTGAGCCCTCAGTGGGGACCAGGAGGAGACAATTTGTGCTCTTCAGAGAGGTGYAGCTGTGTCAGGACAAGAAAAGCCTCTGGAGGTTGTGCCCTGAGGCTCCTCTGTGGGAATTGGCACAGCAGCCCAGGCTGGAGGAGCAGGGCAGCACCTTGGACATGCTGCTCCTGACAGCCACGTGCCAGTCCCAAACTCTGTGCAATCTGTATTTCCCAATTTGCTCGCCCCAAGTGGGAAATCAGCTATTTCTGGCCTAGAGACTGGATATAGAAATTGTTTTCCCCACATAAGAAATGCAATACAAATCCCATCATTTCGGATCTGGATGTTTTTGGGTTATGTTGCTTGCAGGGACTACACAGTTTGGATTCAGCTAATCAAGTAGAAGTGTTTACAGAGCCCTCTGTGTGTCCTCAGGCTTCAGATGCTACCACAGGAGTAAAAGACAAAGCTGGCTTTCTATTTTTAGCAGCCAGCCTCTCCTAAGCTCGCCCCCCWCTCCTAAAGCTCCCATCCACAGGCTTGTGGGAATCTTCTTCATGTAAGCTCATGTGGAGCCAGGGAATCTCACAGTTTCTGGGGCTGGTGTGTTTCCTGCAGAGGCTTCTTGTTCTGGGGCTCATGTCCCCCTGAGCTGTGGCAGCAGCACTTGGTCCCCGGGCTCTGGCCAGGCTGAATGGGACCCTGCTGAGGCACTGGGTGGTCACAGCCCATCCCTGGGGCACTGTCCCTCTGTGTCCCTGGGAATTCATCCCTCCTTGGCCCCTGGGGCAGCRCAGGCACAGGAGGGAGGCAGGGAGGTGGGTAAAGCCCTGGCTGAGGCGATTTGGAAGTCTGTGCTGCAGCTTGGTGATGCAGTGACTTAATGAAGCTGCTGCTGTCACAGGGCCCGGGGACACAGGCGGTCGCTCCCAATCAATGCTGAGAGGTTAATTACACATTTACCTGAGCAGCAGTTTGAAATCCTCACCACGGAACCAAGAGGGGGGGACTCCTGGCTGCCTTGGCACCTGCAAGTGAGAGCAGCACCAGAAGTGTGTGTCTAGCTAGGTGCCCCCCATAGCTGGCTGAACCTCGACAAGCTGTTTGCTGGGATTTTTGGGATGCTCTCGGCCCAGAAATCAGTTCCAGCTTGGCGTCAAAGCCAGAACTGCAGTAGTTCACAGCCAAAAAGAAAAAAAAAAAGAGTTCTTCTCTGTCTTGCTCCTGAGTGCTGCTCCTGAGTGCTGCTCCTGAGTGCTGCTCCTGAGTGCTGCCTCACCTTTCAGCTGGAGCCCTCCCACCTCCCTCCACGGTGCTCTGCCGAGATGCCCACAGGGCAGGTGGTGGTGAATCCACCCATTTTTAATAAATAGATTTTAATTAACTTTTTAAAAAGTCCAGCTCATTCCAATTAGTGGAGGGTGACTGCATTTGTTCTCTCAGAGAGTGGGAGAGAGAGCACTGTGTTTTCAAGACCATCTGCTCATGAATCCTTAAAAAAAACTCGGGAGAGGAAAACAAGCGTTAGCCGGAGGCAGGGAAGGGTGAGGGCACTCTGGCAGCCAGCAGGGAGGCCTGGCCAGCCGTGGGGCCGGGGCTGCCACAGGAGCCAGGGTGGTCCTGACAGGATTTTGGAGGTGGGGAGCTCTGATGAGCTGTGGGGGACTGGCAGTGCCTGGATGAGTGAGAAGAGAGGCAGCAATCCAGAGGGCTGAGTTCTGGCAGCCTCAGAGGTGGGGAGCTGCTGCCCCAGTGTGTCCCAGGCTCTTGTAGCTGGCTGGAGATGTCAGGAGGGGAAGTGCTTTGGGATGCTCTTCTAAAGGGAGGGCRTGCAGGGAGTTTGGTGCCCTGAATTCAAAGTGCCTCTGGGCTGGGCTTTGAGGAGGAAGGGGCTTTGTTTTCCTGATGCCACCAGCACCTGCAGCAAGATCCAAGGGTCTGGGGGTACCTGGAGAGGGGAGTGGGGGCAGTGTCTGGGGCAGCTCTTTCCCCATCGCAGTGGGAGCTGCAGTGACCACGTTTCAAGCATCCGCACCTCCTGCATTTATTCCCCTTGCTTCAGAATTATCCCCAATCCCAGTTTCTGGTCTGAAATCAGATGAGGTGCCTTTGAGAGCTGCAGAAGGGCCAAAATCTTACAAAATTGCTGCTTCTGCCCATTGTGCAAAGACAAACTCGTCAGTGCAGTTACTCAGGCTCGTTCCCTGTGCCCTCCAGGGGGACGATATCTTGGACCGCAGCTCGGAGCTGATCTACACGGGAGAGATGTCCTGGATTTACCAGCCTTATGGACGGAACCAGCAGCGAGTTTTCTTTCTCTTTGATCACCAGATGGTTCTCTGCAAGAAGGTAAGGACACAGCTAAGGGCATGCTGTGGGCAGGCTTGCCAGTGCAAAGTGGTTTTCAGGGCACGGTGGCTGTTGGCTGCACGTGCAGAAGAGGATGTGGAGAGCCCTGAGGATGGACAATCCACATGCTCAGGGTGGGGAGCTCTCTTTGATAGAGGGATTTTTGTGCTCGTAGCAAATCCAGCCTCCACTTGCTCTTTTCATGCCTTTATCTCATGTGCCCCTGGTTTGGCTCGTTGCCTCCCTTC
This sequence comes from Cardinalis cardinalis, assembly GCA_014549065.1. Lineage (NCBI taxonomy): Eukaryota > Metazoa > Chordata > Aves > Passeriformes > Cardinalidae > Cardinalis > Cardinalis cardinalis. The sequence continues at coordinate 2,158,532 of JACDOX010000078.1, read as the reverse complement.
TCGTTTTAGGTTTTGGCTGCAGTGTATGATCTGGGATTAGATAGCCCTGCAATTCCTGTATGAACTACAAAACCTGGCACTGGGGCTGACAGCCCAATTGCTGCATTGAGATGGTGATGAGCAGCAGCCAGGCTGTGCTGGGTGTCTGTGCTGGTGCTTGGGGAGAGGCTTTTCAAGCCTCATCCTCCTGTCTCTGCCGTGCTGGGTTTTATGGGGCCCCTCCCTGGAGGGGCCCATGGGGGCAGAGGGAGGGCAATGCAGGATGCTGTGCTGGTGTGCTGTGGTGTTAATAGCAGCAGGTGAGCTGTGATCCCCAGAAACTGTCCAGCAGCAGCTCTGGTGTCCCACTGACCCCAGCTCACTGCCACCCCGCCTGTGTGACAGGGGGGGACAGAGCTCCTCAGGGCTGGCTGGGACAGGTCAGGATGTGCTGTCACTCCCTGCAGCCACACAGAACTGTGCAGGGGGGTGTCCCTGGGGCAGCGCAGGGCTGTGTTCCTGCCCCAGCCCCTGGGCTCAGGACAGGCTGAGCCTGGCGCCCCCCAGGCGGCCCTGGCACCGTGGGAAGGGCCTGGGTGGGGGCGTGGGTGGCTCCTGACTCAGCCCAGCCTCCCTGCCCCTCCGCAGCCCGGGCACTGCAGTGGGTGGCACTGGCTTCTCCTGAGTCATGGCTGACTGAAGTTCTGCCTTCTGGAATGCCTGTGCTTGTTTCCCCCCCTCATTGCTGTGCCTTTCCCTCCTGGCCCAGCCCTGAGCAGAGCAGCCACAGAGCAGCAGTGAGAGCTGCAGTGAGCCCGGAGGGCACAGCTGCTTCCCTTCCTAGTGCTGACCTCCTGCTCTTTGCCTGGGACCCTGAATTTCCCATTCAGAAGGCAGCATCCAGTCTGGCTTGCACTGAGTCTGGTCCAGAGAGGTACTGAACATTCTCTTAACTCTGGGAAAATCAGGCTGGGATTCCTGTGGTCATCAGCACGAGTGGGGAGTGGCCAGCAGCTCACAGCAGGCTGCTGGGGGCCCGCAGGGCTCATCAGAGTCCAGCCAGTGCCAGTGGTTCACTGTCCTCCTCCYTTCTGCATGGCAAAGGCGTTTTGGGGGCTGTGGAGGTGCTGCCTGGAACCCCCCTGTGGATTGTGAGGGCGTCTGGCCCTCCCTGGCAGCACCACTGGCTYCGTGTCAGGACCCACCAGGGCCTCGTGCTGGGTGTGCCCACCCAGCTCTGGGCTGACAGGGGGACACCCCTCTGGTGACCCCTGGGCACAGGGCTCAGACCCCACTGCAGTTCTCCCTCTGTCTCTGTTTCCAGCATCAAACTGCAGCTGCTGCTTTCCAGCCTTGGGCTAGGAGGGGAGATGAGGTTCCAGCTGGGCTCTCCCATCCTGATCACACTTCCCTTTACTCAGAATGAGTGTCCAAGTCTGGGATTCAGAGGAGTTTTAGCTCCGTTTTGGGACCACACATCCCATATATAAAGTGAATGTGAGTGGTGTGTAGTCTGTGCTGTCTCGACCCCCCTGACAGATGCCAAGAGTCAGGATCAGCTCTGCTTCAGGGCTGGGGCCCCTCAGGGAGGCACCATTTACCTCGAGCTTTGGGAAGCTGAGGCCAGCCTTCCTTATCCCCTGCTCTAAAATTGAGGGGTGCAATATGATCCACACCCCCCTGAGAGCAGCTTTGGAACCACTTAGGATGGCACATCTCAGTGAATCTTCAGCAAATCTGCATTTGTGGGTTTTCTTCAGGTGTAATACATCAATAGGGGTGATGTATCCCTCGTCGAGGCACAGTCTATATGAAAATACTTTTTAAAAAAWTATTATGGTGATTTTTATCTCTTTGTTGGCCCAAAGAGATTTTTAGTAGAAATAAGGAGCTAGTTCCTTATTTAAATATGCCACAGATGCTTCAGTTTGATGAAGGCATGGGAGATATCCTGAGTGGCTTTAGAAGGCAAACACACATTTCAGACAGGATCCCTCTCTCCTCCAGATCTTCCCTGCAGTTACCAGCACATCCTCCTCTCCTTCCTCACCTGTGAAGGTGTTTGCATCCCCTGGTAATTCAGATGGATCCTGTGGGTGGGGAGGTGGTACAGGAGTTCTGGTGGGACAGAGTTTGATATCAAACTGTGACAATTGATATCAATCTGTGACGATTCTGCTGCTSGTGCTCCCTGTGAGCTCCATTGTCCCCAAACCTTTTTCCCCTGGGCTCAGCCTGCAGGTTCCTGCTCACAGTTCATGCAGGGGGGGATGAGGGTTCTCCCTGCTGGCCCATCCAGTGTTCCCTGGCTGAGGAACACATTGGCTGTGCAGTATTTCCAGTGTCCAGCTGCCTGCTCTCAGCAGCAGGTAGGACATTTCCAACAAATCCCATCTGCTCTGCTCAGGTCCTGCTCTCCAGAGGCTTTGCCACCCCTTTCTCTCAGTGTCTGACAGTGTTTCACGGTTTCAGGGCCTTTTTTTGTTGGACACCTGGCCAGGGCATTTCTGTGAGGGGGAATAACTCCCAGGGTGATCGTTCCTGGCATTATCACCTGGTTGTTGCCTGCTTTTGCCACCTGCTGCAGGACTGGGAATTCCTGGATGCATTTCCATGACCAGCACGCCTTCAGACATAGACCTGGCTTGGGAAATGAGTGATGACCCAGGGCTGCACTCAGATGTGCTTGGCAGATGTTATTTCCACCACTGTGGGTGTACTGAAGTCTTCCTTCCRAGCAGGAAAGCTGCACTAAGGTTTCCAAGGGCTGCAGCAAGTGGAGGAGCTGATGCTGTGGCAGGCACCTCTCCCTGCTGGCAAACACCTTGCAGAGCAACTTGTGTGGGATCATCTTCACAAAAATAGTTTCCAGGCTTTACAGATAAGTCTCTTTGGCTTAGATTTTGCCACTGGTCACTTGCTGACATCCCCACTGAATGCTCTGCTGGTGCCAGGCTGTGGGGAGATTGATCAGATGAAATGGCCTTGTCAGCTGTTCCAGGGTTCCACAAACTGAGTGCTGAAGCACCAGTCTGGATGCAGCAGCTCCTGACCCAGAGGCACTGGGAGAGCTCAGGATCCGGGCTTTCCTTGCAAAGCCAGGTAACTTTCAGCTGTTGGATCAACGTGAAACTCTCCCAGTGGATGTTTCCTGAAGCACAGGCTGGGAAGTGTCCATGGGCATGAGGACAAGGAGGTGCCTTTCCCAAGGAGCTGGTTGGAGACCCTAATTCAGAGCTGCCTGTTGGGAAGGCACAAGGGAATAGGCTGGGCAGRAACAAGCAGTGCCTCAGTGTGCCTTGCCATATGTGTATAGTCAGGACAAAAATGCCTATTCTGGGATGCTGGCCGTAATTACCAAGAAATGAAGGCAATCCTGGATGATGGTAACACTAAAAGATGTTGCCTTAAAGGCACAGGGTCCACTTTCCTTATCACCCTGAAATTGAGAGAGTTTGACACGGAGATGCTTTAGATTTGCAAATCATGGTACTTAACATCCAGGCCTGTGCCACAGAGCATTAATTATGATCACTTAGGGGATGCTTGAGGTTCTTAGCAGATGAGAATCTTCTTTTTTCTGTTCTGKGTAATAATTTGAATTCCGCCAATGGGCTCCAGGGCACTGTGGCATGAGGCTGGGAATGACAGTGTGAAGCAGGAAGGGTTAACAGAGTTACTGCTCTAAATTCCACTTTTCTTTCACCAATAGCTGAGCAGTCCTCGATGGAGCCTCTTTAGTGTTTTCTGACAGTGCAGAAAGATCAGTGACTGCATGAAACACATTTAGTTTTCATTTGTGCTTTTTATGTGTCTCTTGTAATCAGGAGGCAAAGCAAGCTCCAGCTTGTGGTTTATTGCTGTTGCTGTCTTCCCTTGAGCTGCCTGAGCAGAGCAGGTTGGATGGGAAGCAAAATGAGACCAGTTTAATAACAGCAGCCAGACAGGCAGCCAGAAATAGCGGTGCTACAGGAGATGGAGTAAATAAAATAATCCTGTCAGACTCCATTGCAGTCCAGGTCTCCAAATGGGAAGATAAAAGAGACATTTCTGAGTGCTTTCAGTGGAAGAAGGTTTAGCTCCCCTGTAGCTTCTGTTGGAAACACCGAGGTGATCTTTGCACCCAAACAACAGCCCTGCTTTTATTACAGGCTAAAGAGGGCCTGTGGGAGCAGCCAAAAACCTTGTTTGCAAACACACAGCAGCCCTGGGACAGTTCTTATTACTTTAAGTGGGTTTTTTACTTCATCAGCACCTCCCAGCTCTTCTCTTTTTCTCCCAGTAACACAGATCTCCACAAAATGCCAGGGTTTGGGTCAGGCCTGGGCCCAGCCTGCAGCAGTGGGGAAATGGGTCAGGCTGGGTTGCAGCAGCTCAGGAGAGACTCAGTGCTGGCCTGACAGGCAGAGCCTGCTGCTGGAGCTGGGGGGATTCCTGGGGTGCCCTCTGCAGGGCCAGGAGCTGGGCTCTGAGGGTCCTTGTGGTCCCTTCCAGCCCAGGACATTCCATGATTCCATGAGGCGGGCATGGAGACAACCAAGGAGGACACAGTGGCTTGGTCACAAGGTGGGAAATGAAGGTTTTAGGGAGCAGGGTTGCCCCAGCCCTGCTGTCAGACCCCCGTGCTCTTGCCCAGCTGGGGCTGTCTGCAGGCAGGAGGTTTCTGTGGGACCACAGGGCATGGAAGGGAATTTGGGTGCTTCCCTTGGCCAGCAGATAGCCAAGGAAGGCAAGTCCAGCAATTAAAAGCAATTATGAAACAGCACTGCAGCTTTCAGGCAGGGGTACTCGGGGCAGAAAACATCGCTGGGAATGGTCCCACAGCCTGGAATGTTGGGCTGTGCAGGTGACGTGCCCTGAGCAGTGCCACACGGGCCCATGACACAGTGTCACAGTGTCCTACAATGTCACAGTGTCCCACCGTGTCACAGTGCCACATGGGCCCATGTCACAGTGTCCCACAATGTCACAGGGTCCCACAATGTCACAGTGCCACAGGGGCCCATGTCACAGTGTCCCACAATGTCACAGTGTCACAGGGGCTCATGCTGACCTGGAACCTGCTGCCCTTCCACTGCCTGGGGGGAGCAGAGAGGGAAGAGCAGGATCCAGGGGGACTGCAGGAGCCAGCAGGAGGAGTGCTAAAATGCAGAAAGGGCTGAATTTGGCGTTCTCCACCTCTGTGTGGTTGTCTGGGCAGGGATCAGGTTCACAGAATTCACAGAATTCTCAGAATGACTGTGTTGGAAGAGACCTTAAAGATCATCTAGTCCAACCCATGCCCTAACACCTCCACTAAACCATGGCACCGAGTGCCACATCTAGTCTTTGTTTTTAGCCTCCTGTGACCATGCAGATTGGCAGGATGTTCTGCAAAACACTSTGTGCCACACTTACCCCTCCTGGAATGGCAGTGGGTGTAAATTTGGCCCACAGGCAAAACTGCAGAGCTGAAACCTTACCCCTGCTGCTGCTGTGGCCTTTCATCAGCAGCATGTGAAGCCCCTGGGGAGCCAGCAGAGCAGTGACCTGGCTGCACAAGGGTTTCCCATCTCTGATATAGGGGTYTCCTCCAGCCAGGTCTCATAAGCTCCTGGAGATCTGTATCACACCTGAGATAACTCAGCTACCTTAGAAGTATAAAATCAGCAGGACGGCTTCTGTGGTACTGTTGGAAACAGAAAAGTTTTAATAAAAGGCAAAATAACAAAGCTCTTTACAGAGAAAAACCAAGCCAGGTGCAAGAGGCTCTTGCTMCTGGTAGAAYACCTCACAAAAGCCATTAGTTCCTTTGTCATCTTCTTTTTTKAGTCAATTGCCCAGGCAGGGCTTTTTGGCTCCTGTCCAATTTGCCATCCTTAAGTTTGAGGTGAAGTCCCCCAGGYCCTATGATGTGTCTTTTTACCCAATTGAGGASAGAAGCTTCTGGGCTTTTTTCCCTTTTAAGGAGACAAYGGATAATTTGGTCACTCCATTAACAGGGGGCACATCCCTACACATCTCCTCCTGCCATCAGTCCTTTGGAAAGGCCCTCGTCCTCACCTGGCTGCTCTGCAGCCAGAGGGATTGAACAAGGGTGGAAGAAGGCACCAGAATGCCAGTGGTGCTCCACTGAATCCATGGAGTGAGAACAGCACTGCCACAAATGCTCTGAGCCCCAGCCCTGCCCTCTGGGATCCCACAGTGCAGCTCCACGGAGCTGCTGAGGATGAGTGCAACGTGTCCTCCCTGCTCAGGAGCCAGACAGGGCTGAGGGACTGGGCAGGGATGTGCTGAACTGGGCAGGGATCTGCTGAAGGACTGGGCAGGGATGTGCTGAACTGAGCAGGGATGTGCTGAACTGAGCAGGGATGTGCTGAAGGACTGGGCAGGGATGTGCTGAGGGACTGGGCAGGGATGTGCTGAACTGGGCAGGGATGTGCTGAAGGACTGGGCAGGGATGTGCTGAAGGACTGGGCAGGGATGTGCTGAAGAATTGAGCAGAGATGTGCTGAATAATTGGGCAGGGATGTGCTGAGGAATTGGGCAGGGATGTGCTGAATTGAGCAGGGATGTGCTGAGGAATTGGGCAGGGATGTGCTGAACTGGGCAGGGATGTGCTGAACTGAGCAGGGATGTGCTGAGGAATTGGGCAGGGATGTGCTGAGCTCCCTCCTCTGGCCTTGTGCAGGAGAAGTTACCAAGAGCTGGCAGCTTGGCTCCCCAGGGACACCCCTGGCAGGTTTGGGGTGGGAGGTTTGTGGCTGAGGGCTTTGGGGAGGTGGTGCTGACATCCCCCTGTCCCTGATAGGATCCATCCTTTAGCTCATTCCTGGCTGGGCTGAGCAGACCCCATTTCCCTCAGCCCAGCCCACACAGCTTTGGGCTGTGAGAGATCCACCATCAGAGCCCTCCAGTGTGTGTCTCATGAGTGCTGCACACATGGGATGAAGCTCTGGGACCMGGCCAGGTCCCCTCAGGAGCTCATTTCCTCCTTGGGTGCCCTGTGCTGCTGAAACCCCTGAATGGCTTTTGGTGATGCCAYTAGATGCTGTGTCTGAGGACTCAGAGCAAAGCTCTGGCATCCAAACTCTAAGCAGGGCTTGGATTTATTTCCTCATATCAAGAATATTTAGGACAAAAATACTCCAAAGGGTTCATTGAGCTTTAGGGTCTCATTTGGACTGAGAGGCCCAATGTGGTGCTGCACTGAGCTCCACCATGTGTCACTGTAACTGTCCCATCTGAGCACTCAGCCACTGCAGGGTTAAATTAAATGTACAAGTGCTACAGAAAACTGTCCCCTTGGTGTCCATGGAAAGCAGGCTGGGCTGCTTTCATCAAAGGGTCTCTGTAAGGGAAATTAGCCTTTAAAAATGTAGGCTCAGAATCTTTTTTTTAAAAGTCAAAGAAGGTTGAAAGCCTTCATGACTAAAGCTACCCAAAGACATGGCAGAGTGGCAGCGTGCCATGCTCTCATTGCTCACGGCAGCCTGGGCACAGGGGAGAGACAGAGCAGGCCAGCAGGAAAATCAGGACGAATTTCAGGAGTACGCTGGAAAACTCTGCTCCTCTGCTCTGCACTCAGTGCCCAGAGCAGTGGGAAATCACAGAGAGGGGTCTGAGACCCACCCTGAGCTCAGAGCAAAAGGCAGCTCAGGCTCTTCCCAACCTCTGCCTTTCCCAAAGCATGAGCTGGTGTTTAGTGCAGTTGCTGGGAGCCCTGGCTTAGTCTTTTCCCAATTCCAGCACCAACTGTTCACTGTCATCACCCTTGCATGGCAGCTGCTCCCAGGGCAGGGCTGGCCASGGTGGGTCTGGGTCAGCCTCATCCTTGCCTGGCTCTGCTCCCCTGGGCACTGGGGACCCTCATCTCTGCTGAGGTGATCTGCAGGGCTTGCTGCTTTTCACCCCTGCCCAGACCCCCAGCAACCCCACCCTGTCCATCCCTGGCAGTGCTGTCCAACCCTCCTGGAGCTCTGGCAGCCTCGGGGCTGTGCCCATCCCCTGGGCAGCCTGGGCAGTGCCAGCACCCTCTGGGGGCAGAACCTTTCCCTGATCTCCAACCCAAACCTGCCCTGGCCCAGCTCCAGGCCATCCCCTGGGTGCTGYCCCTGGTCACCAGTGAAGAGATCAGAGCTGTSCCTGTGCTGTCCCTTGGGAGGATGTCAGAGACCTCACTGAGGTCTCCCCTCAGTCTCCTCCAGCTGAACAAACCAAGGGCCATCAGCTGCTCCTCCAGGCCCCTCCAGAGCCTTCCCCATCCTCGTGGCCTCCTGTGGATGCTCTCCAATGGCTAAATGTCTTTTTTATATTGTTGTGCCCAAAACTGCCCCAGCACTGGAGGTGAGGCCACCCCAGGCCAGGGCAGAGCAGGACAATGCCCTCCCTGGCCCAGGACAGGGATGTCCCTATGGCTCCAATGCCCTCCCTGGCCCAGGACAGGGATGTCCCTATGGCTCCAATGCCCTCCCTGGCCCAGGACAGGGGTGTCCCTATGGCTCCAATGCCCTCCCTGGCCCAGGACAGGGATGTCCCTCGTGGCTCCAGGGCACTGCTGATGTTCTGTAAAGCTGGTGGGGATGGAGTGATGATCCCTGTTGGAAGAGCCACCGTGMTGCCTGTTCCTCCTCCTCCCTGTGCCTCTCAGGCTGGAGAGGCCGTGCTGTGCTGCCCACAGGCCTCCTCTGTTTCCCAGGGCTCTGTCAGCTCTGATCCCAAGGCATGGGAAATGCTGAGCTGCTCCCACACAGCTCTGAGCTGTTAGAGATCCACCATCAGAGCCTTTCAGTGTGTGTCTCACTGATTACTGGGAGCTCCCCATTGATCTGTACAATAAATCAATATCATTATCCCATGGTAGAGATGGGGGACGGCTGAGGGAGGAATGTCATTTCACTGGAGCCCCAGGAGCTGCCCTCACAGGGCCTGGCTGCATCCATGCCCTCAGAGCACATAATTCCTCCTCGAGTCATTGTGAGACTCCTTTGCCACTGGAATCTGCAGGGTTTGATAAACAGGAGCACCAATAACCCACATATGCAGTGAGGAGCTTGTAATGGATGATTCTGTGGCTGGCATCTCCTGTCCTGTCAGCTCCTGAGAGGGATCTGATGACTCAGGCTGGAAATGGCTCTTTCCCTATTTGTGCTTCACAGATGATTTGTTCTATGCATGAGAAGTGGAGTGTGACCCAGCCCAGAGTAAACCACAGCTCCTGAGAAAAGGCACCATGCTACATCCAGACCCTTGCCWGAGCCCTCCCCATGCAGCCCTGTACACCCCACACTCAGGAGTTAATGGGGGAATATGGAACTCCTGGAATGCTGCACACATGGGATGGARCTCTGGGACCAAACCAGGTCTCCTCAGGAGCTCATTTCCTCCTTGGGTGCCCTGTGCTGCTGGAGGGATCATCACTCCATCCCCACCAGCTTTACAGAACATCAGCAGTGCCCATGAGGGACATCCCTGTCCTGGGCCAGGGAGGGCATTGGAGCCATAGGGACACCCCTGTCCTGGGCCAGGGAGGGCATTGTCCTGCTCTGCCCTGGCCTGGGGTGGCCTCACCTCCAGTGCTGGGGCAGTTTTGGGCACAACAATACAAAAAAGAGATTTAGCCATTGGAGAGCATCCACAGGAGGCCACGAGGATGGGGAAGGCTCTGGAGGGCTCGTTTCCTCCTTGGGTGCCCTGTGCTGCTGAAACCCTGAGTGGCTTTTGCTGATGCCATTTTGCACTGGTGACTGCAGATTGCCCTCCTTGTCATTCTTGTTCTCTTTCCCCTCGAGTGTCCCAGGGGGGTTGGAGCTTTCCTCTCCCACAGGCAGTGCCAGGCACAAGGAGCTGTGCTCTGCACTAGTGGGGCAGAAAAAAAGTTGGAGATGAAAACTGGAGAGCAGGAGAGGCAGTACAGCAGACAAGTAGGACTCCAAGAGCTACTGAACAGTGATTTACAGGTGCAATACTGGAAGGTGTCTAAATCCACTCCAGCAGGAGCATAATTGGTTGTGGGAGCCCATCCCAGTGTCCAGCTTCTCCAATAAAGCTCAGCCTTGCTCTCCTCATGATGGCCACACAGGTTTCTTTCCTTCCAAGCACAGTTACATGAAGCCACCTTCCCCCTTCCAGGAGGGGACGGTGGTGGGGTGGGGGCAGGGGGGTGGCCCAGGCAGGTCCCAAGGCAGGGCCAGCCCTGGGCATGGCCACAAATCCCAATCCAGCACCCAGAGAGCAGAGCTGTGGGGGGCTTATGTAACATGTCAGAACTTTGCTTTGTGCTCCTGTCAAACCACTTTTTTTGGCTTCATCTTTTCCCTGTGAATCCTCAGTACAGATTACGTGAACAGACTGCAGAGCATTATTCAGAAGAGCTTAATTAACCTCAGCGAGGGGAAGAAAAGGAAATCGTAGAAGCTGTAGGGTAAAAAAAGATCATATTTAGACAAATAAGTGCAAATGACCCAGATGCATCAATTTCCTTCAGAGGCAGGCAGGCAGGCCGGGTGCTCTGCAGAGGCTGCAGGTCTGTGCACTGCTGCTCCTGCTGCTGGCCCCACTCTGCCCCAGGTCCTGCTCATCCCACTGCTCCAGCCCTGCCCCATCTGGCAGCTCCTCTCACTCCATCCAGCTGCAGGAGCCCGGGAGAGCAGCTATTCCCTGTGCAGGATTAAGCACACTCAGATCATCTCTGATGGATGTTTGTCTAACCTTCTTTTGAAAATCCCCCAGGAATGCCATCCCAAGACTTCCCTATTTTGTCTGTTCTAGGGTTTAACTACTCTTCTAGATAGAAACATTTTTTTTCTCAAGTTTCTAATCTTGTTCTCCCTTGTGGTAAATTAAGCTAAGCCACAATCAAAATGGAGAATAACTGATCACCAGCCTCCTTAAAAGAGGAGCAGCTTTCCCATACTGGAATACCAACAGCACATTCCTTTTTAGTCATAGCCTTTCTAGATTAAACAGCTCCATTTCTTTGGCCTTTCCCCACTGATAAGGTTTTGAGGCCTTTCCCCACTGATAAGTCTTTTTTGGAGGTTCCTGTATTTTCTTGGTCTTGCCTGATTTAACTACAAGAAATAATTTTGTGTGACATTCAGAACTGGTCAGTGCAGAGCAGCCCATGGTCACTCTGGCTGAGCCATGGGCAGGATAATACACAGGACCAAAGGAACAGAGCCAGCCTGTGAACAAAGCTCTATCCTAGAGATTAATAATTTCTTCATTTCTCACATTCTAATTCTCTCATTTATTCCTGGATAACTGTTGGAAACCTGGATGCTGAGAATTTTAAACTTTCTGGGCTGAAAGGCACAGACCCCCAAGAGAACACTGCATTTGACCTGAGGCCGTGGAGAAGGCTCCCAAAATTGATTGATAGCACTGGAATTATGGGTGTGGAGTTTGAATAGAAGTGTGTAATGTCACAGGGTAGAAAACTTAGAGTTTAAGGGTTAAGAATACAGCAATATATATAAAGCAAGATGGAGGTTTTAGGGCAGAGGCTGGTTGTTCTTCACCTTCTCCATGGGTTTGGGTGGTTTTGTGCAGTTGGATCAAAAAGTCTGCACTGCAGGACATAAGTGATTAGTTACTGAGTTAAAAGTGAAAATAATTTAGGTGTCATTTCTTAATTGGATAGTTTTGCCTTAAAAGACCTTGTAGAGAAAGACAGCCATTTTGTAGCTTGATAGTAGAATGCTGTAGAACTCATGGCTTGTAGGACTGTGATATAGATAAATAATAAACATTTGAGTCTGAACACCAAACACTGACCTTGACAGAGGCAGAAAAGTTAAAGAATCAACATTTGATGGTGCCCTGTGTGAGGATTGAAGTGAGCACCTTCAGAGATGACCAGGAGCAGCATTCCTGCCCTCACAAAGSCAGAGCTCCCCTCAGCCTCTGCAGCAGATAAATCTCCATTTTTGTGCACAGATCTGCTTTGTCCTCCTACCACGCAGTACTTACACCAGGCTGGTGGAACAATCCATTTCCCTCCTCAGCCTCACAGTGCTTTCCTTAATCTCATCTTTTCTTTGGCTGCATGGAGATGCTGGGAAAAGGACAGAACTGTGCTGGACAGAGTGGTGTGAGCAGCAGCAGGTTCCTGGCTGAGCACTGCTGCTGCACCTGGCAGAGCACACAGCAGCATCCCTTCATGGCCTCTGTGCTCTCTCCAYTTCCTCTTGTCCATGTGCATAAAAAGCTCCTTAAAACGAGGGTTTGGCCTTGTTCACTGTAGGCCTGATGAGTACCTGCATTTTCTTGAGCTCAGTTACACTGCAAGGTGTTTGAAGAGGGCCATGCTTCACTAAGGAGCTGAGTAGTGTCTTTTATTGTTTAAAAGCTGTGATAAAATAGCCATGGATCAAATAATTATTATGCTTCCCATATTATGGGTGTTAAAATTTAGTCAGCTGGGAAATAATATCTATTCACTGAGTGTTGGAAAGAGAAAGGGAGAATGATAATAGGAAATGCTGAGCCCATTAAAAATGAAATTATCCAGTTACAGTTGTTAATCTGTGGACTGAACTTTCTGAACCAGCTGTGGACAAAGTCCTCCATGTCCAGGCACGTGCTGCTCATGAGATGCTTGTGGGGAATAAAGTCTCTTATAAATTCAGGGTACCAGTGTGGAGTTCATGGCCAACAAATGAGGAGTGGTTCTTCTTCTAGKAAGGCATTGGGAGAAAAGATGATCCATTTCTTCTGGAGTCATTCTTGAATTCCTTCTCCCAATGACAGTGGAAGTGGCAGACAGGAGCTTTGTGCTGTTGCCTTTCCCTTGCTCAGCTCAAGGCCAAACCACAGCATTTCCTCCTGTGCAGCTGAGCTGCTGCTTCCCCCTCCTGCATTTCCCCAGCAGTAATATGTGGGGCCATTTCATCTCCAGTGGCACTTGGAGGATTCCATTGTCTCCTCACTGCTCCTTCTGGAACTCCTGGGCAGCACCTTTATCTTCACATCCAGTACTCAGCAGCTCAGGAGCCTCCCTGGAGACAGGGCAGCTCCTGCTGCATCCCAGGAGGAGAAATGTGTGTCCAAACCCATGGATTGTCCTCTGGAAGCACAAAGCTGGGAAAGCATTCCCTTGGCAGTAGCTGTTAAAAATAGCTCATAATGTTTTCTGAGTCAGAATTGGGGAGATAAGAGGGTGAAATGTGTTTCGTGTGTGTAAGGAAAGAATGCACTTTATTAATTTATTTATTTATTGTTTATATTCAAACACCTAAGTTTATATTAAGTTTATATTATTTATATTCAAAAAACTCTAAGTTTTCCTGTGATATCACACACTTCTATTCAAACTACACACCCATCATCCCAGTGCTATCAATCAGTTTTGGAAGCCTTCTCCACAGCCTCAGATCAAATGTAGTATTCTCTTGTGGGTCTATATGCCTTTCAGCCCAGAAAGTTTAAAATTCTCACCATCCAGGGTTCCAACAGTTCCAATTTATCCAGGGATAAATGAGAGAATTAGAATGAGAGAAATKAAGAAATTATTAATCTCTAGGATTAGAGGTTTGTTCACAAGCTGGCTCTGTTCCTTTGGTCCTGTTCATTATCCTGCCCAAGCAGTGCACAGAGCCTGGGATTCTCAGAGCTTGTGAGTGTTGATTCTTGAATACTTTATGAACAGATCTCTCCACAGTCATGAAGATTGCCTGGAAAGGTGCACTGGATCCGTCCTCTCAGGAGCATGGTGTGTTGGGGCTGGTTCTGGAAGTTCCCAGCAGCACTGGGAAGGGGAGCAGCTGCTGTGCAGCTGCTGTAAGGAGCTCATCCTTGCTGCTGGGAGCTTTGCTAGCAGGTGTTTTTGAGAAGGTGCTGCAGATGAATGTTCTCTGTGAGAAGAAGCCCCTGTCTCCCCATAGACACCGTGTGTGGCATTGGCTGATTGATCAGCTCCGTGTGCCTCCTGCAGCCTTTCCACAGCACCAAGGGAAAGAAACAATTGCCTGAGTTAGGACAAGACTGAAAAGATTTTYTGTTGCCTATTCAGCCTGAAATACCTTTTTCTTATGTTTTGGACTATCGCTATTTCAGGCCTACACCATAGGAAAGTTTTTGTACAAGATATTTGTTAATGGAATTCCTCCCCCCCTGCCCAGAGCATTCCAGAGGAAGGAGTCAGGATTTAAAACCTGTGAGCTTCTGGCCAGTCTTGTGATAGTTAATACTATCTGGCAGATTCATGAGCAAGTTTGCTAAATCATTATGATGTGGAGTTTATTTTCCAAGATTAATTTGTTTAAAATAATACCTACTGCTTATCTTGAAAAAGCCTCACTGCTAAATATTATTTCAATAAATAAATGTTGTAGATTGCCTTCATTTTTCCTCTCAAATGAATCCTTTGACATAGCATTTATCTTTAGGGCACTCTGAAAAATCCAAAGCTGTTTAGGTTAAATTGATTTAATATACCTAAATATTAAGATACTTTTGAGAGTGGTTAGAGGAAGTAAATCTTAATTGTTTTGCTGAATTTGGTTTTAAATAAATTGAATCACCTTGTGTGGCCATGACTAGAGAATTAACATTCTGTTTTCTGATTGTCATCTTCTGTTATCTGAGATAACAGGGACAGAGTTGTGGGGCCAATGGGGAATTTACTTTTCCCTTCCCAATGCAGAGAAATGAGCTGTTGCTGAAAAACAGGGAATAACCAACTGAGAAAGGAGGTGAGCATGAACAAGTTTGGTTGAAAAGGTTATAACTACCAAGGAGAGAAAAAGAAAAAAAACTAAGCTGGATCAAGAGGTTAAATCCAGGGTGGGATGAGACCAGAGGGAATGTGTGTGGAAAACAGATCTGGACTGTGCTGCCAGAGCAGTGATGGCTCCAGGTGTGTGTGCACAGCCTGCCGGGCCTGGCCCTCACATTTCTCACCCTGTGGAGCAGAACCTCCCATGTGGAAATGCTGGAACATGGCACCTACTCAGGGGCATTTATTTGTGCCTAAAAACTGAATTTTGGAGCTCAGGGATTGTGTTCTGTTCCTCTCTGCCTATGGTCTGCCCTCTTTGGCCAACAAGAGATGTGTTCACAGAGGTGAGGCTGGAAGGACCTGACCAGGTTTCACCATCCCTTCTTTCTTTTCCTCAGCTTTTCCAGGAGTTGAAGGATCTGACCAGTTTCACCATCATTTCTTTCTCTTCCTCAGCTTTTCCAGGAATGGAAGGAYCTGACCAGSTTTCACCATCCCTTCTTTCTCTCCCAGGAATGGAAGGACCTGACCAGCTTTCACCATCCCTTCTTTCTCTCCCTCAGCTCTCCCAGGAATTCCCTGCTGAGCTCAGGCTCTCCATGAGATCTCACCATGGTCCCTGTCTCCTTTTCCCTGTGCAGGATCTGATCCGAAGGGATATCCTGTATTACAAAGGGCGCATAGACATGGATAAATATGAAGTGGTGGATATAGAAGATGGGAGAGATGATGACTTCAATGTCAGCATGAAGAATGCCTTCAAACTGCATAACAAGGAGACTGAAGAAATGCACTTATTCTTTGCCAAGAAACTGGAGGAGAAGTTACGATGGCTTAGAGCTTTCAGAGAAGAAAGGAAGATGGTAAAAGAAGATGAAAAGATAGGTGAGGAATGTGGAAATKAATGTGAAAGGAGGTTGTTGGTAGTGTTTAATTCAGCCCCAATGTGTGGAGGAGCCCATATTTTCTTTGTGGTAGAATTACAGGTTACAGAATTACCTTGTTGAAATGTCCTTGGTTGCTCTCCTAGTCATAAATAGGTCTCTTTCCAGCTCAGTTACTGTTCTTTTTGGCCCTCAATAAACAAATTCTGGCCATAGCTCAAGCCTGGAGCTCCGTGGGTGTGTGGGAGAGGGAAGTCTTGGGCCATCCACCTTCAGGGTCTCCTGGCTGCATCCTCCTGCTCTGGTTAGGGATGTTTCATGCAGAGGGAGGCAGCAAAGTCAGTGGCAGCCCTTCCCTTGCACCAGCCCCTAAACTGACTGTGACCAGTGTCAGTCCAGGCTCAGTTTGTTGCTCAGCTCTAAAGCACTGGGCATRTTTATCACACTATATAAATAAAAGTGTCTGTAATCTTACTTTTCATCCAGCCCCTGCACAAGTGAGATTAGAAGGAGGCCAAGGAAGAGTTGATGTTCAGTAGAACACCCAGAGCATTYCGTGTTTGCAAACAGCGCAGAGCATCCCCCTCCCCAAAAGGAAGTGAGGCTTTGTGAGCAACCTTCTGAATTGTGTTTGCCGTGTTCCCTTTTCCAGGCTTTGAAATCTCTGAGAATCAAAAGCGGCAAGCGGCAATGACAGTAAAGAAAGTCAGTAAGCAAAAAGGTAACCGGCAACACGCTCTGTGCCTGGTGATGTGAGGGTGGAGCGGGCTGGGCTGAATCCTGCTGGGCTGGGATCCAGCATCCCCTCAACTTCCCCTCCCTTCTCTTTTTATATCAAATACCGTTTGTGCTTTGTATCCTTCCTTAATGTATCTGTGGGCCAAATTAATCTCTGGTCGAAGGTGGTTGAGAGCCAGTGGAACTGCACCAGAGATGAATTTGATCTCGTGTCTCCAGTCTGATGTCCAGAAGCTGTCCCTGGGGGCAGAAATCTATCTCAGTTGTTTATCTCAGGCTGAAATGGGAGTGAGTGCGGAGGTGTGTAGAGGTTCTGCTAATTCCCAAAGTCTCCCATTAGCAAAAAAAAAAAAAAAAAAAAAAATTGCTAAAATGCTGGAACTGGGGAGGGAGTACCCCTTTCCTGCTGCTGGAAAGGAAAGGGACACTCTTGTTTCCTGGGGCTGCCTGTAACTTTTCTAAGACAGCACAGTAGCATCAACTCTAGGAAATAAAGGATTTTAGTGAAGACACTGTACCTCTGGAATGTCAGATTCATTTCCCCAGCCAGGCAGGCTGCAGCCAGCTGAGCATGCCCTGCCTGGTGCTAGGCAGAGCCTCAACTGGCCAAAGCCAGCTTAATTCTCTCTTGCAATAACTCTTGCAGCTACAGGTTTTGAAATACTCAACACAGAGGGAAGGTCAGAGAGCTCATTCCTCAAGTTCTCCAAAGCTTCACACAGTCTTGGATGTATTGATTTGTAACCAAAGTACCAAACACAAGTAGGCCTACAAGTGGGTTTTGAGAGAGCTCCTCAAGGCTTGGCTCAGGTCAGGTGCAGGCAGGTTGGTCCCCGCTCTGTGCAGATGTTTTGGGGGGTTTTGCAGAAGCTGAAGGAGCTCTTTGCTTTCTGCCTCACCTGTGTGTTGTCTGCTGGCTTTGCTGGTCCAGGAGTGGTTTGCCAGGCCAGCTGTGAACTCCTTGGTTTGCTGTGTCTCTCCATTGTCATCAGTCTTCTCCTCTCTACTAACTTCTTCTGTTGTCTCCTGAGATGTTCTCTAAAAACTCTCCTGGCCAGATGTTCTAAGCTCAGAGTGTGCACACCCAGAGCAGGCCCAGGTGCCTCACAGTGTCCCCGTGCCCCTGTCACAGCCCCTCAGCACCTGCATGTCTGTCCCTCAGCACGGGAGCATCCACAGGGCTCGTGGAGCTGCACCATGAGAGAGCCTGACTTGCATGACTGCCATGACAAAACCAGGTTCAATTATTGCTGCTGTTCAGTTCGTGATGTTATTAATTAATAGAGGTATTAATTAATAATTGTACTGTTCAGCCAGTAAGTGACACAGTTGGGAGGTGCCTGAGCATGCCTGCCAGTATTCCCACGTAAATTACTGGACTTGCATCCTGACAAATACAATCTGCCTGACAGGACTTGTGTCTTACACAGCAATTGCTCTCTGTCTGCTCTCTTTGTCTTTCTCTCTCTTTCTCTCTGAGATGAAAAAGGAGGGGTTGTTATCTTGGGCTTCTCGGACTATGAAATTCAWTAGCTCCTAAAACAGCAGTCAGCATTTCTGTAGTGAAGAACGAGCTTAGGCTGTGGCACTGGCAGTTCTTTTTATGGGATTAAGTCCTCGAGGCAGACAGAAGTTCAGTCACACCCCAGCCCTGAGTTAAGCACAGCCTGGTTGGTTTTAGGACATGAAATCTGAAAAACAATAAAGAGGGTAATTAACACGGTAGCTCTGTATGCTTTGTCCTACACTGTGGTGATCATAGCCCAGCCTCAGGTTGATTAAATTAAATATTGACTCTGAGGACTCTTAGTTTTGTTACTCTGTGGTTTGCCCTGTGCCCAAGACCCAGTGAGAGGCTTGAGGCTGCCAGAGCAGGGARCTGCTGGCACTGCTCAGAAGAGGGAGGTAGGAGGAAACTCCTGATAGGTGGCTTCTGGTGACTGATTTAAAAAATCTTGCCCTTTGCATTTTACAGATATTGACAGTGTTTTATTGTGCCAAGACCTTGGCAGCACTTGGGGCTGCAGGTGTGCCTGTGCCAGGGGCTGCTGCTGCTGCCTCTGCCCTCCTGCAGTGCCTTGGGAAGGGGCTTGGAGCTGCTTTTGGAGCACCAGATATACCTGAAAAGCAGGGAAGCCCTTCAGGAGGAGGAAYAGGTCACTGAATTCAATAGAAGTATTTATTTATTTAAATGCAGGATGGTCTCAGTGGCTGCAGCAGGGCTTGACAGCTCAGCAGCTCGAGGTGCTGCCAGCCCAGCTCCTGTGTCACAGGATGACTATTACAGACTTGTTCCTAGATTATCTCACTTGTTCCCTGCACCTCTTAAATGGGAAACCATGGTAATTCCCCTGTCACAGAACACTTAAGGAAGAGAGAAAAGCCGTGAAGGAGGTGAAATGGAAAATGCAATCAACTTTGTTAGAGGTGAAGCAGAAAACCATTTTTCAAATAGTATAAACTGCTGCTTATTTCATGCACTGTTGTACCACACCTCCCAGAAGTATTGCTCTGGAGATGGCTGGCATGTGTTTGAGAAGGAGGCATTTAAACCTCTGCTGGCTGCAGCAGGAGAGGGGGAGAGCAGCTGAGAGCAGCAGAAGGAACCTTAAAACTCTGCTTTTTAAACTACCAGGACCTTTATCCAGGYGATTGAGTGTTTTGAGAAGTGTTTGATGCCCAGCTGAGGGTGCTGTGGGGGGCAGCAGCCCCCTGGTGGCTCCCAGGTGTGCCCAGCAATGTGTGCAGGGCCAGGCTCCCTGCCAGACCCACTTAATGATGGGCAGCATCCCAGGATTTGCCCTCCTTATTGGATTGGGCAGAACAGAACAATATTAGACCAGGTGCCTTAAGACAGCATTAAACCAATTTTTGGCCTTCTTGAAGTCCATTAGACATCCAGTGGATGGGTGGTGCTGGCCCTGCACCTCAGTGACAGAGAAAAGGGCTGGTGGCTGCTGTTTGCCTTTTGCATTGATTGTTCAGGGTTTTGCCTCTCGGTTCTGCCCTTCAGTGGCAGCAGGGGAACCAAATTCAGTCTGGTGTCTCTTAGAAATAGTGAAGTAATGGGAGAAGTTGATTTGTTTTATCTTAGAAAACAACCAAAGGCCCTCCCCGGAGCCCTCGGCAGGCTGCAGCCAGGCAGGAGGGCAGGTCCTGTGCAGAGCCTGGCTCCCTCCGAGGGACAGGGCAGCACAAGGGTGGCACTGGCCTCTGCTGCCAGCACCATGCATGTGGAAGGAGCAGAAACTGCCTGCGGAGTGGATCCCTTGTGGATCTCCAGTCCATTCCTAATGTAGACAAAGGTTGATCCGGGGTCATTTTTCCATTTCTGAGCATTTGAAAGCAGAAGCTTGTGGAGTGCCTCTCCCCATGAGGGGCCTCTCTCTGTTCCCTGGCCACTTGTGATCCCCCTCCAAGGGTTGGTGTTTGCAGCCTGCAGGAACACTCAGTCCCTCTCTGATCCCCAGCTCTGTCCACATCTGGCCCCTTTCAGGACAGCCTGTCCACAGAAGGGATCATGGTGCATATTCCCAGCAGCTGCCAGCCAGTGGTGTCTGGGAATTAGAGATCCTTCCAAGAAGGAGACTCCCTTCTTAAAGCACCATTGCCTACYTCTGGAAAAGGAAATGTCTGTTGAGATCTAAATAAGTGACCTTAATGTGAGCTGGGGGTGTTTCCTGCCTCAGGAGAGCTCTTGAGCCCCACAGTACACCCAGCTCCTCTCCCTTCCCCCAGGAGATGCCTTCAGCCCTGACAGGTCYTTGGGATGAGGGAAGCAGAGATTCAGTCAGCATCACCTGAGATGCTGCCACTAAACCTGCCCGTGAACACTCAGCCCTGCAAACCCAGCCGGGGTTAAATCATCAGCCAGCGTGAACTGCCTTGGCCTGTCACCAAACACCTCTGAATCACTGGATTTTCTTGTTAATTTATTCCTTTTTGATCACTAGAGCTCACAGCCARCTCTGTCATAAAAACCCTGACCCAGACATGCAACAGCTTCTCTGACTTCCCACACTTCTGCACTTCTGCTCCCCCAGCAGGGCTGACCAGGGTCCCTCCCRTGCTTCTCTCGGCTCTTCAATCCCATTTTATTGCATCTTCCTTGCTGAGGAGATTGACGTGGCCCTGCCTTGTTTCCCCATCGATTCACACGTGTAGGCACAGCCTCGGGGGATTGCAAGAGCCTGAGCAACCCAGCCCAACTGCTTGAAAACAAAGAGGGGCATTTGCATTTTCGGATAATCAGGGTCACTTCCCTATTTTCGCAGCACAGGAGGTGAAGGAATGGAGCTGATCGTGTTGTCAGTGGTATTTCCCCACAGATTCAGGGCARTCTCAGAGTTTACCCTGTTTCTTGTAAAATCCAGACCCTACCAATGGGTCCACGAGCATCATCCCACTGATGGCATCTGGAATCCAGCTGGGATCCTCAGCCTCCCCCAGGAACCAGTCAGATCTACCAGCAAAGGCAAATGAGGAATAAATCCTTGTCTGGGGGGGTCTCTGAGAATGGTACTGGTGA
The DNA here is from genome assembly GCA_014549065.1 of Cardinalis cardinalis. NCBI lineage: Eukaryota > Metazoa > Chordata > Aves > Passeriformes > Cardinalidae > Cardinalis > Cardinalis cardinalis. Next base: position 2,137,702 of record JACDOX010000078.1, on the reverse strand, counting down.
CATTTGCTGAGCAAATCCCCCAGGGCAGTTTTTGGTGAGATGTTAATGGCCCTCGGGGAAGAGCCAAGGTGTTGACATCAGTGACATGTTGAAATTCCCACTGAAATAAGCCCAGATACTCCTGCACCTTGAGTTTGGTGAGGGGTTTTAGGAAGGAGCTGCTCCCCAGAAGCTGCAGCAGCATTCCAGGTGTGAACTGAGCCTTTCCTGTCAGGAAACSCAGGGAGTGAGCTGTGTGATCAGCCTGGAGGAGAGGCAGGCTGCACAAACCCAGGAGGGCAGGAATTGGTTTTCACCCAGCTCTGATGGATAAAGCCCCGGTATCATTTATTCCATCTTGCCTCGATTAGCWTTTCTTATCACACGAGGAATCATTATCTTAATGGCTGCTATAATGACATCAGGCTGCAGCAGCAGACTTGATAAATAGACTCCAGAAGGTCGGGTTAGCTCCGTGTGTGTAGGTAGATGTTGTGGTTGTCTGGGGAACATCAGGACATGAGATGACTGTTTCCTCCTGCATTTCTCAAACTGCAGCCAGCCCTCTCCCTCCTGAGCAGAGGAGGGAGGTTCATGGTTAGCAAAGGGAGCTAAGGCATGTTCACCATCCCTGGGAAGAGCAGGGCCTGGAGAGAAATCCTGGCTGTGTGAAGAGCTGTGCCTGAGGCACCACTGAAATTCCTCTGGAGCTGGGCAAGCACAGCAAAGTGTGAGTTGTGTGATTGAGCAGGGAGGTGTAGAGGAGGAAATCCAGCAGGTCAGGACTGCCTGGGAAGGCAGAGGGCTCCTGTTCCCAGCTCCATCCTCACCTCGGGGACAGCCAGCTCCAGACACATCGTCCTTTGCCAGCCCTGCACGGGGCCCAGGCAGTGGTGGGGCAGTGCTTTGAGATCCTCTGTTGAAATGTGCTGAAGAGGGCAAAGGGCTGGACCCACCCAGCCAGTTCTGCTCTTTTCTTTAACTTAAACTCRTTGCTGTGACAGGAGTAATTAACCATAGAACAATTAGTGCTGGAGGTGTGTCCATGGCTTTCCCACGTGTGGGGTACAGTATTCAGGAGGAAACTGAGTTTGTGGAGGTTTTGAGCATTTCCTGAAAGATGCAAGTTGCTGTTGAGCTCTGAGGGAGCTGGCAGGGTCCTTAGGCAGAACTGCCAGCAGGGGTGGCGATGTCACTGTCCCCTCCCCAGCTCTGGCTCATGAGCAGCAAGGGACTGGACAGCAGGGAGGGGGCAAAGCCTGGGAAACAGCTGCTGATCAAAGGATAAGCTAAAATCTCCTAGGTGGAGGATGGAGTAACCAGCTTGTAAGGCAATTCCCATGGCCGTGTGGAGGAGATGTGCGTGTTCTCCGTGTCTGTGTCGCGTGAGCCCRGGGAGGGGCGTTGTCCTGCTGGATGATCTGTCTGCACGAGTCCCTGTGGATTGCCTGTGGGTTACCAGCATGCTTCACGTGCTGCTCAAATCGTGTTGGAACCTCAAAGAGAAGAGACACTTTGGAAAAAAAACCCAAAACAAAAAAAAAAACCAAAACACAAAAAAATCCCCCCAACCTAGAAGGGATAAACGAGACAGTTTTAAATCTTTTTAATTGTTTCCTTCTGAGCTGAGAAATCCAGAARGCTCCAAGTGACGTTGCCTGGTGCTATAAAAAGACATGATTTCGAGTGACAGCGCAGCATCTCTCACCAGTTTTGTCTAGCCAAATTATGAATCTGGGAATTTTCTTGTTCTCCTCGTGAGCAGCTCYCCCAGCCCCGCCCTGTGAGCGATCCCTCCGTGCAGCTGCAGCCGCGCTGCAGAATGAGGCACAAGCCAGCAGAAGGAGCTCCAGCTCTGCCCGTGGGGTGGAGTTGGCTGCTGTGCCTGGAAATCGTTCCTTATCCATTGATTCTTCCCTTTGTGCTTTGAATTCCGCTCGCCACGCTGCCCAAAATTGCCTTGGAAAAGAGCTTTGCCCATCTCTTTCTGGTGAATTGCAGCGGAGTTATGGCTTTGCATATTAAAAAAAATATCCCTCAGGAGACAATTCTGCACGATGGCCCCGAGTTCTGATGAGGGAACAAACCACTTCAGAGCAGAACAAAAAATACCTGCCTGCCAGACCTTTTCCAGAATTGCTCTTTCTTAGGCTTGGAAGATGTGCAGATTAGGTGAATTTTCCCCTCCCAGTTTCTGTTCTCCAGAACATGGGTGTGTCCAAAAAAAMCAGAGAAGTCATTCTTGGGGCACCTGAGGCTATGGCAAAGTGCTGTCTCACAGTTCCACAAGGAAATGCATTCTGGAATGACCAGAGCACAGTGGTTGTATTTGCATGTCCCACACACGGTGARGGTGCATGTCCTTGAGATCCACAGGGTTGATCCTTCAGGCCATTGGAGGAACAAGAGAAATGTGAAACCTTCAGCTGCTTATGCCAGGAGAACCAGCCAGGAGCTTTTGGCATTCCTCCAGCCCAGATGTTGATGCCAGTAGCCCAGATGTTGATGCCAGTAGCCCAGATGTTGATGCCAGTAGCCCAGATCACAGGCCCCACACAGACACCTGTGGGAAGAGCTGCTTTCCTGAGGGAGGGGGCAGGCTGTGCATGGGTGTGTTTCAAGCAAGGACAGACATTTTTCAGGAGTTTTGGGAAGGAGCTGAATGGGGTTTAGAAGTGATCTGGCCAGGGGAGTCTGCCCTTTTCCCTTTTGGAGAAGACAGACTATGGGTTCCATTCCTTGCAGTAACTCCATCACTGTCGCTGGACATCAGCCAGACTGTCCTTTCACTACTTCTTCAGCTTTCCAAGTGCACAGCATTTTGCTGATCCAGGAGACTTCTAGCATTTTGTATCATCATTAAAATACATTAGTTCACCATCCTCAAACTGGTTTAGAGGCAGTAAAGAGCCCAGTCACAGGATGCCAAAGCCATGGGACCATGCCACTAAAGCAAGGTGGCTTCAAGGACTTCCAAAGCTAAAAACAATTTCTGTGTTCCCCCCAGTAGCAGCTTTAGATTCACAGCTCTGCTGTTGCAGAACATGAGTAATTTTAGTGGCACAAGGGCTGTTTACCTTTAAGGTAATTTGTGGTCAGTCTGAGAGCCAAAGCAGATTTATTTCCCAACTCTAGCCATGTAAGGGACCTGTAACAGATCCTAACAGTCCCACAGATCCTAAAGCCCCTCACCAGTCTCTGCTGGGAAAATTGGCCTCCAGGAGAAGGCTGACACTCCTGGATGGGCTCAGGGCTGGAGTTTGTCCTCTGCAGTTGGTCTCACTGGCCAGCCTGGAGATGGGCAGCTCAGAGCAGGACAGTGCCAGGAGATGGGATGGGAGAGGTGGGCAGAGAGGAGCTCAATGCCCTGCCCTTGTGGGTTTCAGTCACACAGTGATTGAAATTCAGACTGTTCCTTGGAGTTCTGTACCAAGGAAGGTGGTGCAGAATTTGTGTCAGGTTTCCTGCAGCTGCCCCTGCCCCGGTGTGACCCCAGCACGGCTCTGGGGCTGCCCTTGGCTCTGCAGCTGGCAGATGGAGTAGAGAAGTCCTTAATGAGTAACTATTCCAGCATGCAGGTACACATGCAGAACATCTCCAGGTTGGTCTTCCCAAGTAAGTTTGAACTGCTAATTGTGATGAATTCATTAAAGGTTAATGAGTGAATCACAGAGCAGTTTTTGCCCACTGGGAGGAATGATCTTGGTTATTCTCTACAGTGGACAGAGAGCTGCACAAAATACAGTAAAGAAGGAGAAATCAGTTGGATGTACTCAAAACATCTCCATCTGGTCTGAAGCTTTTGAGCATTTTCACCCTCCATTGGTAAATTCCGTAGCAGGRAGAAGCGAATCGACCCTTTTCCCTAAAGTCATGCCTTAGCTCCTACCCCAAAGAGGCCCTGCCTGCCCCAGCAGCACCTGGCCCAGCTGTGTGGTGGGTGAGCTCTGTGGGTGCCCTCGTGAGGCTTTCCCTGTGTGTCAGTGCCCGTCGTGTGCCGCCGTCCATGCCCGGCCAGCGCTGGTGTGTCTGTGTGTGGTAGGAGCCGCATTGCTGTGCACACCTTGCTCTGGTTCCTGGGCGCTAATCACCGTATTTTGCCTTCTCCAGCACCTTCCCAGCCGAGGATCTCAAAGTGTTTTACAAACATTAATTAATTTAGCTTCACAACCCTCCTGTGAGGTAGGTGGGGGATGCCGTCCCGCTGTCCAGATGAGGACACTGAGCTGCTTGGGGACAGTGGCCTCGCTGCTGTGGTTAAAGCCCGGGGAGGCGACGGCCCCCTCCTGCAGAAGGAAGAGCAGTTCTGCATGATCCAGAGATGGCCAGAGCTTACAGCAAGCTGCTCCACAGCCCTGCTCCTCTCTCCTTCCTGGAGTCATGGTTTCCAGCTGGCCCCGCTGCCCCGGGGCTGAAGGAGGGGTTGTCTGTGTGGGGAAGGACATCCAGACTGTGTCACTGTGCCCCGTAGGCTGCGCTTTGGTGGTGACACACATCCCTTCTGTTCCACTTCAGTCACCCTTTACTCACCATCCTCTCCAACAGGATGCTGAAGCCCCCTCATTTGTGGGAAAGCTGTAAGGACAGCATCCCCTCTCCCAGTTCCTGCACGGGAGCTGTGCCTCACTGTGTGGGAATTGAACATCTCAGCCCTAAAAGTGTAACCTTGCCAGTCCATCCATTGCTCCCAGTTTGGATTGAGCAGAATCAGCCTTTTCTGCGTTGTGTGCAGCCACTTTTGGGCTGAGACCAGACTGGTGAATTGAGAACAAACCCTATGGAAAAGTCCTAAAGTGTTCTGAAGAACAAGTTGCCCTCTGTGTAGGTGCATCCCTGCAGGGTAGGGCTTCTTCCACAGCAGCTCCGCTCCGTTCTGTGCGGGAACCGGAGCGGGGTGGTGCTCGGGGTCGTGCTCGGGGCTGGTCAGTTGGGGCATGTTGGGGCAAGGCCGTTCTCCAGGGAGAGCTGGGAGGGAGGGTGAGCAGGAGCTTGGAGCAGGAGTTGTTAAATGGGAGCAGGATGAGTTGGCCTCGCGGGGCAGGGCCTGTCCCGGCTCTCCTGCCTCACACAGGACTTTTCCATGAGGGCGGGCAGAGCTCTGCCCAACAGAAGTAACAGATCCTGTCCCAGCCTTGGAGCTTTGGCTTAGGGAGGCAGCCTCAGAGAGAGAGGTCAGGCAGGCACCAAGACTGGAGACTGGCCAGCCCTGGCATGTCCTGGCGTGTGGGACCGGTTAAGGAGCGATAAGGAGTGATAAGGAGTGATAAGGAGCGATAAGGAGCAATAAGGAGCAGTAGCATGACGAAGAACGACTATTGACCCAATTGCTCTTTGACTGATCTGTTTCTTTTTCCCCCCAATCATCGATGCAGGTGTGAGCTACTCCAAGTCGGTTCCTCCAGCCTACCCACCACCCCAGGATCCATTAAATCAGGGACAATACATGGTGACAGATGGCATATCCCAGTCCCAGGTCTTCGAGTTCACCGAACCCAGACGCAGCCAGGCACCATTCTGGCAAAACTTCAGCAGGTTAACACCATTCAAAAAATAATACCTAGAGAGATGGAGAATTTTAACTTAAAAGAACTAAAATTTAAAAAATAAAAATAAATAAAATTATATTTATAGATGGACCTTTTTTCGGAGAAGCACTGTTGCAACTAAATATATATACATATATATATGTATACACACATTTTAAAAATAATAATATATATACATATATGTATATATATAGAAGGACCAAAAACTTTTTTTGTTGTTTTTGGGAAGTAATCTGCTACTAGATACTAGGAAGCACCAATGATTTCTAACCATGTGACCTGTTTTATTTTATTTTACTCCATTGGTTGGACATYTCTTTTTGTTGGKTTTTTTTCCTGTTTTCCTTCATTCCCATCCGAGTCGTCATTGGCATCCCAGAATGCTTTCTCGCTTGTGTGACTCCGTCATGGAACTTCCTCATGGACTACATTGGTGTATATTTTCTTTGATTTTATTTATGGGGGGGTGTTGTTTGTTTTTTGGAGTGCTGGGAGGTCTCTGCTCCCTGTCCCTCCCTCTCTGTCCCTCCCTGGCTGTCCCTGGTCCCCAGCCCGGGCTCTGTCCCCRTCCTGCATCCCCCGTCTGACTCGTGCCTGTCTGGATGTGCTCCCTGTGCTCCCGCTCCGCTGCGCAGTATTTCTCTGGCTTTAACTGTTCTCTTGTGGGCAGGTGAAACCCAGCAGAAGGGCAAGCAGCTATTTAGGAAGTGAGAGATGGGTTTTCCTCAGTTCATYTTTTGCGTTTTTTTAAGCACTTGTCTTTTTCTCAATTCGGTGTGATTTGTTCACACTCGGAGTAAGACGGAGAAAAGAGAATCAGGGGCTTTTCTTCTTTTTGCTTTGTTTCTGTGGGCTTAACTTTGATTTATTTTCTTTTCAAGCTGAGACACTTGAAAAGCCCACTCCTATCTTTGTTTTCCATGCAAAGATAAAAGCTTAAAAACCAATGGCTTCATGCCTCCATTGCAGAGAGGAAAATTGGCTCCGAGGCTCTGACAAGCGGCCAGTTTTCTGTCTTCAGGAACTAAGGTCCCATCCTTTGGCCCCACTCAGCCTGCACAGCAGCACCTAAAGAAGCACTAATTGCCATTTGCAGGAGCAGTGACCCCAAAAGTGAGCCCCAAAGTGGCTGCTCTCAGTGCCCTCCCCACGCCGGGTCCCCCTGAGCTCTGCCCCGTTAGCGGAAGGATCCTCGCCCCAGCCCTGGCAGTGCCCACCTGAGGCTGAGCCCGAGCTGCAGAGGAGCTGAGAGCTCCTTGCTGCAGCTGTGGGTGTGACTGGGCAGCGTGGCCGTGCTTCTGGGCCCAGTCCCAGCTGGTGCTGGTCCAGTCCAGGCCCCTCTGTGTCCCCGGGAGGGGTCAGCACAGGGGGCCTRGGCTGATGGACCAGCCCAAGCCTCCAGGTCTCTTTCTCTCTCTTTTTCTCCCTCTGGAGACTCACAGCTCTATGTTTAAAGACCCTTCCTACAATTTCAGCCTTAAGTACATTTGTTTGCAAGCGCCGGAGCTTATGGTTAAGCTTGTAAAACAGACCATTGTCAGGAGGAGGATTTTTTTTTTTCCTAGGGCAAATGAGACTGTTTAACCAGATTTAGAAGATGAACTTGAAATCTTTGCAGAGCTATTCTGCAAGCTCCTTTGAAAATGTGGGATAAAGTGATTGATCAGGGTATTTGTAATTTTCTTTGGAATCTGATCCACCACATAAGCACCCCAGGACATAGAGCATGGAGATACGGTTTCTTTGTTGGCTTTTTTTTTTTTTTGCCCCCAAGAAATCCAAGTGAATGGGAAGATCAGACAGTGTGATTTCATTGTTTCCATGGAGCCTGTTTTATTTCAGGGCATGTCACGAGGGTGGCATTATTTTTATTTAAATCCAAAAATAATCTCTCTTATACTTTTGAATAATCTAGAAACTATCAATAACCAGCAAAGCCAGATTAGTGTTTTGGAGAGGAGGAGTGGCCCCTCTGTGACAGGCAGCAAGCAAACACCAGGAATCCCAAACAGGAAGCAACCCAATTTTATATCCGAAATTATTTTWATGCTTTTTTGTATCTTTGCATTTTTATGGCTAGATTTTAATGTGGGATACATAGCAAATATTGTTTTGTTACTTTAACAGAGTGGGTATTTAAAGCAGTGCATGAGATGGGTTCTCGTCAGTTAACTGAAATGTTTTACTATTTCTGAATGGCTGGAGAGAGGCAGAGAGAGAGAGAGAGAGAAAGAGAGAGATTCCAAAATGTTGTCAACTTGATGAAAATTTCACTTACTCCTTTTGCCTTTTTAATTGCTTAGGGAAAAAAAAAAACAACCAAGTAACAAGCACATTAGTTAAGCCTGTTCATTTACTGTTTTGTGCCTCAGAGAGTGAGAATGAGACATCCATAATTTTTATGAGAAGATGCTTCCTAAATATTCAGCACTAGGAAAAAGAAACACCACCGCCACACCATTATTTGCATCATAAATCAAGATCTGACAAGGCCACTTGTTGGACTCGCAGCTTCTTTGTTAAGTGGGAAGCCCGCCCGGGCAGCGCCGCTCGCGCTGGCGCTGGCACAGCGGCCGCAGGGACGAGGGGCTTGGCTCTCGGGCCTTCAAGAAAGCTCTTCCCCTCCATAAATTGCCAAGGTGCTGCAGGAGATGGAGCATTGGCACAAAGAAGAACCAGCACTGGGTCCCACTTGAGCCCCTGCTGTGGCTGTCCCAGCAGGGAGCAGGGCTGGAGCGTGAGTGTGACAGCGCTGGGAGCAGCGCCCATGCAGACGGGGGTGACTTGACTGAGCATCTGGTACAGACTTTTCATTCCAATGCCAGACAGGAGGAACCCACTTCCCATTCCATATGCAGAAACAAGAGAGTTGTAACAAACTTACATGTTTACGGTATTTCTCTGGCTGAATCTATATATATATATATATATAAAAAAAATAAAAAGAAACCCTCTTCCCTAGGTAAATGACATGCATTACCCTTAACCTAGACACTAGAACAGAGGATCTAAATTCAAGACTTTCGCCTCCCCACCCTCTCCAAAAAGTCAAACAAGAACCAACCTAGGTGCATCTAACAGTTGTAAATAGAAAATACTACATAGAGAAATATATTTGAAATTTGTTTCAGTTTCTGGATGGGCACCAGCCGTCCATTGCAATGTTATTGATAGTACACTGTGGTGCTTTGGGTTTCTGGTTTTGTTCTCTTTATGCTCTGTCATCTTTTCATTGCAGCTACATTTCAGGGAACATGTATATTTAGTAGCTATTGTAAGTTCTGCATGGCATCACCAAGCTTATTTTTCCTTAAGAAGAAAAGAAGAGTCTGTAGGAGCTTAAAGGCACTATGACGACAGGGACTTGTAGCAGAGAATTTAAAAAAAAAAAAAGGTTTTTAAAATTCTAGTTTGAAGCCAAATACTGATATTTTAGTGCTTTTGGGGTTTTAACAGTAAGAGCAAAAAAAGAAAAAAAAAAAAAAAGAAAAAAAGGATTTTGGTAACCCAGCTGATCCGCACTTGCCAGTTTTATTATTTTGTTTATATTGGACTGTTTGACCCTGTCAAACAAGTGTCAAAGTTGTGTGTATAAAACAAAAAAAGTGTTTAAAAAAGTGTTGTAAAGACACTGAGCCTTATGAAAATATTTATGGAATTAAATAAAAAGAAGTGAAAAGGCATCTGAAGGCATTTTAAATCATTTTCCTCAGAGCGGGGTCACCCTTCTCCCAAGGCTGAGCATGGGTGGGCAGAGCTCCAGTGGCCACTGAGACAGCCTGTGCCACCAAAAAGTAGCATTGTCCTGGAAAAATCCCCCTGCCCTTGCTTTGTGCCCTCCCTCTCAACCGAGGAATTGATGAGGACAGAACCCCTGGCAGGGGCTGCTCCTAGGGCAGCTTGGATCAAACACGGGGTTAAATCCGTTCTGTCCCTGCTTTGCCCGGCTCCCAGCCTATGGGAGACAGACAGACAGGTATCCCAGCTGTGCTGTCAGCAGCCCAGGTGTGCTGTGAGCAGCCCAGGTGTGCTGTGAGCAGCTGGGAGCATCCCAGGTGTGCTGTGAGCATCCCAGATGTGCTGTGTGCAGCTGGGAGCATCCCAGGGGTGCTGTCAGCAGCCCAGGTGTGCTGTGAGTAGCTGTGAGCATCCCTGGTGTGCTGTGAGCAGCTCTCAGCATCCCAGGGGTGCTGTCTGCATCCCAGGTGTGCTGTG
>JACDOX010000078.1:2092499-2105632 GCA_014549065.1 Cardinalis cardinalis | reverse complement strand
TTCATGGCAATTGGTGTGACCGTGTTCACAGGGGTCCAGGAAGAGGGAAGCGACGAGGATCTGACTCCATGTTTCAGAAGGCTTGATTTATTATTTTATCATATATATTATATTAAAATTATACTAAAAGAATAGAAGAAAGGATTTAATCAGAAGGCTCGCAAAGAAAGCAGAGAATGGAATGATAACAAAATCTTGTCAGTGACCAGACAGTCCAAGCCAGCTGACTGTGATTGGCCATTAATTAGAAATAACCACATGAGACCAATCATGGATGCACCTGTTGCATTCCACAGCAGCAGATAACCATTGGTTACATTTTGTTCCTGAGGCCTCTCAGCTTCTCAGGAGRAAAAATCCTAAGGAAAGGATTTTTCATAAAAGATGTCTGTGACAAATGGGCATTTCAGGGCAATGGGCACTCAGGGCAGGGCTGCAGCTCCCTCCCTCCAAACCACCACAGCTTCCCCACCTGCCCTGCCTCTGCTGTTTAAGGATAGACAGGGCAGAGGAAAGAAAGGATTTGGGGTTTTGTCTCCTTGCCTTCTGCTCTGATCCACCCCTGAGAAGCAGCACCACGCTCTGTGCTGCCCAATTTCTCAGCATCAATTGCTCTTTTTCCAAAAAGCTTGGAAACAACGATGGGCCAGGCTCTGGGTTGTGCAGAAGGGTGGGAGCAGCAGCAGCAGCAGCAGCAGCCAGGTTCAGCTGTGCTGCTGAGCTCCCTGTGGGATCCCGTGGGATCCTGACCAGTCTGCACCGGGCAGAGGGCACAGCTGGGTACCAAGCCCTTTCCTTTTGCACATCTTGACTTTGGAAGTTCTCTGCAAACAGGCCTGGCCAGTGAGTCACAGCCATCAATTCTCCTCCTCACCCTCTAAACAAATCCATTAATCTGAGTGCTGCTGGCTCTGGGCTAAGCTCACCTCACCCCATCTTTACCAAAGGAGATTTCTTGGAAAAAATTCTCCAGCTCATCACCGTGGTTTGGGCTGCAATTTCCAGTGTATAAGCACAATAAAAATAGATGGTTCAGAGCATTTCAACCTACAGAGCACTACACTCTGATATTTGTTAACAATTCCATGTCTTTTCTTCTAGCAGGGATTCCAGAAACTTCCTTGAACACAGCAAACCACCTAAAGCCCAAACGGAGCAGCCAGGCAGCCCCTCAAGCTGAACCCACTGTTTTACAGGGATACCTGTTCAGGTTTTGTTACTTAGACACAGCTGAGCCATTTCTAAACATTTTTTGCATAAACCTGATCTTGTTTACTGGAGGAAACCACAGCAAAAAAAAAAGAGGAAAGACAGACAAACAGGGGGACAGCAAGGGCAGTGTACCTGGAGAGCTCAGCACAAACCCTCCAGAGGGGTCCTGAGCAAACTGCCCCAGAACAGAGCTGACCATGAGTCTCAAATCCTGTAAGTTTTTAGAAAAAATGTGTCAGAGCTCAGACAAAAACAGCTACTGCAGGTTAGTAAAACCCTCAGTAAAGGATGAATGCACCCTGAGCTGCCAGTGAGGGGGGGCTCAGCAAGCAGAGCCCTGGTCCCTCAAGGAGCTGCATCATGGTTTGCTTGGGCACAGCTCCCTCAGGTGCCWGAGTGCTTCATCTGAACAGTGGGAGGATGTGACCCCCAGTAAAAYAACCAGAACCACGTGTCTGCTCACAGCCAGTGCAGGAAAACAGCCAAAGGCTCTGGGAGCTGTTCCTGCAGGAATTGCAGCACCCCTGCACCACCCTGGCCATTGGCAGATAACCACCAGCACTGGAGTTATTTGGATTCCCAGCCTGATTTGTGTCCACCCCACTGTCACTCACATGCCCCAGTCCCCCACCCCCCAAGGGGCTGCCTGGGGCTGTTCTGGGGGGGAGGCTTGGAAGGAGAACCCTTGGGTCCCCCAGGATGGCCGTGGTTCCTCCCATGGGCCTCCAAACCCATTTCTTCTTGATGCCTTCAGTTTCAGTTTTCATGTTTTCCAGACTCTGTACTGCATTGGTGTATAACTCTGAACTGTATATGAAGTGTTAGCAGCTCTCCTCACAGCTCAGTCACACAGAACAATCCTTTTCCAGCCCCAGAACCAAGGACACCACTGCAGCTTCAGGCCCAAAAAGTGCAAACAACAGAGAATTGAGGAGGGCAAACTGGGAGGATGGGACTGCATCACCTGGAGCTTGAATTGGACAATGAACCCCAATATGGGAATGGACCAAAACTGATAAAACTGTGAGAACCTGTGACCCTCATCCAGCTTGGCTGCAGCCCTGGCTGGGCTCTTGTGCTGCCCAAGGTGAATCCTGTGAAGGCCTTTTAATAAATCCCTATTTATTCCTTTAACTCTGTCCAGCCTCTGCTCCAGGAGCTCCCAAGGCATCACTCTGGCCCACAGGACCCCTCCAAGGTGTGCTCTGACCCCTCAGGGCAGGTCCCAGCCCCTGGTGCCCCTCAGCAGCTGCTGCAGCCCCAGCTCCTTCCCAAACCTCCCCCCAGGGGTGGAATTCAAGCTAAAATTGTCCAACACTTTGTTTTTCACAGCTCAAAGGACAATTTCTCTCCTAAAGCAGTGTGGAGCAGCACCCTAACTGATGGTTATTTGTTGACTTTTGAGTCAAATGCTGCAGCCTGAAATATTCAGCATCCAAACTGGGGAGCAGGGAGAGAGGATTTGGAGTACAGGGAGTGAGGATTTGGAGTGCAGGGAGTGAGGATTTGGAGAGCAGGGAGAGAGGATTTGGGGAGCAGGGAGAGAGGATTTGGGGAACAGGGAGAGAGGATTTGGGGAGAAGGGAGAGAGGATTTGGGGAGAAGGGAGAGAGGATTTGGGGAACAGGGAGTGAGGATTTGGGGAACAGGGAGAGAGGATTTGGGGAACAGGGAGTGAGAATTTGAGGAACAAGGAGAGAGGATTTGGGGAACAGGGAGTGAGAATTTGAGGAACAAGGAGAGAGGATTTGGGGAACAGGGAGTGAGGATATGGGGAGCCCCTGGGGAGACAGCCCCTGACATTTCCAGGCAGTGGGAATGCAGCTGGCATTCCATGAGGAGCCCTGAATACCAGCAGGGAAACCTCCTGGGCTGCAATGTCTCCATTTCAGGTGGAGTTCATCCCCTAAAATCTGGCTGATCCAGCAGTGGGGCTCTTCGGGAGCCGCAAGGGTCTGGGATCTGGGATCATTGGGATGTAAATGGATTTTTGTGCCTGGCAGTGTGATCCATGCTGAAAGAGAAGGAATGGGAGCAAATCTAAGCAAAATTGTAGAGCTGAGCCCAGACAAAATATAAAGAGTTAGGATGTGTTTGCAGCAATGCAAAAATAGATTCCAGAGGCTGAAATGTGTCTGCTAAAATTATATTTTTTTCTTACAGGAAACTTCCTTCAACAAAATGCTGTCTGAGATTTTTGGGGGATTTTTTCTACTTCAAACGGGACTCATTTCATGCAGATATGGATGTCTAAAAAGAAAATATTTTCAATCTAAGCTGGACATCTAAGCTTGCTCTCCAAAGGCAAAGTTCTAAGTTGAGAGGCAGTTTCCAACCACCCCCTCTAAATGTCACTTCAGCTTTTTGTATCCTCTGGTTTTAAAATCTGCACTGAGAGTGTAGTACATCAAATATCTGCCCCAGCAGCCCAGAATGGTGCTGAGGTCAATTAATATTTGTACACTTTCCTTTTCAATTCCTTTCTGCCCAGTGCTGAAGAGGACGAGGAGATGAGCAGGAATTAGAGGGCGTTTGAAGTGGAGTCTGAGCTCAGAATTGTGTATTTGCACTCAGCCAGAGAATGGAAATAGTAATGGGTGACCTAAGCCTCCCCTCAAGATTAGCCACTGCAGCAGAAACTCTAAATATAGAACTGAGCAAGGAAAGACTGAGAATTACTCATAAAACTTATCTGATGCATACCTGGTACCTCCCAGGAAAGAACGGGGGTGTTGCACAGAATTGGCAGCTGTTTGGAAGCTGCTCAGAAAACTTCCGTGAGCAGAAATGAAGGGGCAAAGTCAGTGAGCAAATTATTCCTTTGACTGAGGTTTCATTGTTTGAATCCCTGCAACACTGAGCCAGGTTTTAAGGAAATGTTAATTGTGGCCAATTTTGCAGCTTCGCTCTGCAGCTTGCTAAGAAATTAAATGTCACCGTGTGCCTGAATGTGCTTTCTGAGAAATGAAGCTCTCTTGAAGTCATTTAAATTCCTAATCTTACTGAGTTTAAATGTTGTTCCTTGAAGTGAAGGAATAATTTAATGAAGTGCAGAGTATTTCTGCGTGGCACATCAGAAATGTCCACCTCACCAATCTTTTATCTCATCAGTTTTCTATTCCCACCCTGGTTTGCAGTGCAGTGACCAGGAAATGGTGGAGCTGAGATCCTTGGGGCAGTGAGCTGTTTGTCCTGGATTTCAGGAGAGCAGATCTGGCCCCTCTGGGGCTCTGCTGGCACCCAGCCCTGGGGGGAAGAGGGGCTGGGATGATCTCCAAGGATCAGCTGCTCCAGGAGCGGCACATCCCAGCACAGGGACACACAGTGCCCCAGGCACACCCTGCAGGCAACCAGGGCTGCGGACAGGAAGGAAAATCTGAGCTTGGAACGTCCGAGGAAGCTGAAGGTCACACACAGATCCACGGGGCTGGTGAGAGGCACCCGCGGCTCCTGGGGGAGCTGCGGCAGCTGAGCCACCTCCCATCACAGCCAGGAATCTGTGGCAATCCAGTGAAGTCCCACTGCCTGGAAAAGGGGAACAGGAGCCCATGGTTAAAGAGGGGAGAAGAGGAGGAGCTGGGAACTCCAGGCCAGTCAGACTCACCTGTGCCTGGAGCAGATCCTCCCAGAAACTCTGCCAAGACCAGGACACCTTCCCTGGACTGAGCTGCTCAGAGCCCCACCCTGCTCTGCAACATCTAGAGGGATGGGACAAAAATGAAATATAATTAATTATATAATATATTTTCTATTTTATATATTGATATTAAATATATTTTTCCTATAATAGTAAATATAATATTAAATAGTACAAATAATTAAATATTAATATAATATAATATAATATAATATAATATAATATAATATAATATAATATAATATAATATAATATAATATAATATAATATAATATAATATATTTAAAGAATTAAGTAATTAACTATTAACCGACATATTATAAACATACGTTAATATACATAAATATATATTAAATATCTATATTAATATATAGACAAATATTTAAAATATGAATACGTATATTATACATTAAAATCCCTATGTCATTTAAAACCTTCACTGTAACCTGCCCACCTGGTTACTGGGGATATTTCTGTGTCATTTGTTCAGTGTCACATGGCTCATGATCAAGCTTGATTTGATTAATCRTGTAAGCACATGGAATTTTAATAAAACCAAACATTTCCCCTATTTATCTCATTTTTTTACATGTTTGTTGAAGTTGGAAAAATGAGCCCAAGAAGAGTGCTGGGGACTTGCCTGCAGCAGCTCATTTTTAAAGGGCAATTTTCCCTCCCCTGTCCCTGTGCTGCTCAGGAGGGATCGTTTGCCTGCAGTGCTGGGGGGACAGGCCAGCAGTGCCCMTGTCTCACCCTGAGAGAGCCATTCCCCAGCCTGCCTGCTCCTCAAGCTCTGCAGGTGGGACCAGCTGCTCTGGGGACCCRCCTGGCTCTGGGAGCTTCTGCCATTTATTGAGCAGCTGCTCCAGGTGCCCAGCAAAGCTCGGCCTCCCCGCAGCCATTCCCGRGCAGTTCCAGGGGTTCTGCCCCGGGGGTGGCAGTTCTGAGGCACAGAAGGCTCCGGGCCTGTGGGGTCTCCCAGCTGGCTGGGATAGCTGGGATGCACCTTGTCCTGCTGGCTGGGGCACTTCTGGGGCATCCTGATGGATTCTCAATCCCAGCATCGCTCAGGAGGAAGCAGGGAAGCTGCTGAGGAATCACAGAATCACAGAACCACCAGGTTGGAAGAGACCTTCGAGATCATCGAGTCCAGCCCAGCCCCAACYCCTCAGCTAAACCCTGGCACCCAGTGCCCCATCCAGGCTTTGTTAAACACCCCCAGGGATGGGCACTCCACCACCTCCCCGGGCAGCCATTCCAGAACTTTATCACCCTTCCAATAAAAAACCTTTCCCTGATATCCACCCTGTATTTCCCCTGGTGCAGCTGGAGGCTGTGTGCTCTGGCTGTGTCAGTGCTGCTGCAGAAAGAGCCCAGCCCCAGCTGAGCACAGGCCCCTTTCAGGAGCTGTGCAGAGTGATGGGGGCAGCCCTGAGTCTCCTTTTCTGCAGGCTGAGCACCCCCAGCTCCCGCAGGGGCTCCTCTCAGGGTTTGTGTTCCCAGCCCCTCTCCAGCCTGCGAGGAGTAAAAAGAGGAGTAAAAGCCAGAGGAGTAAAAGAGGAGCTCAGAGCAGTTTGCCAATGATGTGTGTGTGTCCTCCCCAGCAGAGAATTTCTSTGTCAGGTACGGGGAAGTGATCAATCCCTGGCACTGATGCCTCAGGATTTGAGCTTTTAYATCTTCCATATATTTGTAATCCTGCAATTCCTTAGTGTATAGCTCTAAACTCCATACACAGTGAGCTGCTGCTTTCCCATTTTGGTCAGACACAGCAATTCCTCTCCAGGCCTGGCAATCAGGGACATCTCACTGTCACAGACTCTGAGAGATGGAAACAAAAGTGAGCTGGGGGAGCAAACTTGGGGTGAATGACTTCATTACCTGAAGCTGGAATTGGAAAATTAACCCAAATATGCAAATGGACCAAAAAAAAAGTGTGAAAACCTGTGACCCATTGTCCATTTTGGGTGTAGCCCCTGGGGGCTTCATGTGTCTGAAACGAACCTGAAGGCCCTTTGATGAATCTAATCACTTTTTTCATCCTTAATTTGGTCTGGCCTCTGTTTTTAGGCAGTCCCAACAAGGCACCACAGGAACAGGGACCATCCTGCAAGTGCAGGGAGTCACCTGGGCTGGGAACCACTCTGGCTGGAGAGCTGGGGTGAACAATCAGCCCTGAGAATGTCTCACTGCCAGCCCCCACATTATTGTCACCATTGGCTGCGTGGAAATGGTGGGTGCCCTTCCAGCTGGAGAAAATCATTAATAAATGGCATGGAAAAAAAAAAGACAAAGCTGCATGGAGGCCTCTGGGGCTGCCCGAGTGTGTTAGCAGTGGAAATGTGAAYGTGTTGTCAGCCCTCAGGATCTCCTCTGCTGCCCTGCAGCCCCACTGGTGGCTCGGGCCAGGGGAGGAGAGGCTGCTGGGGAGGGTGGTGGTGCCAGGGCAGGGGGGCACGTGGGCTATTCAYGTTCTCTGATCAGAGACAGACATCATTCTCTCTCCCAGGACTGTTCCTGGGGAAGGCAGTGAGAAGCTCAGAGAGAGAAGAAGGAAAACAATTCTACAATTCTTATCTCTTCTTGCTGCCCCTGTTGTTTGGCACATGTGGAATGTGTTATGGAGATTGTTTACCCATCTGGAGAGTGATTTGTTAATTGGACTCTGCTGATGGTTGTTTGGATTGATTGGTCAATTAGGTCAAAGCTGTGTTGTGACTGAGACAGCCACAGGTTTTTCTTTAGTATCTCTTTAATATAGTACAGTRTTAGTGTAGTATAGCATAGGTCAATAAAGCATTGGTTCAGCCTGCTGGAATCATGGATCCAGGGCACATGATTCCCTGGCTGGGGGCTCCCTGCATGCACAGGCACAGCCAGCAGGGCATCAAGGAGCAGTGCCACCTCAGGGGGAGGGCAGTGATCACCTCTCTGCTCCTATTTTACAGTCAGGAAACTCCTTTACAGCTGATGTTAGCCCCCACTCCCTGCCCAGCTACCCCAGCACTGCCCTTCCCACCCTGCTCCCCCATGGATTCTCCTCAGCTCATCTGTCAAATATTCCATGGATGTTTTGGGCAGTCCCCACCCCGTCCCCGCTTCCTGCYGTGCTGGAGCCGTGCTGGCAGCCCTGGAAGGAAACTGGCAGCGTCACAATGGAGCTTTATCAGCCCCAAACCTGGAAATATTTCCTTTCTGACGTGACCCCAAGGCAGTTCCCACACCAGGGACCGCCCTCTCCTCCTCCAAGTCAGCCCCGAGGCGTTTTGGGACTGACAGCCACCAAAAAGGGGCATTTTCCATCACAAGGCAAAGCTGAGGGAAAAGCACAAGGCTGACAAAAAAATCCCTGCCCAGGGACTTATCCAGCCAGGAAGGAACAGGGGGAATGTTGGGTGGTGAAACAAAGGTGAGCCAGATCCCAGATTCACCCCCAGATCTTCAATTCACCCCTAGATGCTAAATTAATCCCTAGATCTTCAATTCATCCCTGTCCCCACAGGCCCCCAGCTGGGTAATAATTATCTCCATGCAATAATGGTAATAATTGGCTCCATGCTTTTCAGGAGGCTGATCAATCCCTTTATTTTATTATACTATACTTAATAAGAAACTCATTGCTTCCAGACAGTCACAATGCAGGTGGACACAATTGGTCCTTGAATCTAAACACCAATTAGGTGGCCAATTAAGAAATCACCCTTTGGTGAACAAATCTCCATAACACATTCCACTTGTTCACAACAGCAGGTGCAGCAAGTCAAGATAAGAATTTCTCATGCTTTTCTCTGATCTCACAGCCTCCCCCAGGACAATGCCTGGAAAGTTGTGCCTTGCTGTCTGTGGCCAGAGAGCTGCTGCCACTCATCCCTAGATCCTAAATCCATCCCTAGATCCTAAATCCATCCCTAGATCCTAAATCCCTGCCCAGATCCTGTGCACAGTGGGGAGGGCAGTGCCTTGCTGGCAGCTCTTGGCTGTACCCCCACCACATCCCTGCCAGGAACAGGAGCACCAAGGCTGCAGAAAGCCCCCACCAGGCTCCCGTTTGTGCCCTGACCCCTCCTCTCTCTCAGCTGCAGCCAAATCCCAGTTTTAATGCAGTTTTCCCCTCTGAAAGCAGCACAGACATGGCAATTTATCCCCAGCTCATTCTTCAGATCATTTTCTCCCCTGTAAATGAAACCCTTGAGCACCCAATTCCCTGAGACAAGGCTGGCCCTGGTGGGCAGGGATGCTCTGCTGATAGAGGCACAGGGATGGAAATTGCCACACAAGTGGGAACAGCTCTCATCCTTTTAATAATCTACCAGCAGCACAGGCAGAGATATTCCTAAACTCTGATTTTATCATGATGGCATCAGGATCAGAGATGTGTCTTTCCTGAGGCTAGACAGGAGAGAAGGAAAGATATTGTGTTTCCTTGGCTACCTTTCATCTGCCTTTAAAACATAATTTTCCTTTATTAGCTGGTCTCTTTGGTTATTGCAAGTAAAATAACACATCCTGAGCCCTGGTAATAACTTGTATGCTCGTGGCCTTCCCCCTTCTCTCTCTGCTTTCCTGGTTTCCTCCTCCTCTCCCTCCACATTTTGAACCAGGAAAAATTTTTTTGTTCACAAATAGAAGGGAGAAAATATTTAACAGGTGATGTGCAAGGACAGATTTTGACTAATTGCCAAATTTCTATAAAGCAATGGTTTTTCAGCTGGAGCTGGGCTGGTCCTGAGGGGAGGTTGAACCTTCTRGGCCTAAATTGCTGCTCATTGATCATCCCACCCCAAAAATCCCCTCTGTCTCCTCTGTCTCGTGCCTGGGAACAGGAAAAGCATGGAAGAATCAATGAKCTCTGTCTTGTTGACACATATTGAGCTAATTCAAATTCAATAATTTTGTCCAGGTTGGAATTTAAAGATAGCATCTATTTTCTTTTTTGCTGCTGTTTGAGATGCAGTAGTTTGAAATAAACACTGCTATTGCCCTTAAATGATCATCTGGCACAAGGCAAAGCTCCAGGGGGCATTTAGGGAGTGAAAATTGGGAAGTGAATCCACCTGGAGCTGCTGGGCAGGCCCTGATCCTGTCCTGGCCCAGCCCAGGTGTGCTGGCACCACAGCAGGGACAGCAGGTAAACTGTCACAGGAGAAGGAATCCTTATTTTTGTTTTATTTTTGTCCTTCAGCCTGCAGGAGGACAACCTGCAGGTTCACTGAAAATTACTTTTCAGGCAGTCAGGTCCTCCAGCATGGAAATTCTCAATGTTTTGTCCACTTGGAGAGAGGGGAGCAAACCCTGGGTTTTGTCTGTGCTCTGTTAATCCCAGGCACTCCTCTTCTCTCCTGGCAATCCTGGGAAAATCAGTTTCTGYCTGAAAGATCCTTCCTGCAGCTCCTGCCACACTCCAGGTGCATCAGAGGGCTCTCCACGTTTTCCCCTGGCTCTCCCAGCTCTGTGCACCTCGTGGCTCTGCTCAACCAGGAGCTGCTCTAAAAAACCCCTGACCCTTCATCTCTTGGGCTCCAGGGGCTCCCACACCCTCTGCACTTCTGGAGAGAACTAAAAAAAAGGTGTTGGGTTTTACACAGTGCCTCCAGACTGAGCAGGACCCCAGCAGGGATTCCCAGCTGGTTCTGGGACTGATCACTGGGGTTCTCAAGGGAATCCCAGTTTGCATCAGCCTTGGACAGGAAGCAAATAAATGCAGATTATTCTTATTTGAATTCTAAGATCTTGTAGCAAAATCACACATTTTTCTCTTTTTAAGCTTCCTGAGATATTGGGGAGATAATTAAAAATACAATTATTTATAAACAACATGCAAATGGTGACATTTGTTAAATATTTGCTCCACAATAGCCCCAGATGAATTTGCCACCATTCCCTTTCCAGTGTCTAGATAAGAACATGCTGCTGCTCCTGCTGGATGAAATGTCCTTCCTTGGACATTCTCAATTTTAGGATGAGAAATCCCACTTTTGGGATTGGTCAGTCTCAATTTTAGGGTGAGAAATCCCACTTTTGGGATTGGTCAGTCTCAATTTTAGGGTGAGAAATCCCACTTTTGGGACTGGACATTCTCAATTTTAGGGTGAGAAATCCCACTTTTGGGATTGGACATTCTCAATTTTAGGATAAGTCCCACTTTTGGCTCTGGGTGCCTGGCTGGGAAAGATGGATTTTTCCAGAGGAAGGAAAACTTGTCATGTCTTTGGATCCCTCATCTCCCTTATTCTGCCAGGATCCACCCAGAGGGCAGGAAAATTGTTAGGATAATAAAACTGGGGTTTGCTCACGTGAGTGTTGCTCTTTAAATTTCAGGTAAGAGCCTTGAGCTGGTTCTGCAGAGGTTTTTGTGCCCTGCTGGAGAACACAGACCATCACCTGGTGGGTGTTTGCACCCAAAGGAGCAGTGGCTGCACTGTGAGCAGCACCAGGGGCACTGGGCTGTGTCAGATTAAGCCCTTTTCTGACTTAGAGATGAGACAACTGAGAGGTGTTTAAAAAAACTTTTATTTTATTTTTAGTCTCAKKTGAAGGGTGAGACACCACAGATGTTATAATTTACATTATTACAATTAGAAGTTAGCTATTTCTTAATTACAATACACTCTAAGTGTTTCTTGGCCTATCAGCTTTTGCTATATTATACTGCAAATGCCTTAAAGCTAATCATCTWTAAAAATTAAATAATAAAAAACTTAGTACCTTACCTAAACAAATACTAAAATAATTTATTTAAAACYTAAAATACATCAAAAAACTTTTCTAAACTTTTTCTACAAACAGATTTGCACAGGGGTGTGGGGATGCAGTCACAGCAGGGACAGCCCCTCACTGGCTGGGCCAGGTTTGGGGTCTCCAGGACCAGCAGTGGTGCCTGAACCCCTTGTTCCTCTCATCCCTCCTTTACACCACCCAGCCCAGCCTGTATCATCCCACTGCTCAGACACGCAGGAAGAAAACCTGCAGGAACAAACCCAACCCAAAATGTGGGTGTGGATTCGCCCATGCTCAGCCTGAGAGTGCTTTCTGCCAGAGGACTCTCCTCCAAGGCTTTGTACTGCTGTCCAAGGCRCTTGATGCTGCCTGGGGTGGCACTGAGAGGATCCCACAGGAGCACTGGATTGGGGAATTTTCCTTCATAATTCAAGACCTGATCATTGAGAGCAGACTTGAGGCAGGCACAGCTGGAAGTAAACAGAGGCAGAAGTCAAGCCCAAGGTGAAGGCCAGACACAGGCAGATCTCAGGGAACTGTCATGGGGTTCTGTTTAATAAGTAACCTTTCCATTCAGGAACTCCTCAGGTATTCTGTGACTCAGCACTGGGGTTGTGAAGGGCATCTCAGTTTGCAGCAGCCTTGGACAGGAAGTAAATAAATGCAGATTTTTTTTTTTTTAATTCTAAGATCTTTTAGCAAAATCACACATTTGTTTTCCTCTGTTTTAAGCTTCCTGAGAGATTTGTTGAGGCTTTATTGAAATGTTGTTGTGTTACATCTGACCTGCTGTCACTGCACTGCCACAGGAACTGGAGGTGAATGTGACACACAGAGCTGCTCCTGCTTCCCCAGCCCGTGACTCCTTTGGGAGGGAAAACCAACACAGGGAATTYGGGAGCTCTCACCTGGGCTTTCCCCCTCAGCTGGGATGGCTGCAAACTTCCCTGTGCCATGGAAAGAGAGCCTCTGGCACACCCTCCTCTCTGCAGGACACAGCCCCAGGCAAACAGGAATGATCATGAGATCATTTGGGCACTAAGAGATGCCCAAAGCAAGAGATGTTCGTCCCATCAGTGCCAGACTCAGGGTGTGATGAGCCATTGTCTGAGTTTGAAAAGCCAGGTGTCTGCTGAGGAAGGGAGGAACCTCCCTGAAATGGAAAATGTAAACTGTAAAACCCCTCCCTCTGAATTATTATCATTTTGAAATCAAGGGGCTCTCAGGCAAAGATATGGGAGTAGGAATAACCATTCTTTACTAGGAAAAAAMTTTAAAAATGSAAAAATACAAAACAACAATAGGAGCTGCCCCCTGTGTGTCAGGGGGTGTCCCAGCCCCATCCCATGGGGGCTCAGCCCTCCTGCAGTGCCAGCTGTGGCTCTGCTGCAGCAGGGATCCTGCACAAGGGGGGAGTTTTCCTCTGCAGCTCCAGGGCTGCTGCAGATGGGCCTGGGCTCCCTCTGGCAGTGCAGGGCAGCAGAAAGCTGCTCCTCTGGCAATGCAGGGGGCAAAGGCTGCTGGGCTGGGCCAGGCTCAGATTGGATCCAGGTAGGAATGCTTGGCT
>JACDOX010000078.1:2059718-2088503 GCA_014549065.1 Cardinalis cardinalis | reverse complement strand
GATCAGACAGCAGCAGAGGTCGGTGGGTGAGCTGTGATGTGGGGGACCCCCCAGAACAGGCCATTCCTGACAGCTGTCAATCAACCTGCAGATCCTGCCCTAGAACCAGTGATGAGCTCTTGGATAATTGTTTTATGGTTAATRTGGAATGCCAGGAAAAGTCACTGTGGGGCAGGAAGGGGAGGATGGAATGTGTAAGTGGAAATAAACTCTGTGGTGTTTTTAGCTCAATACAGACCTTGGAAATCCTGTGAGTTTACAGACACATTCCTTGTCTGGAAACAAAACCCAAAAAGGATGTACTACAGAAATGTCACGGTAACATGGTACAGAAATATATAAAAATACTAAATATTAAATAGATAAGTACATCCCAGGCCTCGAGAGATGTTCTGCAGTTTGGCAGGCCCAGCCCTAAGGCCGGTGCAGCCCCAAGGGGTCTCAGCCAGCTCCAGACCCTGCACAGGGGCCAGGCTTTGGAGAAGCCCCTCTTGAACCAGGAGCAGAGCACTGTGCACAGCAGCCCAAAACCTCCTCACTGGGAGGAAGGCCAGAAGGCCCATGGCCGCTGTCCCAGCTTGAAGAACTCAGTGTTTATTCTGTTTCCTTCTTGCACGGCAGTGATAAAGTTCTGGTACTTCTTGGAAGGAAAAGTGATCCCATTTCCCAGCTCAGCCAGACACACAGACATGCAAAAGCTGGAATCTACCTTGAAACAAAGCCAAAACCTGACACCAGCACCTGGCACCTCCAGGGAATTCCAGGAGCCAGAGTCACCAGCAGAGGAGTCTGCTCAGCTCTCACACTCTGGTGGGAGATCCCCACAAAAATCTGGGAGATTCCAGCTCTGGGAACACAAACCCAGCCCTGTCCTTCCCCTCATCCTGTGGGGAAAGGGAGGGAAGGGAAGGGAAGGGAAGGGAAGGGAAGGGAAGGGAAGGGAAGGGAAGGGAAGGGAAGGGAAGGGAAGGGAAGGGAAGGGAAGGGAAGGGAAGGGAAGGGAAGGGAAGGGCAGGACCTTTATGCCAGCTGATCTGTGGAACACTGTTACCCCAACATCTCATCCCAGTCAGGAGCTTGGCAGGGCTGCTCACACCAGAGGAGGGCCCAGGGTTGCACAGAACTCCATAAGAACCTGGGAATGTTCTGCCCCAAGGTGTCCATCACTTGGGGATGGACATCACATCACTTCTGCCCCAAGGTGTCCATCACTTGGGGATGGACATCACATCACTTCTGCCCCAAGGTGTCCATCACTGCACATTTGGCTCAGGGAGCAGATGCACCAACAAAGGCAGAACGCTGGGTTTGATCCTGATCTCAGCCCCTGCAAGAATTCCTTTGTTTCTGTGTCTCCACAAGAAGGGCTCTGTGTGTCATTTGAAGAAGATCTGGTTTATTTATTTCCCATCTTTTCATCCCTGCTCTCCATTTTTATAGATCTATTGGCATGGGAGCTGGATACTTGAGCAAATGAGGTTAACCTCTGACCATAAATTACTGCTCCCTCAGGAGGAAGTGGCCATAAAAAAAGGAAACAGCCACAACTCCAGCGGAGAGCAGCAAAGGCAGAGAGAGCAAGGGCTGTACAAATTACAAAACCACCAGCCCCTGAAACCCTTACCAGGGCTGGCCATGCAAATAATAAAGTGTGACATAAACACACACAGAACTGGACTCAGCCTGGCCAGAACAATCATTCAGCTGCCAAGTAAAATAAGCAGCTTTCCCATTTTCCCTGGAGTTTCCTATATAATGGCTCTTGGGGACAGCACGTGGCCAAAGACCACAGGCAGCTGAGGAGAGAAATGATCTAATCATCTGTAGCACTGCTTTTCACTGTCCTAGCATGCAGGAACAGAGGGCAAGGCAGCCCTTGGGAACAGTGGCCAGGATAAAACCTGAGGGGATTTTCCACTCTRTGAGAGTGAAAGCCCAGCCAGGTGCACTGTCAGGTGTCCATTGTGATTTCCATGCAGAACTGTGGGCTCATCCCACAGCCTGTGCCTGGGATTTACCTCTGAGCATTTACATGCTCATCTTGGGAGTGTTTAAAAGAGTGAGAAGGAGATAAACAAGTTCTTCCTATTTAACTGACCTCTGAGGCACCTTGGGCCGAGCTTCAGAGCGTGGAGGGACCCTAAAATTGCTGCCACTGGGGTGAGAAGTTGCACAGCTCAGTTGATGGAAGGGAAAGGAGAGAGAATGGAATTCTGCAGGGCTGAGGCTGGGGAGATGGAGTTTCTGGATGAGGGGTTCAGCTCTCTGCCTGGGGCTGTCCTGCACCGAGCGTGAGCCTGGGTGAAAACAGAGCTCAGCACGGGAATGAACAGACCCAGGCACGTGGGAAATTTGTCTCAGAACCTCTCCCAGACAGCTTCAAGAGTGCTTTCTGCTCTGCTTCTCATTTTCTTGGCTCATGGGAAGCTCCCTGCAGTTCTCTTAGAATATATAATGGGTTTATGGGGGCTAAAACCTTTTCCACATCCACATCCTGGCCAGCTCCACCACTCCTTGGGCTTTTTGTTCCACAGATGCAGAGGAAGGAATTGCTTCTTTCATCAGCATCAAGTTAGAAACTCCATTGGAAAAAGCAAAGAAAAAAAGTAATAAGGTGAGAGGGGACAGCTTCAATACCAGCAATGGCTAAGGAAATTGTGAGTTTCCAGCCTGGATGRAAATGATGTAGGTCTTTAAATTCAAGGAGGGTGAAGAGGCAGCAAGAGCTGCACTGAGAGCCTTGAGGAGCAGCAGATGAAAGCAGCAGGTGATGTGCTGGAAGGAAGGCAAAGGAGAGGTTCCTGTGTGCACCTTGCTCTGAAAAACATTGCTGTGGGTGTTAAAAGCATCACATGCCCTCCAGAGGAGCATGGGGAAGGTCACAGCAAAGAAATCAGGATTATGAAGCCAAAAGGCAGCACCTCTCTGGGAGCTTGTGCCAGGCTGGGAAACCAACSCTGGAAAAGACAATTTCCTCAGTGYCCTCTCAAAGGCTCCAGCCTGAGCCCCTGGCAGCGGGGTGGATAAATCTCTGACGGGATCCACTGTGGGTGATCTTATGTTCTGAAATGTTTTTGTGCTGAATAGGGACATCACTGGAAGCTGCCTCTCCCTCTCCCATTCCTGGGTTCCTTTCCCAGCTGAGCCTTTATTCCCTGCTATCCTTAAATATTTCCTGCTATCCTTAAATATTTCCTGCTATCCTTAGATACTTCCTGCTTCTCCACAAGCATCCAAAGGCAAAGTTTTAAACCTGCCTGTGCAGAAAGCAGGAGGAAGGTGGGAGCCAGAGGGAGGATTTGGTGCCTTTCTGCTGGGAGCAGCTCCATGCCTGCAGCCAGGGCTGTGCAGGCACACTGGAGCTGGCTGCTCCTGGCTCTCCTCCTGATTTCCAGCTGCTGAACTGCATTAAGAAAAGGTAGGAGTGCAGCTGAATAACAGGATTTTTCAGTGAGCAACTGCTACAGCTGCCAGAGGGATGTGGCCCTTGGAAAGGAGCCTCATCCAGGCTAGGGTGTCACAGACATCTTTTATGAAAAATCTTTTCTTTAAGATTTTTCTTCCTGAGAAGCTGAGAGGCCTCAGGAACAAAATGTAAACATTGATTATCTGCTGCTGTGGAATGCAACAGGTGCATCTGGGATTGGCTCATGTGGTTGTTTCTAATTAATGGCCAATCACAGTCAGCTGGCTCGGACTCTCTGTCCCAGACACAAGCTTTTGTTATCATTCCTTCTTTTTCTATTCTTAGCCAGCCTTCTGATGAAATCCTTTCTTCTATTATTTTAGCATAGTTTTAATATAATATATATCATAAWATAATAAATCAAGCCTTCTGAAACATGGAGTCAGATCCTCATCTCTTCCCTCATCCTCAGACCCCTGTGAACACGGTCACACTAGGGAAATGTTCAGTCACTATTGAAGTGAGATCCATGCTTTCCCTCCTTCTCCAAGCCATTTTCCCTACTTTGTTTTTGTGTTTGGTGGGGATGGAGGAGTGACATCAGCACTGCTGTGAGATTGAAGCAGTAAATAATTCTTTATCACCACAACATTGCAGAGCATTGCAAAACCTCTGCAATTGCTGTGCAGGCCAACGCTTGTAATAAGCTACTGCCAAATTGGATGGCAAAAAGCAAAAATTAGCAGCTGACTCTGGAATATTTCCCTTGTCATCCAGAGGCATTGCTTTCTTGATTCAGGGAAGAGGATAAAGAGCAGTCAAATCACAGAGAGCTGAGCTGATACCATGTGAGGGTGCCATGATGTCACTTGTCAAAGGGACTTCTGAAATCCAGCCTGGCTTTCCAGCGCGAGGAGAAGGGGTCTGAAGGATGCTATTATTTTGTTAAGGATGCTGTAATTTTATTACATYGTTTTGTCTCAGCAACAGTGTGGGCAGCMGGGAAGTGAYCAATGCCACACATCACATCCAGTGCTGGGGGCAGTTCAGGAATGGCATTTTGGGGCTGGAGTGAAGGGAAGGGAACAGAGCTGGGAAGGGGCTGGAGGCCCAGGAGGGGCTGAGGGAGCTGGGAAGGGGCTCAGGCTGGAGCAAAGGAGGCTCAGGGGGCCCTTGTGGCTCTGCACAGCTCCTGCCAGGAGGGGACAGCCAGGGGGGATTTGGGATTTTATCCCAGGGAACAGGGACAGGAGGAGAGGGAACGGCCTCAGATTGTTCCAGAAGAGGCTCAGGTTGGCTATTTGGGGAAATTCCTTCCTGGACAGGGCTGTCCAGCCCTGGCACAGCTGCCCAGTGGTGGAGTGCCCATCCCTGGTGGATTTAGAGTGATGTGGCACTGGGGACACAGGGCAGGGGTGGGGAATGTTGGACTCCGTGGTCTCTGAGGGCTTTTCCAACCACAATCATTCAGTGAATCTCTGATTCTGTGATTATTCAGCCATCAGGCTCTAACACTTTGATGTTCCTGGAGCAAACAGAAAAACTCTTCTAAGAGGATTCTCAATGTTTTGGCACAGGCTGATAACTTCAGCCCACAATTTGGGGCCAGCAGCCCTGTCCCTCAATTTTATGGCACAGACATGTACAGCAGAACAACTTCTGATTGTGCCAATCTGCATGAATGGAAAACACAGAAAATGCTTGATTTTTAAAACCATTTTTGTAGAACAGCATTAGATTTTTCTACAGCACCTGGGTGCTTTCATGCCTATTAAATTTTAACACAGCAAATAAAATTGGCAGAAATTACCTTGTGAAATGCTCCTTATTACATCTCTGTGTCAGTCTCTCTCTGCCAGATTCTGCTACCTTGAAGAGATATTATCTGCTACCTTCTGCATTTTAAAGAGTCCCTTACTCCTGAAATTGTCCCAGGAAAGTGGTGGGAGCACTTTTGTGTGCCTCTAACAGAGCACCAAACCCTGCAGAGCYGGAGCAATGAACCCAGCCCAGGTGGGGAACAGAGATGTGCTAAATGGCACCCCAGCATTGCACACCTCCAGCAATCATCTGGGTCCTTGGAAAGGAGACTGGTGGCAGTTTTCAGATCCTGCACCTTGCCTTTTCCACAGGAGTTATCCTTCATTACACCTTCACCAAGGAAGGGGGAGGGATGCTGCTGTCACAACAGACSAGTCCAATCTCCTGCAGAGGCTCTGGCAGTGCTGGGGTTGCCAACTGTTGGCTCCAGCAGGTGGAAATGGGAAACTTTCCTGAAGGAAAGGCTCAAAGGGCCGCTGATTTCCTCAGTGCTCTGGGATAATGCTGGGAAGGAAGAGGCAGCTCTTGGCCTTGGAACGCCCCTCATSCCACCCTCGGTGGCTCTGCAGCCAGGGCTGCCTCAGGAGAAGCTGCCAGCTCCATCCTTCTGCAGGCTGAGGGTGTTCCCAGGGAAATCTCACCTGCTCAGTGCCAGCTCACGGGCTGAGAGCAAACCGGGGCAGTTTGCTCCTCTGAAAGCCACCCCTGCTCCTGTGGGGATGGTAGAGGAGAGCACTGCGGATAGAGTAAGGGTGACACACTGTGTGGACACAGAGAAGTGCAAGTCCTCCCCTCCTGCCCAACATTTTTTTCAGAGGTTTGGTCCTTTTTTTCAAAAATTGAGTGAGGACTGAGGCAAACCCAGAGCAGTCCCAGTGGAGATCCCCTCTGGGCCCCTCCTGAAGAAAGGCTGAGGCTGCACTTCCACACCAAGCACTCCCGCCTTGGATGAAGCCAGAGCAAGGGCCAATAAATCTGAGGATGTCCCTGGATTCTGGAGAAGAGGAGAAAGCTTTCTGTGACCTACTAATTGCTGCCACAAACCTCTGAGTAACACACAGCACCCGAGGAAATGTGCCTTTAGCTGCAGAAAATCCTTCCAGAAAATCCCTCCAGCAGCCAGTGCGGGCTCAGCACTGCCTGGAGAAATGCAGCAAGTCTAAAGCTCAGAGAAAAAAAGACGAAGCAGAAGTTTCATGGTGTGGTTTCATTTTTAAAACCAGGCTGGGAATGGTACCCTTATCTGAGAAAAGTCCAAGCTCAAAAGGTGGATCTCAACCCTCCCTGCCAAACACAGCAGCAGAGACTGAGACAAATGCTTGGACAAGGAGATGATAAGAGAAGGAAGCAGAGAGGAGAAATGCACAAGCCAGTCCTCAGAACCCACCTTGCWGAGTTTTCAATCCTTGTTTTCCTACTGAAAGCCCTTGTTATTCCACCTCTGTCATTCAGAGTAGGAAATCCCTGCAGTATTTTCCTTCTTCCTGGTGCCCAGAAGACAAAGAGCCTCTGTGCAGAAGAGCCTTGTGGCACTGTCAGGGACACCAGGGCTTTTATAAAATCRCTGTTTGTTCCTTAAAGGCTGGGAGATGGCAGGTGCCTGACCTGCAGAGAGCAGAGTTTGGGGGCTTCGAGAAAAGAGGAGCAGCATTTTTTATTTTCACCTGTGAGCTTCACCTGTTACTGAACATCCTGGGCAGGGAGAAGCAGGACTCCCAGCCATGGGTACAGGTGTTACCTGGCTCCAGTTCAGCCTGCCAGGGCTCATTGGGCTCAGCCCCATGCCAGGGGGCCGTGGGGGGCTGCAGTGCCACCCTTCTCTTGTTTCATCCCAAAGCAATTCCCTCCTTGCTGGCAAATCTGGCACCTGCCAGGCTGAGGCTCCTTGTCCAGGATGATCTCAGCCCCTGTGTCACTGCAGATGTGGAGCACAGCTCTGATGGGAACGTGGGTGAATCCTCACCCTGCCGTGCAGAGGAGGAACAGGACATGGAGGCCCAGGGGCTCTCCCAGGAGCACACAGGTGAGCTGTGGAGCAGGAGCAGTTTGGATCCCACCACTGAATCAGAATGACCTGACTGGGAGATGGTTCCTCCCATCCCACCTGTCCTGGATTGCCAAGCCAATTGTATCTCTTTGCCATCTGTATGGCAGTTGTCTTCTGTTCATTGGGCAGTTTTCCTTATCTCTCCCACACCCACTCCTCCCTCAGGGGAGACATCTGCTGACAACAGCTATGGAACGTCCCTGCATGGCTGATAAGAACTACAGCATCCATTGGGAGGTGTGAGCCCAGAGGGAGGAGCCAAGCATTCCTGCCTGGATATAATCTGGAGATTCTTGAACACCAGCACGGCTTCTGCACTGGATTGCCCAGAGGAACAGCAGCTGCCTCTGCCCCTGGATCTTTGGAGGAAGAATCCATCCTTCTCTACAGGATCCCTGCTCCAGCAGAGCCACCCCTGACACTGCAGGAGGGCTGAGCCACAATTCCAATGGCACTGCTGCCAACATCCTGACCCACAGGGTGTCAGGCTGGGTTCTGACTCTGGCAGTGTTGTTCTACTGTACTGCATTGTTTATTTTATCTTTTTATTTTCTTCTCTATTAAAGAACTGTTTTTTCCTGCTCCCATATTTTTTTTTTGCCTGAGAGCCCTTAATTTAAAATTTATAGCAATTTGGAGAGGGGGGTTACATTTTCCATTTCAGGGGAGGCTCCTGCCTTCCTCAGCAGGCACCTGGCTTTCCAAACCAAGACACCACCTCTGACATCCCACTGAGTCTGAGTCTGCTGAGGGAGAAACTGGGGAAGGGGGAGAAATGGGAAGAACGTATCTGATTTATTTGCAGCCCAAGCAGCAGAATGCACTCACTGAGAACAGCAAGGTCCCACCAGCTCTTTTCTCGGGAAAGAGCATCCAAGAAATGTGTGCTTTATCTCTGGAATTCATGGGCAGAGAGTGCTGAAGCAAGGCCTGAGCAGGGCTGGGGACTCCTGGGGACAAAGGAGGGCCTGTTGTCTCCAGCTCCACATCAGGCTGCTCCTGAGCACTATTCCTGGCCCTGCTCTGACTCATTGCTGACCTTCCTGGGAAAGGCTCTCTCATCCAGCCCTGCCTGCCTGCAAAAGGCATCATGGTCTCCTCAGAAGGAGGCTTCCACTCAAAGCATGGATGATGAACAAAGATGGAATTTTTCTGCTCTCTTACAACACCCAAAGCCTGGGATGAGCAGCAACTGGACAGACAAATGAACCCTGCTGTTCTCTTCTAAGTTCTCCTTGCATTTCCTTCTTTATTTTCCAATTAACTGTGTCAATGCCTTGTTTTTGCTGTGCCCTGGGGCTGCACAGAGTCCTTCCAGCAAGAGGAATCACCACAGCCTGGAGACAGGTGCCCATTTTCCTGAAGCACTTTCTGTTTACATCCACAGCTGTTCACAGCTGCTGTTGTCAATGTGGCACCTGACTCCAGGTAACAGGGCTGCCTTGGTGGGAGGGGGACACAGGAGGCTGGCAAGGATGGTGGAGCCAGGACACATTTGGGATTCCTGCTCTGAGGTTCCAGCCTGCTGGCTGCAGCTGCTGACCCATGCAAGGACAACACTCCCAGCTCAGCCTTTCTATTGCAGTGGGACACAGCCACCTTTGGAAACTGCAGGATAAACAGATTCCCTCTGGCACTTTACTAATTCCAGCCTGTCCTGTCAAAGGTGAAAGGATTTTTAGAATCCAGTTTRTTCACTGCTAGTGATGTTTCTTCATGTAGGTTCAGAGCCAAAACTCATTAAGGGCAGTGGGAATCTCCCCATTCCCTTCTATTCACTCCCACTGGCTCCAGTTCAAGCTTTTATTCAGTCCCTCTTGGTGAGCACAATGCAGATCAGTGATGGCAGCTCCACTATCAGGGTCTTTGTGCCACCATGTCTCATTTCTCAAACCTTCAGCACAATGTCCACTTGTCCTCAGCAACTGCTTCCTTTCAGATCTCAAAAATAAATAAGTCCATGGAAGAAACATTTCTTTTGGCCCTGTGCTGGCTGAGAGCTCATTTGCAGACATTTTAGTTTTGGGAGACAGTGTCCCTTTGATTCTCCCCATCATCTCAGCACACCAACCTGCTATTTTTGCCTCATGGCTGCACTGAGTCATGGAGCTCGTGCTGGTTTACTTTGGAGGCAGAGCATAAAGCAGGGATGATCTCAGTGCTCACCCTATGGACACAAGGAGCRTTGACTTGTGGAATCTGACAGAGCCGTGGCAGCCCAGGCACAGGAGGGCTGGGCACGTTCCAGGGGCACCTGCAGCAGGGAGAAAGAGCAGTGCCATGATCAATGACACCCACACTACTGCTGGATGGGCGCTGGGACAACTGGGACTGCTGGGGCTGAACTGGGACTGCTGGGGCTGAACTGGGACTGAAAGCTCTGGGGCTGGACTGGGGCATTTGGGGCTGGGTGGGACTGGGAGCTCTGGGGTTGAGCTGGGAGCTCTGGGGCTGAACTGGGGCTGGGACTGCTGGGGCTGAGCTGCCTCTCCCCGCTGGCCTGGCAGGGCAGTGCTGGGGCACATCTCACCCAGCTCCAGATGCTCCCTGTGGCTCCTGCAGTCACCAAGGCTGAGGGAACAGCCAGGAAAGCTGATCCAAACCTCCCCCCAGTTTGGATTAGGCAGCAGGAGGAGGGGCAGCATTTATAACTTTGGTTTTAAACCCTTCAGAACAAGCACTGCTACGTGGTAAGAGCTGAGTGATAAACTGGTGCCATTCTGGTACCAAATGAATGAGTTCACAGCACACAGCCTTGAGCTGTTGGCTGAATTAACCCCAACACGTCTGGGACTGACATGGATGGGGTTGGATTCATGCAAACCACTCGTGGTTTTCCTGCCTTGCCACTGTCCAGGCCCACCTGTGCTGTTCCTCCCTCTCAGCTTCCCACCCTGCACTCCTGTTATTAAATCATTTGACTCATCTTGCTGGAGCATCCAGTGGGAACGGAATGTCTGCAGAGCACCAGGACACAAACCATGCTCCTCATTCCCAGTCTGAGTGGTAAGAAAATCCTGCTTTATCCCCACAGAGAGAGAAGGAGTAAGAAGGGAATTAGAATCCAAACTAAAATAAATAAAGCAAGCATTCTTGGTCACTGGCTGAAACCCATTTTTTCTCACACTTTGAAGTTCATACTCTGGCAAAGGAAAACCCTGCACACAAAATCTGGCCTCTGACTGAGGTCAGTGCTGGGAGAAGGTCTGCATGAAGGTACCTCAAAGGGCTGGAATATTTTCCTTACCTGAAATGCTGTGTGTGGATGAAAYCTGGCTCAGGAATTTCTTCCCCATTAGGTGGATATCTTTGTCTTCCTGCCACAGACTCTGGCAGAACAAAGCAGATCAAACCCTGTGCCTGCCTCCTTTTGTTGATGGCCATTTATTTTCCTTACCATTGCTCTTGTTTTGTTCTCTTGGCTCAGGAGTCTGGCTGCTGCTCCAAACCAGTTAATTCTCTGTAAGAGCTCTATGGGCCCAAGGCCTACATTATATTTATAAGCTGTAAGGATCTTCCCAGGCAGACTCAGAAATAAAGGATTCRAGTCAAACAGCTACAAGGAGATGCTCCAAAACAACCTCAGAGAGGGAACACAGGAGATGGAACATCAGCCATTCCCCCATGCTGAATTTTAAAGGAACACTCCAGCTCCTGCAGCCACGGGAAGGCAGGTGAATGTTCCTCATCCTTTCATCTCCCATGTTTGCAGCACTAGGAGGAAATGTCCTGCTTSCCTCTGCCCTCTGCCCTCGTGTTTGAGGAGCTTTTCACTCAGGCTGGTGGAGGAAGGGCAGCAGGACGGSCTGGGGCTGGATGCCCATGGATGCAGGGGGACAAACCTCAGCTGGACAGCGAGGGAGGGACCTGTCAGGATGGCAGGCAGGGATGGGGGAAGATGACACCAGAGGAAAACTCCTCATTCTCCACAGTTTTTATACAAAAATAACATTTCTTGCAGTATATTACTTTATCTATWCTCTGCTGTTGTTAGAAGTGACTGACAGGCCTCTTCCAGCTTTGAATTATTCATAAAAACATTTTTTGTTGTTGTTGCTTTCCCTTCTTGCAGAGAGCAGAAAGGTGCAGGGAGGCTCTGTCAGTGGCTGTGAGTGCTTGCTGCCCCCCCTGTGCCACTGCCACCCCACAGAGGCCGCCAGGACGTGCCCATGGCCCTGCTGCTCCCACAGCTCCAGGCCCTGAGTGGGCTGGGAGCCTGAACAAAGCTGGCCAGGAAATGTTTTTCCCAGCTAGAGAAACATTTTGTTCCCATTCTGTGCTTCAGCCAAATGGGGTTTTCTTGAGGCCTTTTTTTCTTTTTCTAAACAAAGGAATAAGTAAGCAAACACGTCTGCAAGGAGCTGATTGCAATGGCCAAAGCTCAGCCTGTGGACTCGCTGAGGAGCTTGGCAAGAGGTGAAAATTCAGTTTTCTGACCCAAACCAGGCTCATGACTCAAAACCAGGCCTGGCACCCAGGACATGACCGAGCTGCAGGCAAGGCTGGGATGGTGCTTCCTTTCCCTGGAAAGTCCATCCCTAGCTGAAGTCACTCCAGCCAGAGCACTCCCACAGAAGGTTTTTTGATAACATGCCATTTTCCAGGGAAAAATATTTTTATCTGCAAGCTCTCCACCCTGTTTGCCCACAGAGTGACGATGTTAACTTGGATTTCCCTCCCTGGGGACTGGAGGATTGTGCAGGGCCCTCAGCCTGGGCTGTGGGCAGGGGCACACCCAGCCCCAGCTTTCCTGGGAATTCGGGAGCGCTGCTGGCACTGCTCTGTCCTGGGAGGGACGTGGGGCTGGGCTGGACTCTGTGCCCTGGCTGCTGATGGCTTTGCTCCTGTTTATGGAGCACATCCCCTGTGCATCAGCACCTGGCCTGTCCTGGAGGGCAGCAATGCTCCAAGGCAGCCTGGGCATCAAATAAACAACAGCTGAGYCCAGGGGCAGGCAGGGTTTGTCACAGAGAGCTGCAAGGCACCTTGGCAATGTCCTGTCCTCTGCCAGGGGCTCAGTGTGCAGCACATGGGACACTGTCCATCCAGGAAGGGGACAAGGATGAGCAGCACAGGCCACAGTGGCAGCCTGGGCTATGCCGACCCCCTGGCCCTAAAGGCTGCCACAGGCACTGGAACCAAGATCACCAACACGGAGAAATGACCTTCAATGCCTTGTTTTGTCCTCCTTGCTTCTCACTCTGTGAGCAAAGCTCAGCTCTGGGAGCCCCAGCTCAGCCATGGCTGGGGCTCCCAGCTCTCTCCAACTGCTTTGGAGCCCTTTGGAGAACAGTTCCACCCTAAAGGCTGCCACAGGCACTGGAACCAAGATCACCAACACGGAGAAATGACCTTCAATGCCTTGTTTTGTCCTCCTTGCTTCTCACTCTGTGAGCAAAGCTCAGCTCTGGGAGCCCCAGCTCAGCCATGGCTGGGGCTCCCAGCTCTCTCCAACTGCTTTGGAGCCCTTTGGAGAACAGTTCCACCCTAAAGGCTGCCACAGGCACTGGAACCAAGATCACCAACACGGAGAAATGACCTTCAATGCCTTGTTTTGCCCTCCTTGCTTCTCACTCCATAGGCAAAGCTCAGCTCAGGGATGCCACCCCAGCTCAGCCCCGCTCAGCTGGTCCCAGCTCTCTCCAATTGCTTTGGAGCCTCTTTGCAGAACAATTCCACCCTGCAGAACAGAATCTGCCAGGGTCCTCTGTGTGCAGCTGACAGCAAAGGCCCCCCAGAGCCCCCACCCCACAGACAGGGCAGAATCACCCAGCTAAATTCAGGATTGGGGGCTGAACTCCTCTCTGCCCTCTGTGGCTGAGGGAGGCAAGCAGGCACCTGGCAGGGAATTTGTGAGACAGGGGCTGGGTCAGGGGAGCCTGGCTCTGACTGCTGGAGCTGGGCCTGGGAACCAGCCCAGAGCTGGACAACTCCACTGGGGATGGAGATGTTTTACCTTCACAGCTGAAGGCAGCACAGGATGCAATTCCAGACCCAATCCACAGCCATTCCCTGTGTCCCCTTCCATGGATGAGCACCAAGAGACCACAGGGATGAAGGGAAGGGGTTCCAGCTCTGGAAYTGCTCCGTGCCAAGCTGGCAGAAGGCACCAACATGACACAGGTAATCCTCTGCCAGGAAGGATGGGAAGTACCACAAAGGGTGACCAAGCATCTCCTGGGGTCAGCCAGGTCCTACAAAGAGCAGATTCCACACCCTGGAATCCCAGCCAAACTCCTGCAGGAATTCCCACCCCAGTGGTCTGGGACACAGACACAGCAACCTTCACTCCCCCATTTTTTAGATTTTATTATTATTTAGTTATGGTCACACTGCTGCAACTGCTGGGTGCCTTGCAAAGCTCAAAGCGCCTCACGAGGAAGGGAAATGACCTTTTCTAGCCCTGCTTCTGCTCCCCTGAGCGTGGCAAGGCTGGTGTTTGTTAATATTGGTAAAGAGCTCTGAGCTCCTGGGATGGAATATCTGTCATGGAAAATGAGCTGGGTTATTATGAGGAGTTCTAGCCCAGTTAGCAAATGGCTTTTCCCATCTGTGTGAGCAGAACAGGCTGCTGTGCCAGGGAAGTCTGCTTTCCTTTGGAAAAGCTCTAACAGGTTGCTCCAGGCACTGGAAGGTGCTCAGGAACAAATTGTATCCTTCTTATAACTTTAATTTTGCATATTATGAAGGGAAAATAAAGTAGTATAAACTCAGGACTGCTTGACCAGGTTCTAATACTGAATTCCTTGTGAAACAACACACTAGAGGCATTTAATCTCAATTAAAAGATCAATTACATTTATCAACAGATAAAAGATTATCTGGGGCATTACACAAATACAACACAATTTATTACCAGCTGGTAAGTAACCTCTAATGCATTTTAAACACTTCYCCATAAATTACAAATAAACTACAGTCCTATAATTATGTTAGAGTTCTGATTCTCCAGTTAAGCTCCTATGGGATCAGTCTTTACCATTATCCATAGTTATTTAGGATTGCTTTACTGTAACCCATATCTGAGGAAAGTTGTATGTCCTAAAAATTAATTTTAGGCATAGAAAATGCAATTTTTCATCTTGATAATGATCTGGGCATTCATATGAAGATCATGTTGAGAAAAGCATTCATGATTTAACACTGTGCATGAGAAATGAGGCTTCTTCTTCATAAACCTGGGAACTTCTGAGGCCTGGGTTCGATTTCTTGTTGAATTTGGGACACTGGGACACCAGGTGTCAATCCTGACCTTCTGAAGTGCCCATTTGCCTTTGGAATTGTAACTCTCAGAACCAAACCTGTGTCTCCCTTTGCTCCAGTGCACGGCAGTGAAGAGCTCAGAGCTGTTATGGGCATTAAGGATTTAGATTTTGGATTAAACTGAGGTGTGAAAAGGCCCTGTCACCAACCCCATGATCTCCATCCTGTAAAAGTCTGGTGCACCTGCTGGCTCTGGCTTTTCTTTTGCAAACAAACTGAGCAAGAGGAACAAAAAAATGCAAASCAGCCCCATCACTGAGCCTGCTCTCCTGTAAGGCTCTGCAGGTCCTGCAACACCAGTGTCCCCAGGGGCTCACCTGATGGCATTGGGGTTATTGGGATTGTTTGGGTTATTGGGATTATTGGGATTATTGGGATTATTTAGATTATTGGGGTATTGGGAAGGACATTCTGTGGGAGCAGCTGTGGAGCTTCCAGCATTCTCTCATTATCAGTGCTTCTACATTACAAGCCACACATCTGATATGTGCACTGAAGGAGCACAGAAGAGCTCCCTCCTGGTCACCTCAGKGCTGGCTGCCCTTCCAGAAGTGTCCCTTGCGTGGCCTGGGACATCTCCTGAAGGTTTGTGACACTCAGAGCTGAGGCTGTGCTGGCCCAGGGGGCACCTGTGGCTGGAGGAGCAGCCCTGAACAGGGCTGGGCAGTGATTTCCAGGCTGGGGGGGAAAGGAGGGACATCCCTGTGGCTGAAACCCTGCCTGGCACGGCAAGGGCRAAGCACAGGGCAGGCTGGAGCCTGGGTGTGTGGGTGGAGCTGGAGACAATGCCCAGGTGAGAAACCCAGGAGGGGTCAGGTGGCAGCGGGTCATACAAATAACATCACTGGGATTCCCTGGAACACCCCATGCAAACCTGGGATTCTCTCTGAGCCCCAAGAGCAAGGGAGGGTGGATGTTCTCCATCCCAGCAGGGCACGGGGAGCAGCACCAAGAGCCCAAACTGCTGAACACGGGGTGAAGGGGCCCAGAGAGCAGCTCCTGCAGGAGACAGCCCATCCTCAGCTGGTGCCTGCAGGACACAGCCCATCCTCAGGTGTGTCTGCAGGACTCAGCCCGTCCTCAGCTGGTGTCTGCAGGACACAGCCCATCCTCAGGTG
Source organism: Cardinalis cardinalis (assembly GCA_014549065.1). Taxonomy (NCBI): domain Eukaryota; kingdom Metazoa; phylum Chordata; class Aves; order Passeriformes; family Cardinalidae; genus Cardinalis; species Cardinalis cardinalis. The sequence continues at coordinate 2,072,848 of JACDOX010000078.1, read as the reverse complement.
TGTCTGCAGGACACAGCCCGTCCTCAGGTGGTGCCTGCAGGACACAGCCCGTCCTCAGGCGGTGTCTGTAGGACACAGCCCATCCTCAGGCGGTGTCTGCAGGACACAGCCCGTCCTCAGGTGATGTCCGTCCCCTCCCCGCTGTCCCGCAGCCCGAGGGCTCCGTGGCCGGGGCCACGCCACCTCTGTGCCCCGGGGGAAGGCGGTGCCACCTGATCCCCCGAGCTGCGGCTTTGCAGGGACGGGCGATGCCGGCARGCAGCTGGAATTCCCTCCTTTGCCCCATGTCAGGCAGCAGCAACAGGAAACCCAGGAGCTCTGTGAAATGACAGGGAGGGAGAGAGAGAGAGTGAAGTCCCCTCGCCTCGGCTGGTGACGTCTCTCCTTCCTCCTTTTTTTTTTTTTCCTGTCCCTATAAAGAATCTCGGGCTCGCATCAAACTTCCCTGCGAAAGCCCCGGCGAGGCGAGGCGAGGGGAGGGGGACAGGCAGAGACCGAGCCCGGCCATGCCCCGGCCCCGCTGCCCCGGGCAGGTGCCCCCGGGCAGGTAGAGCCAGCTGGGCTCCGCTCCTGCCGGGACGTCGGTCCTTCCAGCGGCACCTGCAGCTCCCTGGAGCAGCCCGTCTCACAGGAGCCTCGGCCACCTTAGCCAAGCTCCGCCGCCGGCAGCGAGTGCGGGAAAGTTTTTGCCAAACTTTTTGCGGTGTTTTTGCTTTGCTGTTTTCACCCCGCCAGCCGGGAGGGCTGGGGAGGCTCCTGAGGCAGAGCAAGGCTCCCCCCGGACGCCGCAGGGATTGGAGAAACGGGGGGAAAGAAGGAGTAAGGTGATTGCRGAAAGGGGGTGAAGGAAAACCCCCAGAACCTCGGGAAGAAGGGAAGGCAAGCCCAGCCCGCAGCCCCAGGATGAAGCGGTGAATGGCAAGAACAATTTAACCGGGATCAACAAGTGGGAAACCCTGCGCGCCTCGTCCTTCCGTCCCTGCCCCGAACTCCTCCTCGCAGCGAAGGAAGGAAAACTTCTCCGGCGGGCTCGGCTGCCTCGGGACCGGCCCCGGGATGCTGCCCCGGGCCCTCCTGGCCGTGTGTGCCCTGCAGGGGCTGCTGCTGCTGCACGGTAAGAGCCGGGGGTGCGGGGCAGGGATGGCCCCGAGCGGGGCCGTGCCCGGGGGGAGCGCTCCGGGATGCTCTACCGCGCTTTTCCCCGCTTTTTGTGCTCCTCCGGGAGGTGCCACCCAGCTGAGAGCCCCGCGCAGGTGCCACCGCTCTGTCCCCAAGGCCTCGGGGTTCACACCTCCGTTAAAACTGATCTTTGGAAATAGAGGTAAAAAAACAAAACCTGCTTGAAGGTGTCGCACACCAAGGTCAGGTTTTAATGGGTGCTGCCCCTCGAGGTTTGGCCGCTTGATTAGAAATAGMGACTTGTGAGTGTTCACCCATTTGTGGCTTTTCTCCCTCGATGTGGGAGGGTTCCTGGTTGTGTTTGATCACTTGAGGCAGAGCTGAGGCTTTCAAAGGAGGAGCTGTCTGGGAGCACCTGGGCTATCCCGCTGTCCTGGGGCTCATGGGCACTGACATCACGGGCATTCTCTCTGACATTCCAGACCTGATTCTTTGATATTTCAATTTTTTATTATTGGTTCTTTGATATTTCAATTTTTGAATACTGGTTCTTTGATATTTCAATTTTTGAATACTGGTTCTTTGATATTTCAATTTTTGTACACGTGGTGCTTCTTCACCGCCTTCCCCTCCTCAGGCCAGGTGCCAGGTTAGATCCCCTGCTCTCCAAAACTCATTTTCCTTTGCAGCAAACTCCCTGTCCCCCCGGATTTATTCCCAGTTTTTGCTGCTATCAGAAAAGCCAAGAGGCAGGTTAATGAGATTTGGGAGAGCTTTTCCATCTGCCGTGTGACTTTTCATTATCTCATTAAGCATGAGGATTTTGCTGGATTACTGAGCTATTCATTCATGACGCTGCAAATTGTGTAAGGGAGATGGGCTCTTGTTTATTGGGGAATTCCTCTCTGACAGAAAGGACTTTTTCATTTTTTTGGGTAGTGGATGTATTGCACAGCATGAGGCTGTTGTTCTTCAGCATATTATATTTTCATAGTTAAATGGGTAGCTTCTGGAAACGCTGTGGAGCATCACTGTCCTTGATTTGCTTGGATTCGTTCAGGGATTTAATGTATTCCTCCTGCAGAAAGGGACTGATTGGCAGGCACAAACCCTGGGGAATCTCACATCTTCCCCACAGTTACCTGCAGAATAAATAACTGAGCCTGAGGTTGTGCTCCAAAGGGCTTGTCCAGCTTTTCCAGGAAAAGCTGAAGCAGCAAACCTGGCAGGTGGCAAGGAGCCCCTGCAGCAGGAATCCTCAGGATCCGAGGGGTCCCCAGGGAATGTGTCCTGTGCCAGGTCAGCCAGCAGTGCCCACACCTTGGGCAGCACCTGGGGCAGCCCTGGGAGGATTCCTGAGTTGTGCTGCAGCTGGCTGACACGTGCAGCAGCAGCTGCTGCCTGCTTTGGGGGCTCCAAGCTCTGCAYAGCCTGGAAAAGCTGCCTAAAATCCAGTGTGGATTTCAGAGGCATAAATCACCACGGGATTTGGGGGATAATAAAGAGGGATTGGGAGATGGGATAAAACGTGGTGTGCCCAAGTGTTCCTGAGGCTCAGGATGAAGTGGAGCACAGGGAGTCCAGGGGGGAAATCCTGGCTGGAGATGCTGCCCAGTCTCAGGGCTGCTCAGGTCCTCCCTCACCAGGTTCCTTTCCTAATCATTTCAGCCCCAATAACCTTGGAATTTGGTCCRGATTCCTTCTGCCATCAGTGCCAGGCACAGAGGAGGCCAAGTGAAGGCAGAGTCTGTGTCCTGTGGCAGAGGGAGGGAGGCAGGAACATCCCTGTGCCCAGAGGTGCAGGGTGCTCAGGGACCTGGGGCAGCCCTGTGGATGTCAGCAGCTTGGCTCATCTTTAGGGAGAGATAAAACACCAGCAGAGCCTCTGGGTGCCTCATTGGGCTGGAAGCCAGCGGGAGACAGGGCCAGGAGGGCTGAGGATTTGGGATGGCACTGGTGTWACTGGGGAGTCAGCTCCTCACCACCCTGCTCTCAGGGTTCCTGAGCTCAGTGCAGCTCTGCTCCGCCTCCCAAAGCCTGGATTTACCCCTCAGTGTAGTTAAACCTTCCCTGGGATCTCTGTGGCCAAAGTTAGGCAGGGCAGTGCTAGGGAGGCTGACTCTGATTCCATCCCAAACAATTCCATAGCAATGCAGAGAGAAGGAAAGCCCTACGAGTGTGAAAGCTGCTCAGCACCAAGGCATCGACTCCTCAGCCACTCTTCCTTCCAAGTTAGTCCCCAGCAATGAAATTGATGAAATTCTGGCCACTACATTTACCCAGGCCTCCTTTGGAGAATTCCTGACTGATTTGTTGCTTTCAGTAGGGGGAAGAGACCATACAAGCATCATCCCAGTGATTTCCCACCTTCCTCTAAAATACAGCTCTAAATACACCTTTAAATTGCCTCATTTAGTTCCCTGAGTATCATTAAATTTCCACTTTCCTTTTGCTCATTGCTCAGCTTCTTCTCAACTCCTCAGAGCACTGGTTGGGGTCKTGCTGCTCAGAAATGACCACTGATTTAATGATGGTGCAGGTGCCAACAGGTGTGGAGTGGGGTGGTTCATAACCAGCCCTTGCAAAAACAATCAGCAAAGAAATTCTTACACCTTAACTTGTGCATGAAAAATTCAGTGTCTTTTACCTGCTGACATGATCACCAGAAGGTTTTTAATGTCTGAGCAATCCRAGGCACTTTTTGGGTATTGGAATAAACTCAACCATTTCAGTCATTTAACACTGGAAATTATTAAAGATTGAAGAATAAAAATCAAGTCCTGCCCAATGGCTTTGAAATGAAGCACGTTTGAAATTGATTTTTTTGTTGTTGTTTAATTTTGCAATGTCTTCTACAAATCGATTATACTGGATGGGCAATGAAGCTTGTTAACACAGAGATTTCAATTAAGCCATGGATCAGGAGATAAAAGCTTCAGGAGCTCAGATTCCTCCTGGTTTTCCAGGCAGGACGAGTGTGGCTGTGCCAGGGCAGAGGCACCGAGGGGCTGTTTTCCCAAAAACTGTGTGTCCTAACTGATGTTATTCCCAAACATTTGCTTTACTGTGGGAAAATGTTATAAAAAGCAGAGGAGCCTTTTTTAGGCTGGTGATATATGAGCCTCCTGCTGAAGCTGCCACATTTGAAACCAACTGGAAATCTCTTTATACCAATTCAGCCATTTAAGGCAAGGAAAAAAATGTCAAGTATTTCTGAATACTCCCTGAACTTCTAAAAAACAGTATTGTACCCAAAAGAACACCGAGAAAATGAACCAGATTGTTTGTTGAAGGTTCCTGCTGTAAGAACTTGCAGCATTTTCTTTAAAACTTGTACAAAATATTTATCTGTGGGCATTGGTCTGCTCTGTGTAAGASCAACGGGGTCCATTTGGGCCATTTCTGCCCTTTCACACATTCCCTGGATTGTTCATTTTATGATAAATTATTTGTACAAGTGATAGATCAATCTACTGCACTTTGGATTAATATCTCAGATTGGGCTGAATACTTATGTTGTTCATAATATAATAGAATAGTAATATATATAATATTATATATTATATATAATATATGTAATATGTTGTTATAGTAATCAATAGTAAATAATAATAACAAKAATAATAAATATTTATGTTGTAATTAAGTTTATGCACACAAGCAAAAGGTTTCCAAGCCCCACAGGAGACTCCTCAGGTMCAGCAGGGGAAGGTGATCTGAGCTTTTGGAGGGTTTGTCTCCCAGATCAGCAGTGCAGTTTGGAGGAGGATGCAAACCTGGTCTGTCCCTTATCTACTGAGGGATGATTCACATCTGGTCCTTCCAGGGACATCTGCAGGAAGCRTCACTTGGGCACCAGAAAAAGGACAGGGGGCACGAAGAAGATGCTCAGTTCTCACTGCAGGAGAGTTTTGGGGGCAGCAGCAGCCGCCTGGATTTTTTAAAGCTATCCAGGATGTAGCAGTCTGAACTGCTGCTAGCACAGTCCAGGGTAAGAAAGCAAAAAGGGCCTTTGCATAATATCCACAGATGTTTTATTCAGCCGCATGGTGAGATGTTCAGGTCCCAGCACACACACACGTGGAGGGTYCATCTTCCTCTCTACAGGGGCCTGGGAGCTGACCCTGGTTTGGGGCAGTACAAAGGCGAGGGCCAGTCAGGGAATAGGGAAGGAGTGGCTCAGGAACACAGGAACAGACACAGGAACAGGAGAAGGAGCCAATGGGGTCTAACAGCTTTTTGAGGGAAGCTTCTTGTGTTTCCCTAGACCAGGGAATGCCCCCCCAGGGTCTCCACAATTCCGTGTTTTTTATATTATTAAGAAAGCTTCTCTGAAGGATTAATTGAATCAACACAAAATGACAAAAACAATCAAAAGCACTCATAAGACAATTTTTCAAAATGCAAACAATTCTGAGTTCCCCCAGGAGGTTTCCAGCAGGCAGGGTTGGACTCTCAGACTGAGCACAAGGAGCACCCTGGAGCACAGCCCCGCYCAGCTCCACCTGCTCACTCTGGTACCTCCTCTGATCCCCCTTTCCTTTTCCTCCAAACCAGCCTGATGGCACTGGAATGGGAATTAGGAGTGGGAGTAATGAAGGCATATTGGAGTGTCTAAACAACAGCTAGGATTGAAATAAATGTGTCCTGGAGCTTTCCTTCAGAAAGCAGCTCTGAAGGCTGGCAGGACATGAGGGCTCTGAGTGCCCACCAGGACATTCCCATCCAACCATTCCCAGGCACAGCCCCTAGGAACACTGGCTGCCCAAAAAGAGCTGGGTGAGATGTGTGTAATAGAGAACTGAGCTCTCCATYAGGCACCTCGTTAATTTTTCATGTTAAGGCCACAGAGAAAAGAGTAGAAGCTGCCAAAATCCTCCAGTCAAGGTTTTTATCTGGAAATGGCATTTAATAGAAGGCTTGCCCCAGGGAGCAGAGCTGGCACTCATCAGGAGCAGGGCAGGATCAGCACAAATCACAGGAACCAAGGTTTCTGCAGGAGCTGTGACCTCAGAGGCTCAGCCAGGAGCTGCTTCCTCCAGTGGGGAAGGAGGAAGGATCAGGATCCCCTGAGGCTGTGAGGAGCAAACTGATGGGTGCCCATTTTGTGGAAATTCCTCCCTGCCAGTGCTGGACACCTTCCAAAGGCTGTGGGAATGGGACTGGCACAGAGCTGCTGCCCTGTGCCACTGCTGACTTCTGTCCCTTACCCACACTGGAACACAGCTTTGCTCTCTGCTGGACAGGGAGCAATCCAGGAACTGTTTYATGATGGAGAGTGAGCGAGTCTGTGGAAATCTTCATGAGTCACTCCAATACCCTGTCCCCAAGCCCTTGGATTAGTCTGACTTTGCAGCACATACTTTTTGTCCCCACTACATCCTACATCCCTCTCCTGCTCTCCTCCCCTTTCCTGGATGTCTCCTAAACTCCCCTCAGGGCTCAGGATTCCTCGAATTTTTACATTAGGAGAAGCCAAGAGGAATTTCCCAGCCCTTCCACACCAGGGTCTGCACAGTCTCTCTTCTCTGTCCCAAAATGAATTTTGCCTTTACAATTCTTCCTGSAGCAGAGATTTCTGAACAAACCAAAGTGGGACTGCTTGAGTCCTGCTGTTCAATCTCTTGTTTTCTGCCAGCTCTTTGTGCTCCTGCTGCACTGAATTTTTACAAGAAATCATTTTTGCAAGTCCCCCCAGTACCTGGAAAAGCAGGAGGAGTCACATCTCAAATATGAGGTRTGCGTGACCAGGGCTTTTGTTTTGGCTCTAAGCAGGAAAGATTTGGTGCTGAGTCTGACTGAGCAACAAGGAAAGAACCTCATCTAACCCTGCAAATGATGGAAGTGTGAAAAAGTCACTTTTCCTTTGTGCCCTGCAGGGAATGGCACAAGCACGTGGCCCTCAAAGTTTCAAAATTCAGCCAAAACCCAAACCGAGGCCAAGAATGTAAAGGAAATATATGGACCAGCTTTCTATTTTCAGATCACTTGCCTTTGTCTTCTTCATTTCCACATAGGTTTCCTTAGATCTTCCTGTGTTTTTCTGAACTGTGGGAACGTGATTGCCAAGGAAGTGGAGAGGGGAGTTTTCAGCCCTGCTGGGATTGTTCTTGATTTGAGGGTCAAGGAAGCCTGACCCTGTCATTACCTGTTCCATTTTTACAAAATCACCACGAATCCAAACCACCTCAGCCAAAATGTTTGCTTCCTTAGAGCCCCCAGCTCAGGAATTGCTCACCTGGAATTCTTCCTCTCGGATACAGCGGGGTCAGCTCGCAGGAAAAGCAGCAACCACCACGGGGCTGCTTTGGCCATTCCCCTGCAGCCCTGAGGAAAATGGGATTGCTCACAGGGGCACCCCCCCACACACAAACAGCTGAGCTGGGAGCTGTTCATCCTGTTTGCTCCTCGTGCAGAGCCCATTAGCTGAAATCAGGGCTGAATAAACTCATTTAGGACTCCAAGCAGTTTCCTCCCAGTGCCCAGAAGCTGCAGCGGGGATGGGAGTGTGGGGCTGCCCAGAATCTCCTCCTCAGTTCCCTCACAGCTACTGGAAAGGGCTCTGCAGCAATAGGGATCATCCTGGGGCTGATGATTTTAGGGCTGGGTAGTGCAAGGGTCGGCGTTTCAGACCTTTAACGTGCACACACCTCCTGCAGAGAGTCCCCCAAGAGCTGTAAAATGGGAWTTTCCCCTCTGCTTCTCCTCGCCCTGATGCAGCAGCCAGGAGCAGCTCCCCCAGGAGCCATCCCACACATCCCACAGCAGCACTTGGCAGCCCCTGGTGAGGGCAATCCTGATTCCAGGAGCAGGGAGAGCTTGGAGGAGCTTGCCCAGAGCCCTTTGGAGCAGAGASGTGCTGAAGGAGGGAAGAGAAGCTTTGGGGAGCTCCTGCTGCAAAGCTCCAGGTGTCTCTGCCTTTCCTTACAGGACAGTAAATGCCACAGGCGCCCACTGGGTCACTGGGACATCCCCTCCCCTTGGGAAGGGCACCCATTGCTCTTCAGTCCTCAGTCAATAACCATTTACAGACAGAAGGGAAAGGATTTCTGAGCTTCCACTGCTCTGCTTCCTCACCCAGGAGGAAGAATAATGCAGAACACAGGTGTGGGGAGAAATGCTTTTCCCAGCCCTTTCTGAGGCAAGATTTCTTTCCCCAACTTCTTTCTGAGGCGAGATCTCTTTTCCCAGCTATTTCTGGGGCAAAATCTCTTTCCCCAGCTCTTTCTGACCCAAGATCTCTTTCCCCAGCTCTGTTTCTGACCTAAGATCTCTTCCCCAGCTGTTTTTGACCCAAGATCTCTTTCCCCAGCTCTGTTTCTGACCCAAGATCTCTTCCCCAGCTCCTTCTGGACGTGGATGAGCAAGGCAGTGGTGTCAGCTCTCTCTGCATGACACAGCAGCACTGAGCCTGCTTGGAAGGGGTTTGTTACAATTAAAGAATGATTCAAGTCAATGTAAACAATGATGTCAGCCTGAGGACCTTTAAAACACAATTTAAGCTATTACACAGTGTAAAGCAGAGAGAATCAGGTAACCTTTTGGCCTGCCACATTTTTTCTCTGGAAATGGATCATGTCTGAGTTATTTTCATGTTTACACACTCGGGACAAGCTTTGCCTCTCGCTCACACAGGTTTAAGGCTGTGCTTGGCTGAAGACAATAGGCTGTCTTTGAATTGTCCATTGTATGGCTCAGAACATTTATTTTCTTCTGGCTGTTTACACATTTTGTGGTGSAATCTGAGGGGAAAAAAGGCAGACTGAAAGCTGCCCCCTCACTGCATGTTTTATTAAGGTAGTAGAGATCTTACTGWTCTTTCTGGAAAAGTCTTGATTTGCTTCACTGTGAGAAAGCAAATAAGCTGCTTCTTTTCCAGTGGTGAAGGAAATCAGAGTGTGCCTGAGCCTGCAGCAGCCCCCAGTTGTGTGAGGCAGCACAGGAACCCTTCCTGCTATCCCTCACATTTATTTTGGCTGCACAGATCAYGGAGACTCCCATGGTTTGAACAACTTCCCTTTAGTCTGGGCAGATTTTCTGTGGAGTAAGGACAGAGCAGGAGGGTTTGGCTCAATAGGAATTCCCAGAGAGRGGGATGAACCCCTGAAATCCTGTGTCAGCATGAAGGGAGCAGAGTGTGGCAGGAGGGACTGGGAGCCTGGCAGCTCCCTGCTCTTGGCCCATCTCATTTTGGGATTGTCCCAGCTCATCCCACCCAGTGGGGCCTTTTCCAAGGATAATGGCACCTCTGGGAAGGCAAGGCCAGGTGTTACCACGAAGGCACTGAGGATTCTGTGAACAGTTTTATTGCTTCATCCCCTGCTCCATCAGCAAKGAGATAAACCAAGGCTGCAGAGTGATGGGTTTACAGCTTTGGAATGGCTGTGGTGTTCTCACAATTGGAATGTTTTCTCCTGGCTCTCCCAAGCGGGCAAATAGACATGAGCTCAGTTCTCTGGGTCAGCTTGGGCAAGAGCAGCCCTGCTCTGACGAGAGAAGTGCAGGGTGAAAGGAGAGACCCAGCTGGGACAGTTCCTGGGATGGAGGGACTCCCTGGGACAGGGAATTCAGGAAAACAGGAGCTGCTGAGCAGGGCTTGTCAAAGGCTCCCCCATCCAAACAGTTCCATCAGGAATTCTGCCATTGTTTACAAGGCTTATTTCTCATTATTCCCATGGGATTGTTCTGATCTGTTTTATCTATTTTGATCTCTGGTATAAATCAGCCATTTTGCCTTTTTAATTGTTGTCTACTTTGTTTTTGAAAAGTAATACTCAGACCCATTTGGTGAAATACCATTATTAATTTAATTTGATAAGTCATAAAGTCATGAAGCCTTCTTCTAGTGATGCCTGAGGTTTGAGCTTTTCTATTTTTCAGATTCTCTGCTGCTTTAGTGTGTGGGTCTGGGCTGCATATGAGGGGATGGTGAGCTCTGTGCACAGAGCAGGGAGACAAAACAATTCCTGCTCCAGCTGGGCACCAAGGACAAATGATCCAAATCTCAGCCCMAGAGCACAAACACCRTGGGCTGRAGAGAGAAAAACAAGMAGGRTGGGACTGCATGGGCTAAAGCTGGAATGGGACAATGAACTGCAAKRTGCAAATGGAGCAGAACTGATCAAAGTGAGAGACCACATGACCAGTCAGGGATTTTTGACCATTTTGGTTCATCTTGRGTGCAGCCCTGGCTGGGCTCTTGTGCTGCCCAAGGTGCATCCATTGAGGAGATCCTTTTCATAAATCCCTACTTTATTCTTTAGCTCTGTCCAGCCTCTGTTCTAGGGCAGCCTYCCCAAGGCATCACTGGTTACAGAGGTTGCTCTCTCTGGAACTTTGTGCACCACTATGGTGGTTATATTGCTATTAAAATAAACCACCAGCCTTATTCCCTAACGTTCTGTGTGGGTGTCAGGGCTGGTGCACAATRTCAGCCAGGGCAGGCTCCCCAGACAGGCACCACGACATCCCACAGGTCTACAAGCACGGGCTGATGCTCCCTAGAGAAAGGTTTTCCTTCTCCCACCCCAGAAATATGTGCCCAATTTGTTTTAACCTTCTCTTTGGTTTTCTGGTGGGTTTCTGGCAGAAGGACAAAAGAAGAGGACAGGAGTTTTGTCTGGGTATAAATCGCACTTTTCATTAGCCAAACCTGTCCAGCACTCAGGAGAAAACCATGGCAGCAGAGATGAAAATTCTGTGCTCAAAGTGAGATTAGTGGAGAAGCTGAAGCTGAGCTGGTTTTGATTTCCATGGAGGATTGTTGGCACAGCTGCTGTTCAAGGCCATTTGCCCTTCCACTCTGCAATATCTTTGTACTTTAAAATTAATGTAGGCTTTGAAATACTACCTGGATTTGTGCTCTGGCACTGAGCAGTGCAACTTTGAGCTTCTCCCTCTCTGCCTACCTGTGCCAAGGGAAATCTGTAATCCAGGGTCCAGCACTGCACACTGCACGAGGCAAACACCAAAGCCTTTGTCCAGTGACTCTGGGATTGCTGTTGCAGGGTCTGGGCATTTCTGATAGAGGGTAAACTCTTTCATTTTGCATCCCTGGAAGAGCAATTATGGATAATATTGATACGGCATTGATGGCATCACTGGTGTGGCTCAGGATAAACACTCAGGATAAACCTGAATCAATCGCGAGCCTAAAGCCTTGCAGAGCCTTTTCTTTGGGCTGCTGATTCTTTAATTCCAGGCTGACCAATACATCTGGTGTCACCAGAAGTCTCCTTCAATTCACACCTAAGCTAACCAGACTTAAAGAGGGAGAGGAGAGCCCAGAGCAGCCCAATTCAGTCACCTTTCCTGTTTTAAATTCTTTTGCTTATCTCAGTTCTGCCCTTGCCATCTGCTGGTAGTGAAAGCAGGGTAGTGACTCTTGGGCGTGGTGGGATGTAAGGAGAGTATCTCAAACTCTGATMTTCTGCACTGGGGATGATAAAGGAATTCTCAGGATAAAGGAACTGAGAGGAATTCTCAGCATCCACAGGGCAAAGGTCCCCCTCGTGCTCTTCAGTTTAGTGGTTGGTGTCCTGTAGGGTGCATTGTACTGCCAGCCTTTGAAAGGCTGCCTTGTTGTTTTGGTTCCATATTGTTCTGAGTTAAATGGTAGGAAAAGAGAAATTGCTGCCACCACAACATTCCCTTATAGGTCTATTCATTATTGATCCCCAGAGGAAGTGGAGAGTTCCCCTGGACAATGGGCAGATATACAAACGAGCATACATTAACTTTCTGTGCTTGTACAGCTCATTGGGGCTGCACTTCCTCTGCATTCTCAGGAGCACAAATTCAGGCATCAATTGGTTTGATGTCTTCCTCTGCCTTGAGCTGCTGCCTCGTTAGACATTCTGGGTGACAGGCAGCTCCTCTGAACCACAGAACAGAAAATCACAGAATCACAGAACTGCAAAATCACAAAACTGCAAAATCACAGAACTGCAGAATCACAGGACTGCAGAATCACAGAATCACAGAACTGCAGAACTGCAGAATCACAGAACCATAGAATCAATCACAGAATCACAGAACCACAGAATCCCAGAATCAATGACAGAATCACAGAATTAATGACAGAACCACAGAATCACACAACACCAGAACCACAGAGTCAGAGTCACAGAATCACAGAACCATAGAACCATAAAATCAATGACAGAATTATAGAATCACAGAACCACAGAATATCCTGGGTTTGAAGGGATCCACAGGGATCATCCAGTCCAGCTCCTGTCCCTGCACAGGACACCCCACCAATCCCAGCCTGTGCCTGAGGGCTTTGTCCAAACACTTCTTGAAGGGAGAGGCAGAGGCCTGGTGTAGAAATGCTTTGGGCAGCTGTGACGGAGCCCTGAGGATGCTCTGGACTGGGAGCACTGGGAGCAGAGGGACCAGGCCWGGTCTGTGGTTTGGCTCTGTGCTGGGGTTGTGCTCCAAAGCAGCACYGGGAGCTCAGGTGAGGTTGCAGTGACTCAGCTGTGTCCCTGCCCTTTGGCAAACACCCCAGGGCAGCGCTGCCTCCAGCTCAGGGGCTGCAGCAGGGTGGGATGAGCAACACCCAGAATCTCTGCCAGGAAAGGCTGGGGTGACTCCAGCCCTTCCCTGCAGTGTGGGTGCTTTGCTCAGGCCCTGCACTGAAGTTTGCAGGTGCCCCCCTCCATCTCCAGGGCATTCTGGCCTTGCATTCCTCCCTGCAGCACAGGTTTTTCCTGCCTTTGTGCCTCTGCCCTGCTGTAAATCAGTTAATCAGGGAGGTTGGTCCTTCCCTTCCTCCCTGGAGGGATGGAGGGATCAATGTTTGGAACAGAAAAAGCAGCTCAGGAGCTGCAGGAGATTTGCTTTGTCTTTCACTCCCAGCACCAGAGAAAAGCCCCYCTGAAGCTGCAGGGACAGGGAGGCATTCCAGGCTCTGGGGGTCAGGACTGGGGACTGTGCTGGGCTTGGCCTGGACTGGCAGAAATCCCTGTCAGRGATGCTCAGGCCTTGCAAAGCTGCTTTTTTTTTTT
>JACDOX010000078.1:2010399-2054818 GCA_014549065.1 Cardinalis cardinalis | reverse complement strand
GTGCAGGGAATGGCTGATCCATGTGCAGGGAGACATTTCAGCACGTGCTGCATCCCACTCCTCCCCATCCTCTCAGGAAGGAGCCCTGTCCCCAGGATTGTGTCCAGCAGCACCTCTCTCTCCATCCCTCTGATAAAAGGATAAGCACAGCCTTCAGCCAGGCAGTTTGGCATGAAGGCATGGACAGAACCTTGGAGCTGAGGGTACAAATCTGCAGTGCTCAAAGGGTSATTTTGATCACTTCAGAAAATATCATCTTGCAGAGCAGCCCTGGAGAGAGGCTCATCACTTTAACTTCCCTGATCAACCCAGGACACCAATTTTAGGCACTGTAAAAACACTGGAGGTCAAATTTACTATGGAGGGCAAGGACCAGTGACTCAATTTTCCTTATTCTTTATAGTCACTTTTCACCTTGAAGAACAAAAGGTCCCAAAGTCAGAGAACGTTTGTTCTTGAGTCTTGCCAAAGCCTTTTCTTTTTTAATAAACCATCATTAAAATCTGGGCCCTTTGCCTTGACAAAAGAAAAGAATATCTTTGTGTACACTTAAGTGACAGGAAAGAGCCCGTGAGGCAGGCCTGGTCACAGATAAAGGAATTCCGGACATTATTCCTTGTGCTCCCAGGGGTTGTGACATGGGATTTCCTCTCCAAGTGGTAAATAGCCCTGCAGTTGGACAGCAGGGTGGGGCCAGCCCTGGTTTCTTTCAAACCAGGGGAGATGAAAGCACTTGAGGAGAAGAAAGAGGGGCTGGGTGCATGTGCACCATGAATCCCTGGGAATGGCTGGGGGGGATCCCCCTGCTCCAAGCTTTGCCCCAAAAAAATTCCCAGGGGTTTGGGGTGCTGCCAGCTGGGCTCTGCTTTGGGAAGAACAGCTCAGGGCACAGCAAAGCAGATTTAAWCCAAGGAGTGGCCCCAAATCTCAGCACTGGAGTGCTCTCCCTGGATCTGTGGGAGRTGGGTTTGCTTTGGGATGACTCTGGATCCCTCCTGCCTTCTCTGAAAGCTCCCCCTGCATGCTGTGGGACTCTGAGTGTCCATCCTGGGCTGGAATGGGATCAGACAGGGCACTGAGGGTGGGATCCCACAGCTGTGAGCTCCTCCAGGAGCCTCACTGGGATCTGGAACCTGAACGAGGGTTCTGTAACTGAGGGCTCCTTTCTGTCCYGTGCTGAGTCATGGCCAGGAGTGGGGTCAGCATTTTGGGAAGAAAACAGAAGAGCTGGAGCTGCAGATTTTATCCTCTTCTCATTTTAAATCAAAAAACATTCAACTTTGGATTAATCCTTTGCATGGAGGGCTTACCAAAGTGCCCTGGGTTGGGTGAAGACAGAGGGAGAGGAACATAACTCCTATGGAGAGGGAGACAAGAACAGTGAGCTGATTTCATATTTGGATTTCCTTTCCTCCCCATTCCTGTGGCTCTCCTGGGGGGTCAGCAGAGCCTGCAGATCCCAAACCTCCCAGCTACAGCCAGCCTTAATGAGAAAGGGAAAGATTTGCACATTACAGCTCTCTAAATCCTCAGCATCCAGGTCTTCAACAAGAAACATTCATTTAGGGGATCAGCAGTGGAACAGAGAAATTAGCATTTTGCAGGAGTTTGCAAAGGGCAGGTTCCTGCATGAGCTTTGCATTGCCTTCTGCTTGAGTGTAGATATCTGAATTATTTTCCCTTTCATCTACAATGGGACCTCGTGTCAGTACAGGGAGGCACAGGATCAGACTGGAGAATCCCACCTGGAAAATGGGAATGTCAATGAGGTCACACTGCAGCTTCCAGCTCAAGATGCAGTTTGGATGGGCTGTGAGGATCTGGTTCCACTGGTGAATAAAACCCCAGGGGAGGGCTGGAGAGGTTGAAATGCTGGCTGTGCTCTGCCCCCACTGCATCTCACTGGCTTAAGAGATTGTGTCAAAGGGGTTGGAGTCCCTACAGAACACAAGGAGGGCTCTAATCAAGCTCAGAACTGGAGAATTCCAAGGAAAAATGCCAAATTTTCCTTCTTTCTCTGTGCCTCCTTACCAACCACCCACATTCTTCTGGAAACCGGGGAAAAGAGAAAGTTGCCCTGTTGGCTGCAGGAATGAAATACCACAGCTAAAATTCCTCTATGGCTGCTCTGAGGAACAACAAAGACAGAGAGAGATGAATCATGCAGAGAATTACTCATTTCCAAACAGTAAACAGGTCATGCTCAGCATTGTTAACTCAGGGTTGTCACTGCTGTGGGAGTTTGGGGAGGGCAGGGGAAAATCTGTCCTTGCTCAGGAGTGGAATGATGGGAACCAGGCGGGAATTGCACCCAAACATTGGCACTTCTGCCACTTCAGGATCACTACAAATTCCTGCTTTTCTGATATCCTGGTACAATCCATTAAATCTCACCAGATAAACTGTATTTTCATGGCCAAAGGCCAAACAACACTGAACCYTTTTTAGAAAGATTTGTAAGAAGCTAAACAGGTCTAATGCTGAGGTTGGGGACTCACAGTTTTAAAATAGCTCAACTGAATTAAGAATTCAAAAAGTGATCTGCTGTCCTTCCTCCTGTGGTGATGTGAGCAGGGGAGAGTTTCTGTTTCATCACAGAGGAAACTGTTCATTAACTTCAGTGCCATTGTGGGGGAAACATCCCTTAATTTCAGTGTCATTGTTGGGGAAACTTCCCTTAATTTCAATGCYATTGCAAGGGAAACTTTTCTTAATTTCAATGCCACTGTGAGGGAAACTTTCCTTAATTTCAGAGCCATTGCAAGGGAAACTTCCCTTAATTTCAATGCCACTGTGAGGGAAACTTCCCTTTATTTCAGTGCCACTGTGGGGGAAATTTCCCTTAATTTCAGAGCCTTTGCCCCATGTCAGGATCTCTTCCTGCTGCCTCTGCCTGGCCTCAGAGGGCTCTTCCCACTGCACACATGTTCATGTCAGCACAGCAGCTCCTGTGGRCAAGCTTTGCAGGACTGGGGCTGATCCACAGCTCTTTTTACTGTCCAGCAGTGTTTTTCTCCTCCCAGAGCTGCTTCCATGCTTTGACCTTGCTCTAGAGCCCAGAAGAAATGCCTCACAATTTTCCTGAAGTCTCTTTATTCTGATGGCTCCTGTTTGAGCCACTGCTATGCAGTTAATGCTGCACAGTCCTTTCTACCCTGAGACCTTCCAGCCAAGGGTTTTACGATTTGGCAGCTGAGGTTTCAGCCTGAAAATTCACCCCTGTTTTTTTACTCTCCCCCAAGAGCCTGTTTTCAATTGATATAAACATTTTGATAGCTTAAGAGTGCAACAAAATGCTGAGCCTCCCTTTCCAGCTGGAACCCAAGAGTGTTCCTGTGACTCCAAGTGTTGCTTGTTGTTGGCTGTGCCAGTGGCTGGGCTTGGCTTGGCCTGGCCATGCAGATCCAGGCACCTCTGGAACCTCCTGGCGCATCCAGGGAAAATTCAAACCATTTTTATGTGCTTTTCTAGCAATTCTGTCTGCCTGCAGGGTGATCTTCCCCTTCCTGCCCTGCCACACCTCACAAACACCCCTGTGATCAGCAAGGGGCACCAGGAACCTGCTGGTTTCCTTCAGCACATGCAGAAACCCCTGAGAGCCACAGTTCACCTCTGCCAGGCCAAAATTCATGTGCAGCACCAAAAGTTTYAGAGATTCACCAAGACAAGAGGGAGCAGAACTCTGAAAGAAGAACCCCAGCAAAGGCTGGCTCTAGCTTGATAAGCTGTTTGTTTATTCTGCAGGGTCTCAGATCTGGATTTCATTTCTGGGATTAGTTCTCTGAATTCTGAGTGCAGCAAATCAAGGCTGTATGTGTGGAATCAGGATGGAAGGAACCTTTTTAATTTAATTGCCTGCATGGATTTGCATTATTCTTTCATCTCTCACCTTGGTGCTTTTCTCCTACTGAATTCAAATGGTGACATTTTTCTTTCTTGGTGACATCCAGTTTTCATTTTGCTTTCATTCAGYGCTCACTGAACTTTCATCATTCCCTTTTTTCTTAGTCATTTCCATATAGTTCTGTATTCCTTACCAGCTTTGGATCCTCTGTAAGAGACAGGCAGGACAGAGCTGCAAACCCTCCTCATTTAATTACTTTTAGAGTAATATTTGTTGATTTTGTTAACTACCCAGCATCCAAATGAATTTTACTGTTCAAAGGGCAACTGCACATTTTGTCTGTCTATAGGAACTCCAAGAAACTTTTGGGATGAAGAGGTGAGATTTTTAGGAAAAGCAAACAGTGGCATGGTTGTTTCTGCTTTGAAATCAATATTAAAAACAGAACCAGTTTGGGGTTTCATAAGAAAAAAAGAAAAAAAAAGCTTTTAATTAGGAAATTACGCTGTGGCAAAATCCTGCATGGAAAGTGGCTGGACTAGAAGCAGTTTTCCAGGAAAGCTTTTCCAGCCAGGATGGTGTTTCTGGTCCCATCCCAACGATGCCATGACCTTGTTGTTGGGATGGAAGYGTAGAATGCTGGGGACACCACGTTCCTTGGTGGAATCTGGGCTCTGGATCTGTCTCCCACTACCGGGGGCTGCCCTAAATATCCGGCTATTTTTAGACGAGTCTTTTTCTGTTGCTGCTTTCCATAATAAGAAAAACCTTTGAAGGATTTGTGTTTTTATCCCTATGCACAAGAGGAATTAAAATAAATAAATAGGCCTTAAATATTTAGACATGAAGAGAGAAGAATTTCCTGCCCAGCTTTGGCTGAGTGGCGTAGGTGGCTTTAATGTGACCCGGGGCTGCTCCCGGTACCTGGCAATGTTTGCTTTTCTTGGAAGCAGCTGCAGTAAAGCACCTTTAAAATCAGGATCCCACAAAGCAAATCTGCTGTTTCCAGGTCACTGTGCAACCCCCTTCCCYGAGCCACAGTTTTTCCAGATGAGGAACTGATGTGCTGCAACTCAACCAACCTGTTCRAGAGGGAATGGCTCCAGGCAGGGCWGAGGAGTCCTGGAAGTGTCTGGGCATCCCCACATCCACCCAAAAGGYAGGATCTGGCACTAAAAACACAGCCTGGCTCTGGGCATCACACCTGGAMTGTCACCCACCTGCTGCCCCTTCTCTGGGCTGCTCCCAGACACCAAAAACTGCTTTAGCTCCAAACCTTTGTGAGTCAAGTGAGCTCATGTGGGAACCTGCAGGGGACAGGAGAAGGGATTTTTGTCAACAGGCAGCCATGCTATGCAGACTTGATAAATATGTGCRGTGCTAATTCGAAGCAGATTCCTCCTTTGCCACGAGCAGAATTCCTCCAAAGCCTGCCATCAAAAACATTATGTCACAGCTGTGGAGAAGCCTCACAAACAGGGGAGAAGTTGGGGTCACGTCAGGGTAAGAGTGCGGTGGAGGCTGAGGAAGTGATTGAAGCCCTGCTCCACRGCCTGATGGAGTTTGTCATTAAGAAGGATTTCACCAAATGATTTGCAGCCAGTTCCCTGGGCCCAATTGGTACTTTCCAGCTTAATGCAAACCAGTGAGGAAACCAGACCTAGTTAGGCCCAGCTGGCCGGGGAGGCTGCAGGCACAGGGCAACAAAACCTCGCCCGGGGCTGTGGAAATGTAACTGAAACTGGGCTTGGTTTTAAGGAGATGGTTAGGTTCCCTCTCCCCATCTCAGCAAACAGCTTTTATCTTGTCTCCCAAAATAGCAACCTGCTATCCTTCAAAACAAACCAGAAAAAAAGGGAAAACCTCCTGAGACAGGCACACAAAGCCGACAGAAGTGGAACACGGAGCTGATCGAAAACAGATTCTGGTGTCAAGTCCAAAGTCAGCTTCAGCCCATTGCTTCTTAATGGGTAGAGCTCAGAAACTAAGAAAACAAAGTAATTACCCACCGAGCAGCTTTTACTGACACTGAGCATTCACATGTTCCTGACACGTCCAGCCCCTGTATTTGCTCAAATCCATCTCTGTTTAGTGTGGCACATCAATTGACTTGACCTCAGGAGGCTCTGGCTCATTTGCTTCTGGATTTATAGCTCAAGGAGAAATGGTCCAACAATGCTAACAGGGGTGAGCTTTTGTTCTGCTTCACCCTGCCCATCCACCTTCCCTGCTCTGATTTCAGCTCCATCCCTCTCGTGGCCTTCCCCTGGCCTGCTCCTTCTGCAGGTCAGTGATTCATCACACAGGAGGACACAGATGTTCTTTACAAAGAAGCCTTTCCATGCAGGCTCATTTTTTTCTTAGAAAAGAGGGCTGGGGATGAGGAAAGAGATGGAGAGCAGGAAAAAAAGCCTGAGAATGGGAATTGCCCAGGTTCCACCAGGGTTTGTGTGATGYTGCCTATGGGACACAGCAGCATCTCCAGGGAGCAGAGATCACTGCTGGACTCACACCAGCAAGGCTCCAAGCAGGAAACCTCAGGGAATGTGGCCTGAGGAAAGCTGGGGTCTCTCTGAGCAGCTTTCCCATAATTATTTGGTGTTCCCTGGGCAGTCATGTTCCTTGAAGGCAAGTTGGATTTAGCCCTGGAGCACGGTCAGAGGTTGCTTTGCAATCCACCCTCTCGTCATTCAGCAAAACTTCACGTAAATTCCTCTGTCAGCTCTTGCCTTTCTTGGAAAACATCCCCAGTCCTYTCTGAGCTCTGCTCTGGGGACACTTCAGAGTCCAGAGCTGAGATATCCACTCTGCCTTTGAGGGAGCACCAAAGAAGTTTGGAAAGGGAAGGGTCCTGTACCTCAAGGCAGGCCCTGCTTGGCCACTCAGCAGGACAGCAGAGAATCCCCAAATGTGGCWGCTGGAGCTCTCAGAGATTGTTCCATGTGGAGCACCAGCAAATGGTTTCTGAAGGACATCTCCCAGYACTTTATCTTCTCTAATTCTAAATATTCCTAAAGATAGGGCTGGCACCTCTGCTTCCTTTGGGAGGTGAATTACACAGGCTGATGGAACAACCTTGGGAAGGTTTCCTTTCCTCTCCCCAGACTCTTGCCAACAGAAGGAGCACMTAAATGATTGCCCTTGGTATCAGACCTGCCATGATTCCAGCCTCTCCTGATAACCACTGCCATTTCCAACAGTTTTATTATTGTAGCACCTACAGGCCCACTTATGAGCAATTCCTGATCATTCCCATCTGTTGGGCTTAAATTTTATTTTTCCAGATCTTATAAAACTCATCCTGTCCAGGGTTTGAGGATAAAGTACAGATAGTTACAGGGGTCACCAACACTCTCATGTGCAAGTGGATGATGGAACAAGGAGAAAATTTGGGAATCACAGATTTAGTCGGCAGACAGTGGAGGGACATGAGTGAGCATCCTTCTGATCTGATACATCCAGGCAGAGGCTGAGTGCTGGCAAAAAAGACCAAAAAATGCTTTCAAAGAAACACACTTTTTGCTAAACCACGGTGTCAGGGATTTTGTAACTTCTCTTTCTTCTTCTCTGGCCATTTAAATGTCTCTCCAGGGGATCCATGTTACAGTTTCCAAAGCCTTGGTCTTAGGATGAATTACCATCATATTTTATTATCAAAGGAGAAGCTGACACACAGGACAATGATTTAGTTGACTGGGTACTTGGAAATACTGTTTCACTTGCTGCTATTGCCTCATGTTACATGGAAAATTGCTCTGGAAAGGAATGTCCTAAGAACACAAATAGCCAGGCCAGGTGAAGTTCAAAGTTAGCACCCCTCAAGTGGGACTTCATTTGGAGTTCATGCTGGGCAGTGCTTTAATTTGTGTGCTGTGGCCCAGTGAAACTTCATTTACCAACCTCTTTAATCCAAGAAAAGTTCATTTGCATCWGTTTGCTGTGAATTTATAGGAGTGTTAATTTAAAGCCCCAAAGCTGTGGTTCTTAACCGAGTCTGGCTGCCCTAAATTACTGTTGGAAGTTGTGTCCTGATTGAAGATGTCAGGGACTGGGTCAGCTCTCTACAACCAGGGCAGATTTTCCACACATGAGAAACCAACTGTTGCATTGAACTCTGGCAAAAATTTCAGTTCCCCACTGAGAGCAGCTTGCATGGAAACCTCAGGGAAATCCCTCCTTAACATTTTCTGGTGCCAGTTTCAATCCTGACCTCTGCTGGCAGCTGGGCTCAGTTAGGAGCYGATGCATGCCTGGGTTATTGCATTGCCCCTAAACACTGAAACAAGGCAGTTTCTTATCCACAGAGAGGTAAAACCTGCCTCAGATCCCTCTGTGTCCCACCTGCAGTTCATCACTCCTGGTGCAGCTTGTCCCTTCTTTGGCAAGYGCCACCACAGTAAAGGAACCACCACAGACATTTCCAGTCTGCCAATACCTGGGCAGCGATGTGATTAACAAGGAAAATTAATATTAACTTATCACAGCCACACAGAAAAGGAAGGAGTTGGTGATTTTTAAAATCTGATTTCTTGTCACTTCAAAAGGAAATTATGAAGAAGGTATAAAATTTTATAGAAAACCTGTTGAAAACTTCTCTACTACTGCTCTAACTGTAAAGAAGTCTACTCTCCTTAACAAAACATCCACCCTGGAGTGTAGGMATCTTACCAAAGTGTAGGCAAGCCCTTTATTCCAGACTAAAAAGTCAGTGTAAAGAGTGAAGCTGGGTAGGACCAGGAGGGAAATCACTGGTGAATCAATAGAGATTTACTGCTTGTTTTTGCATGGGAGGAGCTGGCTCATCTCAGGATGGATTTCAAGAGTGACTGATCCTCTCTGTGTACATGAGTAGGTTGGGGAATAGTTCTTGGAACTGAGTCAGCCCAACAATTGCTTTCATTATTTGCAGCTGTACAAAACAAATAAGTTGGAGAGAAATTTCGAGAGGTGCCAAATCCAATCCCATTGATGTGTGAGTGAGCACAGTGTTTAGTGCTGCACGCATGAAGCCCATGAATTACAGCTGATGACTCCTCAGCCTCACCTGTCACCTTTGCTAAATGAGCAGATCTGATGATACTCCTCAAAATAACAAAGTAATTAAACTAGAAGTGCTTTAAAGTGCTCCTTCCTTAGCATCCACAGTAACTACTCACTTCAGAGAGGGGTTCTGATAGATTAAAGGCAGCTCAGTGCAGGGTTTGGACAAGCTGGAACCACAGCTTAGCCCAGGTCTGGTGTCAGTAGCTCTGAGGAACAGTTGGGCTTACAAGCCATAAAAACCTCCAGCTCTCTCCATCCACACTCACATAAACCACCAGGAGCTCACCTGGGGGGACAATGCTGAGATGGCACAGGGACACAGGGAAGCCTGGAAATAGCCCAGAGGGGGCAGAGATGGATCACAGAATACCCTGAGATGGAAGGGACCCACAAGGACCATCCAGTCCAAGCCACAGACCCCCCACAATCCCACCCTGATTGACCAAACTCTCCTGGAGCTCTGGCAGCCTCGGGGCTGTGCCCATTCCCTGGGCAGTGCCAGCACCCTCTGGGGGAAGAACTTTCCTGATTTACAACCTAAACCTGCCCTGGCACAGCTCCAGCTGTTCCCTGGGTCCTGTCCCTATCACAGAGAGCAGAAGTTGGTGCTGTCCCTYCACTCCCCCTTCTAAGCAAGCCTTCCACCTTCCTGTTTTCCTAGCCAGTGCTCTGGAGACAGGGAAGAAATCCTGGCTGGGTTCACTTCCAGAGAAGTGCTGGAATAGCTCTGGAGGGCAGGAAGTGCTCCCTGAGTCCCCTGGGAGGAGGTGAAGGGCTGGGGTGGGCAGGGGGAGCACAGAGAGCTGTGTCCAGCTCTGGCCAGGGCTGCTCCCCTTTCCTGAGGGCTCATCCCACACCCCCTGGGTGCCCTCACTCCTCCTGACTCCCAGCTTTGCCTGAGGAATGTGCCCTGTCCTGGAGATGGCCAGAGGAGGAAGGAAAGCTATGTCTGGAGCGCTGATGAAGTAATCCTGTCTGGGAATCATTGGAAACACTGATCTGCAGCCCTCCAGCTTTTCTCAGGAGACCACGCTGGGGGGAGAGGCAAAGACAGCTTCATACCTCACATTTTTGGATTTTTTTACTTCCCCCTAGAGTCTTTAGGGCTCCTTTTTTGTGCATCTTGTTCCCACTGGGTCTGCATATTTCCTAATCATGGAGATGTGCCAGGTCTTCTYTTTCCCAGAGGAATTGCCATCATTTGGATCAAGAAATAACAACATTCCCAGCCTTTTTTCCATCAACATGAGATTACCACATTTCCTAAATACTTCAAATTGTGCTTGAGTGCCTGGCAGATGATTGCAGATGTTGCCACCTCCTTTCCCAGATTTCATGTTTATTTTCCATGTAGATCTGAGTTCCTGGCTTATCAGCTGGTCCCAAAGTGAGGACATGTCCCCTCAGTCCCCAGCTCACCAGCAGCACGGGCTGGTGACATCCCTGGCACTCCCTGGGACTCTGTGGTGTCAGAGGGAAAACAATGGCCCTGATTAATGAGCTGCCACTGCCCAAGACCAAACAATTTTGACCTGGAGCTGCTTTCTGTGACCCCTTCCCATAAATCTGCAGCTGATCCAGCGATCCAGATCACAGAGAGCCAGGAAAGGCCGTGGCATTGTAACTCCAGGGGCTGCCTTGCAGCAGGTGCAGGTGAGCCCCAAAGGTGATGTTTGGATTGYAGAAAAGCCAAGGAAAGGTCACAGGGTTTGTGTGTCAGCACCCAGAGCAATCAGGTGGCCTTGCTGATTGCAGGAGGAAGCCAGGGTGACCCTGTGCCACCTCRGCAGGAAATGCTGATGCATCTGTGGCTGAGGAAAAGCCTTGTAGGAACAAATCCCAAAAGCTGGGCCAAAGCCTTATCTTATCTCCAAACACTTTCTCCACTTAGCAGTTGTTTTTACTGTGCTGTTGTTGACGTCTCCCCGCTCCAGACTAATGATTTAATTTTTCGTTGTTGTCACTTTGGATCATTTACACCCCAACTGCTGCCTCTGGCTGAGCCACACACAACTTCCATTTGCAGCAGGCACAGAGGAATGGCTGGGAACTGCTCCCCTCTCTCGTGACTCAGCTGAGCAAATCCTGCCTTCCCTGGCTGGGAAAATCAATGGAGACAGGAATCCTGTTGCTTTGCCAGAGGTGCTCTTGGGTTAACACTTGCATTTGAATATCTTGAAGGAACCTTTGCCATGTCTCCTGATGAGTTTGTGATTGCTAATTTAATTTTGGATKAAATTCTTCAGCTTCTGTAGGAAGGGAAGCTTTGGCTCTGGCCTCRAGGTTCTCAGCTCTGTGCCCACCCACAGCAGAGCCACCCTGAGGGATTCCTGGTTATTTTGACATGGAAAACCACAGGAAGAGAGGTTTCTAGTAACCATTCCCCTCAAACAAACAAAGGAAATAGAAAATCTTTAAAAGCTGATGAACAGTTTTCCTTATAAATAGTTCAGCTGGAATAGCAGGCAAGGGAGAGAGTCCTGGCCAGAGGTGGTGAGAGGCTGAACCCCCCTTCTCACCTCCTCCTCCAGGAAAAGTGGTGTAGCACAGTGGAGATGCACAGGAAAAGATGAAAGGGTTTAAAACTYCACTGACAAATTATTATCCTCAAAAGACATGTGGAGAATTGAGAGAGCAAATAACCTGACCCAAAGCAGCCCCCTGAGCACAGGAAATGGGAGAGAGGCACTCAAACCACATKAGGTCTAGAGGAGAAGTTTTCCCCAAGCAGTTCTGACCCACACATTCCCCACCTGCAGCCCCTCATGGGGGCCTTTGCCCTCTGCATTGACTCAGTTCCCATCAGTGCCTCGATACAGAACCCAGCAGCCAGCAGAAGAGACAAAAATTGGGATTTTTTTCTCTGACTTACAGCCAAGACCTTCCCCACAAGAGCCTCCCTTCCCCTCTGCTGGGAAAGTCAATGGCAGCAATAACATTTCATTTAGAAGATCCTGCATTGTGCATAGAGAGCACAAAACATTTCATTAAAGTCTAGGAGAATCAAAAATCCTATGTCCAAATTCACAACAAAAAGAGGGGTGGAGAYGAGTCTCTTCAGTTATTTGCTACTGTCTTTTTAAACCTTTAAAAATAATAGAAAACCACTTGAGTGTAACAAATGAAAGCTGATTCCAGGAGCTGAAGACTTAATAAAAACACCAAATATTGCAAGGCTTGTGATCCAATAATGCTGGCCGTGCTGTGATGCCTTCTCTTTTCATGGGGGTAACCTTGAAATAAATCCTAAGATGATTACAGGCCATTGGTTTAAACACACATGGCTTTTCAGTGAATCCCCGAGCTCTCCAATTCCAGCAAAAATAGATTTCCCTGGGGATAGAAGCATGAAAATGCCCTTTGACAGGGGCACCTGCTCATCTCCAGGTGTGCTCTCGCTGTGCTGGTGATGCCCTGGCAGCTCAGAGGGAGAACATTGTCCTTTCCTGGGTGTCCTTTCTGCAGCAGGGACTGAGTGGTTTGGAGGGTCTGCCTTGCCCAGGTTTTCCTGGGAGGAGGGCACAGCTCTGCCTGCACCCCCCCAGTCACTGGTGTCACCTCCCACTGGTCACAGGGCAGGGTGTGGTGTCTGGACAGCCCCAGGGTTCCAGAGGGTTCCTGGAGCTTCTGGTCCAGGCTCTGCCAGGCCAGCACAGCTCACAGGAGCATCCTCAGCAATGGCAAAACAGATTTTAAACGCTGAGTCAATGCAGAGGGCAAAGGCCCCCATGAKGGGCTGCAGGTGGGGAATGTGTGGGTCAGAATTGCTTGGGGAAAACTTCTCCTCTAGACCTAATGTGGTTTGAGTGCCTCTCTCCCATTTCCTGTGCTCAGGGGGCTGCTTTGGGTCAGGTTATTTGCTCTCTCAATTCTCCACATGTCTTTTGAGGATAATAATTTGTCAGTGGAGTTTTAGACCCTTCATCTTTTCCTGTATTGTCACCCTCCTTCCCTGACTCAAATCAGCTCCAAACTCTGACTCCCAGTCCCTTCCAAGGGGCCCTGAGGAGCCCTGGGCCCAGCTCTCTGCACAGGAGTGCCTTTACACACGTGGGGAGTCCATGGAGCTSACCCATGTGCACAAAGCTGTTTGTGTGCCCAAGCCCTCATGCCATCCCTGCCTCATTTTGCTGCCAGCACAGCCCTCTCTGCTCTGCCCAGCAGTGATTTCCTTGTCATCTGAAGCAGAGGCTGTGTGGGCTCTGCTCCCCCYGCTCTCCCTGTGGCCAGAAGGGATCCCCGGGTCCTTAATCAGGGATCACATTGCCTGAGCTGTCACTGAGCCCCACCCAGGCACAGCCAGGCTCGCAGCCATCTGTGAGGGCTCTGCCAGGGAGAGCTGCAGYGCCCACAGGATGCCTGGAGGAAGGCTGCTACAATTAAAAACAGAGATTAAAAATACTTTTTATCCACGCTCGCTGCTGGGCCCAGTATGGAGCATCAGGCTGTGCGTGGGAGGGATCTCCCTGTGCCAAGTGAGATGGAGTTGGAAACCATCTGACAGAGAGGTGAGGGAGGTCACCCATTACCCTCTGCCTGGGGAGCCTCCCGTGTTTAATGCTGGCCGTGCTGCAAAATCAGATTATCCCAGGAAAAGCAGTTTTCAATATATTTTTCTCCCCTGGATAATGTATCAGTCAACCTTTCACATTTGGCTCCCGAGGATTTGTGGTTGTGCTGTGTTTGCGGTTTTCACCGCCGAGAGCAGAATGTTAAAGCCTGAACTGGAGGTAGGAATGAACTCCCAGAGTCAGAAATGGTGCAGGGAGGCTCTGGGCAGAGGCTCTGTCCTCACCTGGGCTCTTTCCAGGGGCATCTCCAGGCTGGAGCTGCTGTTCTTGCCTTGCTGGAGCCAACTTGKGCTGGCAACAGCCAAGGCAGGGCGGGGAGTGGGGAGCCTGAGCAGAGGTGTCCCTCCCCTGAGCAGCCTGTCCTTCCCCATGGGTCACACAGGGGATGTGCTGCTGAGACCCCTTTGTGCTGCTGAGACCCCCCCTGTGGCTCTGCAGGAGGCAAAGCCTCTGCCAGACCTGCACGATTGTCACTCCAGCACCTCATCCCAAACCATGCCAGGGCATCTAGGGAAGGATGTGCCCCAGGAGCACACCCAGAGCAGGGTCAGCTCCACAGGGGATGGCAGGGACAGCTGTGGCACCCAGGACTCTTCTTGTGGCTCTCACAAGGAGCTTTGCCATGGTCATGACACAGTAATGATGGCTCACTTTTAATTTTATGTCCCTTGTAGCCCTAGAGCAGGACCAAAATTATTTTTCAGGGAGGAGAGGACAATGTTCTGTTAGCCTGGGCATTGGAATTTGAGCAGTGCAATCAGAGCACTTCAGCTGCAGCAGGACCCAGCCCAGCAGGTCTCCATCCCCACCCTGGGTTAGGCTGTGGGTCTGGCTTTAGGGACAAAGGTTGGGGAGCAGGGCTGTGGAAAAGAGGGGGTGCACTGCCAGGAATGTGCTTGATTCTCCCTTGCAGCATCCTAACACCTTCATAAAAGTGTGAATCTCCTCAAACATAGACAACAAATATGAAAGTGGAGCAGATCCATCCTCCTCATCCAACACACCCTGGGGCTGTCCCCAGCTTTGCCTCCTAAAAGGCAAGTCTAGCTCTAAAGAGGCCAGGGGAGGTTAGGAATATTGTGAGGTCTCACTTTGCCAGTTTGGCGTTAGATGTTCTGCCCTAGCACAACCTGACCTTGTCCCCACGACTTTCTCTGTTTTGCCCTCAAAATGTTCTTTTCCCAGCCCACTCAGCAGTGGTGTGGCAGAAGGGGCACAGGCTGTGTTTATGTAAACCCTCTGTCACCTGCCAGCAGAGACCAGATGTGTGTGGCACAGGAATTCTCCTCCTGTCCTCTGTGGAGTAGAAAAGCACTGAAATTCCACTTTGCTTATTCTGTTCTTCAGCTCCTGAAGCCAAAATAAACTTTGGGCAAGAAGTAACTCAGAAGCAAAACCAGAATAATTGAAAAATACTTTTCTTTCTCTTAGCAAGAATGGTGTCAAATGTTGTGAGAGCCCAAAGACTCTTCAGTCAGAGCAGAGCTCAGGCTCCGACCCCAGACCCTCTGACAGTGCCACACTTGCTCATGAGAGCTACAACCCAGAGGCACCAGCTGAGCCCCTCCTAAGCCCTAAGAACAACTGAAGGCACAAGAGRAGAGAAATAATTTTGTTTCAAACCCCAGGATTTTCTAAGTCCTGGCTGAAGTCACAGCATCAACAGCCCAGAGCAGATCCTGGGAGAGCTACAGGGACCCCAACCCCCCTCAGCTGGCAAATTCATGGCATTTGACAGACAAATTGGAAGCTGTTGGCCATATCCTGGAGCATTTTTGCAAAGCTCAGCACAGTCAGTCTGAGGGAGCTGTGAAATGCCTCAGCACCATGAAAGAACCTGTGCCAAGCTCAGCCCATTCCCAGTGGGAGCTGGCTCTGCCTGAAAACCAGAGGGGCCTTGGAGCCAAGAGCAAGGATGGGCTTGCCTGGCAGTGGCTCCTCCTGCAGAGTTTGGGGCTTTTTCTGTTGGTTCTCACCTCAATGTGATGCTGCTCCCTGTGTGTGCCATCCTGAGGGTGTTGAGGAATGGCAGTGCTTCCCAAATAAATGGGAACTGCCAGGCTGGAGCCCCCAGCTGCTCTGCTTGCCCAGCATGCCATGGAATGGCAGTTTGGAGGTGCAAAATAATGTCCCACAGAGCCACTGGAGGGAGTTGGGGTTGGCCAGACTCCAAGGGCCTTGGAGATGGAGCAGCAGTGCCCGAGCAGGGGGAGTGGGCTGGATCTGTGTCTGGTGGCCAGCCCTGGTTCAAAGTCTCAGGCAGGGTCTGCAGGGAGGGTCAGGGGCTCCAAGGGCAGTCCAGCACCGTGGTGTCTGGGCAGGATCCCCTCTGAAGGACTCTGTGGTGCCATGAGATTACTTGGCCTCTCCTGAGATCCTGATGGGAGCTCCTGGAAGAAGCCAGAGACTCCAAAGTGGGAGTGAGTCACTGCCCACTCTGATGCCAGGCACAGAGCAATTTACTGAAATCAAGCAGCTCAGAGATGAGAGTAGGGAGGTGGGGGCAGGAAAATCACTGCTTCGTGCAGTTGAAAAGTTAAAGCCTAGTGTTTCTCTTTCTGCCAGATATGTTATCTCCCTGTCTGCTGCAAATAATGCCCGTGCTGGAGCCCAGGGAGGATTTCTGACTTATCGAGTTTGAGGCACAGGAGAAGAGAGAAATCTGAAGAGCAGGAGGGGAAAGAAAACACGGCTTTAATGTCAGAGCTTTGGAAGTGGAGATCCTTATCAGAGCCTGGTTTCTCTTCTCCTTGATTATGTTACTTTGAATTTGGACAAAGCAACCAGCCTGGCCAACCTCCATTTCTGGTTCTTCTCAGTTTCACTTTCTGAACATTGTCTCATTGCAGATGAACACTCAGATTGTCCCTGGGGACAGTTCCAGAGGCAGGAGACATTTCCTGGGCCAGGAGATGATGAGAGAGACCTTTGTCACTGCTGTCATTAATGCCCCTGGTCATCAGAGACCTGACAAAACCACAGATTCCCTGGGGAGCATTACCCCAACCACAGTGCCCACAGAGCCTGGGGTTCAGCTCAGATGCAGGATTTGGGAAGGGTCATTTGGGAAACATCAGGTCTTCCAATTTGCCTTTAATATCACAGCTGCTTCACAGAGCTGCTCCCCAGAATTATTGTTATCTCTTCTCCCATTAATTAAAATGTAATGTATGAGCTCACCCATCAAGTTATTTCCCAAGGACCTGACTCCTTCCATTTTTATATGTGTGCAAAATCCTTTTGACACAGATCTGTTCTCCTAAATCTGCAATAATTCAGTAATAAAGCTGGCTCAAAACACTACTGGCAGAAATGCAGGTGCTTGGTGTCAGAAAAGAAAGAGATGAATAAAGGAAACAAAAACAAACTGAGGGCATCTCCTGGCCAAGGATAAATGCAGCACTGTGTGGGCCCCCAAATTAGGAACTATTTACAAAACAAAGAGTTTGTCTCGAGTGCATTGTGCTGCTTTGACACCACTGAATAGCCCGTCTAAACTAATGATGGTTTCTTCCCTTTTTTTGGGTCAGGTCTCGCTGAGGAAGAGCTTCTTCAAAAACCAAGGCTGAGCATTTCCAAGGACCAAATCGTCATCTCACCAGGAGACACCCTAAAAATAAAATGCTGGTAAGGATTGCTCMAAAAAACGCTGGATTTTTGTCCTTGTGTTGATTGGTTTGGCCCAGCAGAGCTCCAGGACAGAGCAGAGCCTGATGCTCGGCCAGCTGGGAGCTGGGGTTGTGTGGAGGGAGTTGGATGGGCTGTGACAGAGCAGGGAGGAGAGTCTGGGGTCAGCTTGGCCAAGTTCTTTGTGTTGTGTTGTKCAGGGGCCCAAGCAAAGCCCTGAGTCAGCACAGGGGAGAGCTCATGGGAGTGGGACGTGCTGTGCTTGAGGACATGGCTGGAAATCCTCCCTGAAACGGGGGCAGATTCAGCTCCTCTGCAGCTAAAATCACTCCTGTGCTCCCTGTCCATGAGGAAACAACAAAGATCACCAGGAACTGCCACTAGCCCATCACAAACACTTAAATAAGCAGCAGGCACTGTGTGTACWTTCAAAGCCCCAGCCAGTTTAAACATAACATGTTCTTTAAATCAAATTTAACCAGGACTTGTGAAAAACCAAAGTGCTGCTGCTGCAGATCCCAGCAGTGCCTCAGTCCTGGCACAATGTGTGCCACCAGCCATGCAAGGACCAGCAGGATTTTGGTGCTGATAGGGAGAGGATGCTCTGGGAACAGGGATACAGCTGACACAGGAGGAAGGAGCAAACCCAGAGCACTCTGCTGTGCCAGAACACACAGCAGCTGCTGGGTCCCACAAAAGGCCTCAGACTGAGATGGATGGAGGTGTTACTTGTTCTGAGTGGGATTTTTACACTTCACTACTGCCAGAGGACGTTTCCCAGGTTTTTCTCTGAGAGTGTTGTAGGAAAAAAGCCCAAGGTAACACAAACTCTCACAATTTCATTCTCTCTCTCACACAAACATGGATTTTACACCTTCTTGCAAGGTTCCCTTGGCTGGCACCACTACCTGGATGGTTTCCTCCAACAGAAGTTACTGAAAACAGGAAAAAAAAGCAGTGAGGAGATGAATCTAAGCTTTAGGTTTCGCTGACACGTCCCTTCTGATTTTTGTTCCAGACTATTTAATTCTTTGTTATAGTGAGAGGTGAATGGGCTCAGACTGTGTAAATTTGGGATGTCTTCTGGAGTGTGAGGCAGCTTTTTTCCAAATCCCTCCAGCTTGCCGTGTGGCTTACGAGGTCACAATAACCTTCCAGTGGTATTTTTAGCTTGGCAAACAGCAAACATGATGGCAATAAAGTCTGTGCAGTCCTTTAACATCTCAATGGTGCTCTCCATAAAACCTGTGTGGACTCAAAGTCCCTGGGGTGCCCAGGCCAATTMAATCAACATTTCCCAGCAGTTCTCCATCCCCCACCTGTTTAATCTGGAGGACCACCCTACTTTTCTCATATCACCAAATCAATAAATAATTGAAGGAGTTACAAGCACTTCAGTCCCACATTGCTTTATGGATGCAAAGCAAGAAATCCCCGTGACAGGTCTGAGAAACACAAAGGATAGGGTGAGCATGGGGTGCAATATGGGACCAGGGCCCAGAGCACTTCAGCTCCTTGGCTCAGGTAATTCAAAACCTGGGAAGAGAAGGAAAGTGTGGTTTCTGAATGCAAGAGTCCCTGGATYAGCCCCTCTGGGGATGTCTGCCCTCCTGCCTCCTCTATCACACTCACGGGTTAGCTCCTGGCCCAGGGGAGCTCTGGAATTCTTTGTGCTTCCAGGGGCATTTGGGCTGTGTGGGGCACAGCCCCAGCAGGTCTTCAGGAATGTCCATCCTCCCTTCAACTCAGGGCTTTTGAGGTTCTTGGCCAAGATTTCCTGGTTGTGGTATGGGGCCAAACTTGCTGCTGCCACTCCCTTCTGGCAGATGTGTGGAAATCCCAAAGCAACGGCCAAAGGCTTCACCTTCCACCAGGATAGTGTATGTAGGGGAAGAAAGCTTTAAGGAAGCACAGGTGTGAAATCCCAGTGCTGCCCTGCAGAGCCACCAGAGCTTGGATGGACACCAGAGGGGTGTGGGTGACGAGGGGCAGGGACACAGTGACGTGCTGGGAGCTCTGTCTGTGKGAACTGGCTCTGTTCCCTATTCCGGGCCAGCAATCCCAGTCCTGGAGTCACCAGTGACGTTGGTAGGGTGGGCCAGAGCTCTGGGTGCTCGGAAGGACAATGGGAAGCTGCTCTGACGTGGGGTGAGGCTGTCCAAGCCACCAGAACATCCAAGAACAAGGGCGAGGCTGCTCAGCAGAGAGGATATTCCCCCTTTTGCCAGGGCTCCCGTCAGCCTGGTGCTGGGAATAACCTCAAGAGCTCCACGTCCGCCTCCTCTCCAGGAAGGCGACAGAGGGACGGGCAGGAACGAGGGCCAAGAGGATGTTTGTGGAAATGTCACTGGATGTCCTGGCAAATGTGCTCTGACTGCACCTATTGCACCCCTGCAGGCCACTGGAACTCCGAGTGCTTGGCTAACTGGGAATTTCACACAGATACTTTGGGCATTGCCATCTCAGTCCTGGGTCAGCGTGTCTGGACTGCATTTCTCCCTGGCAGCACCGAGCTGGAGAAGTCCAGGGGTTCTCACTCCTTCCTCAGCCCAGCAAATGCCAGTGGGAATTCTGAGTGAGAAGGGAGAGCCAACCCCCCTGTTCTCAGGGAAAGTGCAAACACACATACAACTCCCTCTCTCCAGCACCAACTTCTTCCCCAGGAAAATCCACAGGAGATTAACCCCCACCCAGCCAGTTTCCACACTAAAAACCAGTCTGTTACAAAAAACACCATCATCTTCATCTCCTAGGCCTGTGTGATAGCTCTGGTCCATCCCCAGAGCCCTCAGAGGGAGCTCCAGGATCTCCTGTTGCCATGGCCTGATGCTTCCAGYGCATCCAGCTGTGACTTAGGTCAGCTGGGAGCTCTGGCTCCCGCAGCAGGTGACACCCAGGCCCTGCTTTTTGTCCTAAACTCCATGGAATTGTATTTTTCATGAGCTGTGCTTGGAGATCCAGCAGCAAAAGGGTCAGGTGGGGCGAATGCCTCATCCTCTGCCCTCCTGGCTTGATGTTCTGGCTGCTGCCACAAGGGGAATTGGAAAAAATGTGTCCTGAGAAGCTATTCCCAGATTTGTAACCTGATTAGTTTCAGGCCCTTCACAAAAATCAAGACTGAGTCACTGCTGATTAAGCAAGAAAGGTGATGAAAAATTACGTAAATATCCTCCTCTCTACATGCAGCCTCAGTGCAAGAAAATATACATTAATTTAGCCATTAAAATATGCAAAATCCTCCTCCTCGAACAAACATATAATTTTATCTGATGCTTTGTAACGTTTGAAGTGGCTAAAATACAGTATTATAAAAACAAACTTGTGTTCAGGCAGTGTGTTAGAAGAGAAATTAAACTTTTCTCCAGGAGCTTGCTGCAGTTCCCAGGGAGCATTTCAGGAATGCCTGGGGAACAGTGTGGGGTGATCCAGCTCAATTTCTGATGGGTGGAAGTGCAAACAGGAAGGATCATTCGGGTTTGATGTGTGGAGGGGTGACTAGTGGGTTAGCTGGTGTAAAGTTTTCTGGGTCTCCTAGGAGGTTGGGGGAGAATAGGGCCAGGGAGACAAGTAGGGGAAGTATTAGTACAAATCCTAGAATGTCTTTAATAGTGTAGTATGGGTGGAAGGGGATTTTGTCGCAGTCTCGGCGACCTTTACAATTTTTTGGGAATGACAAGGGTAGGAGCACTGGGCAGGACTGGCCAGGAAGAAGCCCCAGTTTTGCCTGAATGCAGTGTAATTTGGATGCGCTGTGCTGGCAGGGGAGCCCCGTCTGTGAGCTGGCAGCTGAGGGAGGACAACCCGCGGGTGCACGTGAGCAGCTGCCGCGATGTCCCCGGCCTGGGCTGCAGCCAGCTCATCCTCAGGAGAGCCAYGGTCAACGACACCGGCTACCTCAGCTGTGCCCTCAGCAGCACCCCCGAGCACCAGGAGCTCATGGCCAGGATCTATGTCTTTGTCCAAGGTAAGGATTCTGCTTTTTAAATGGTGTTGGGCTCTGGGAGCTGCGTGAGACAGAAGCAGCAGTGCAGGGGCCTCCATCTCTCTGCTGGCCCAAGAGGGAGCAGAAGCTCTGACACTCTGAACAGTCCAAATGCATCTGGGTTTTCATGGCAGCTGAATTCTCAGGGACATGGATGTGAGAACCAGAGATTACCCATCCTGTTCAGTTCCAGGACTTGAACGCTGGATTGTCTCATCAGTTTCGTGTCCCAAGTAACAGCTACTTCCTTAAACATCCTTTCCTTTTAAGACTAAATTCTTCAATCCTAAAGGACTTTGCTGTCACAGTGCTTTTCCAAAGATTCATCCTGAATGCCCAAGCCCTTTCTCTTTCCCTTCTTCCCCAGACATGGACCTTCCCAGCAGAGTGCTTTGTAATTCCTCCCCTCCTACACATTTGTCCTTGTATCTGTGAGACATTCCTAGCAGAGCTGGGTCACTGCATTGGATATATTTTACTGTAAAAAGTGTCCCATTGCTCATTTTTGTTCCCTTTGAGCTGCCTCTCCCCCACATTTCAGAATCATTGAGTTCAGATCCAGGAATTAATGGAAGCAGGAACTTCAGAGAGCATGGTCCTCTATGATGAAGTGAATGCAACCTATTGAACCACCATTCCAATAATGGGAATTWTTGTTAGAATATTCCCCCCCAACGCTGAGGTTTTTTCAAATCTACTTGACAAATACATTACCAAACACTGAATCATCTTGGATCTTCCAAGCTGAGATTGTGACTCCTCAGATGAAGGAGCTGACTTTTAGTGCCTTGAATAGGAGATGACATGAACTCTTCTGGTGCTGGATAGGCTCAGCCTTCACTTCCCCACAAATAATCATGTGAATTAATTTCATTTTCCTGGTAAAAGCCAATTTGTAGTTCTTTGAATCCTCTTACACAAATGCTGCAGAGGCAGTGAGTTTGATGGTATTTGAAGAGAGCTGCAAACCTACACCTCCAGAAAACACAGATCTTTGCTGTCAGCCCTGACTCAGGGTCTCGGGGTGTTGCCAATGATGGTGAAGCAACACAAGGAGTGATTTCCATCTCCCAGGGGACTTTGATATGCCCACACAGCTAAATTCAGCTTTTGCACCTCCAGGTGAACACACCTGCTCGATTCATGTGGATGACACTTTCCTGCCTGTTGAAAAGAGTCCCRTTTTACCCTTATCCTGCTTTCCCAGCAAGTTTTCCTCTAATTGGAAAGTGGTTTTTTGGCGTTACTTCTTAGTTCCTGAAGTAATTTTTTTTCTCCCTTTCTATTTCCTTTCTCTGTTTTTTTCTTGGTACTCTGGTTGCTTTATCCACCCTGCTTCTTGTGCTGAGCTGTTTCCTTTTCCCATTACACCCAGCTCAGATGCCCCAGGTCCAACATTGTTAACCCAGCCTGTCCCACGCTCCAGGAAACTCAATTCTCTGTCCAGATTCAGTGCCCTGGCTGCCTACCCAGCCCCTCATTACTCTGTGGCAGGAGCACGTGCAGGAAACGTTGTGGACCTTTTGGGACTGCCTGAGCACTTTCCTGAAGAAAATATCCCAAGTTATGAAATGCCTCGCCAGGGATGCTCTTGGAACAGAGCTGATCTAAAAAAAAGGCAGGATGTCCTCCTGCTTGCCAAGGTTCTCCTGACAAACAGCACAAAATCACCCTCTCAGGTGCACTTTAATTGTGTCCCACGTCCTCCCCGCTCTAAAAGCTCTTACTCAGACTCCTGTGCTTGAAAAGTCAGGGAAGGAAAAGTGGGTGGAAAATCCTCTGGCTTGTCCTGTGCACCCCAAAGCAGGGCTCTGCCCTAGGAGCTGCAGGTTCCTGCTGGGATCTGCCCTGCCAGGCTGAGGAAGCTGCTTGGCCCTGTGAAATTAAGCTATTTATACCTCAGCATGGATCTGTCCTCAGGGCATGCTCTTCCTGCCGTTCAGTTCCTGTGGATATTTGTTAGAAGCCAGCAGGCTGTCCTGGGGACCAGGAAACTGCTCTGGACTTAAACAAGGAGTTCAGAGCACACCTATGGCTTTCTTCAATATCTAAACATGMCTTTTGAAGGAAATTGCTGTGGCAGTGTCTGGGCAGCACTGAGAATCCCATCAGCTGTCTCCAAGTGAGGGAACTCACAGATCCTGGCAGTGCCAGACAGGGGTGAAGCCCAAAGCTCATTTCTGTGGATGTTTTGTGGAGAGAGCAAGTGCTCAGGGGGTGCTTGTGAGGCTGAGCCAGGTGCAGGCAGAAAATGGGGAGCAACCCCTGAAGGCTGGAGATTCCTCTGAGGTTACAAAYCATTATTGCCAAAAAAGGAAGGGGAATGGAATTTTCCCTTCAGTCCTGGCTGGCTGCTCGACACCGAGATGAGAACATGACTGTATCRGAAGCCCTGTTATTGGCCATTATTTCCTGTGCTGCTCCTGTTTTCCCGGCCTCCCTCGAGGGCTTTGGGAGCCCTGGCAGGACCTGGCACTCACAGCTCTCCCTGTGGGGTGGTGGAGCTGTGACCCTGCTCGTCCCTGGGTCAGGAGGGGCAGCTGCCACCCCTCAGCTGCGCTTGGGCACTGARGGAGGCACAGCTCAGGAGCTTCATCCTGAATTAATTGTTCCYGAGGCCTTTTCTGCCTCCTGCTGCAGCTGCAAGTCCCAAGGATCATCATTTAAAAGGAAGACAACCCCTTCTGTTGCCCATCTCCCTTTGGAAATACAGAGTYGCCCAGGGCTGGAACCGAAATAGTTGGGGGTTCTCAACTGAGTTAATTCCATCTCAGCTCTGAGGGATAATCTCTGSAGGGAAAGGCAGGGTTTGGTCCCACACTGCAGTGGCAGCTCCATGGGGAATGCTGGCACAGCCACCCAGACACAGCATCTGCTTCCATCTGCCTTCTGCAGTTACCCCTCCTGACCAGGGACACCTCCCTGTGAGGAACATCCCCACTTATTGCAGACTTTGGGATCCCTGTGCCAAGGGACAGGGCAGGTGTGTGAAAATACAGACAGTCCTCTTGACAGTGATCCCCTCAGTGTGTTATCCATTTTATTCTTCTATTGAATCAGAAACACAGCACTGCTCCAGCTAGGAAAAAAACTATCTATCCCAGACAAAACCAGGTCAGCATCCACCCTTTATTTCATATCTTTTCCATCATGCCAGGTCCCACATTCCACATTTTCCAATACCCCATTGCCTTTCCTGTCTCACATATACACASAGATATTCCCAGCACATAGAAAATGTAACATGGCTTAGAGAAGGAGGAAGAAAAGGGCAAATCAAGCAAAAATTCATTCCACCTTCCCCAAGGGCTACCCCGGGCTCCAGTCTAGACAGGAGTCAGGACTTGCAGCTCTCAGCTATTTGAAATACTGTCAGTGTCAGCAAAGTCWGAGTCCTGGGGGGGTCAGCTGGAAGAGCTCCTGGCTCGAATCCTGCCTCAGCTCCATGCTCCCCCAGCAGCCCCTGGGTCACAGTCAAGGATCTGCTGCACATTTTGTACCCCTGAGTCAGTGATCACAGCAAGGAACGAGCCCACCCAGTCCTGCTGCCTCCAACTTGTGTGAATTTAGTGCTGAGGTCACTGGAGCTGGGCACATCTTGCCGAAGAGTGTCTGGAAAAGTTCCTCCAGGTTTCCAAGCTGGGATTCCTGCCCGCCCCCAATGGCATTTGCTTTGCCACAGCTGTAGGGCTAAAAGAGGCACCTCCTCAATGTATGGGGCCAGCAACATCCTTCATCTTTTATGCAAAGCAGGGCTGTTATTCTATTTATTGAAATAATTATGGCCATGATAGAGCTGCTTCTCAAATAACTGCTTCAGGAACACCAGTCCCACCTCCACTGAGTGCAACAGGCACAAAATGCTGTGTGTGAGCCCAGTGCTGGCTGCCCACCAGGGGCTGAGCAGAACAGGGTGGATTCCCCAATTCCTGCTCGTTCCAGTAGGACTCATTTTGAACACACAAACATTTCAACAGTGAACAATTAAACAGTGAACGTTTGAACAGCATGYCCCCACCCAGAGCCATCAGCTGCTGGTGTTTCACCACCTCAGTGGTACTGTGAGAGAGGAGCACAGGACTGAGGGAGTCATTTGTCTTCACCTGTTTGGTTCTCAGCACTGGTGTTCACAAGAGCACAGGAAATCCAGAAGATGCCCCCAAAGAAAATTTGAGTTCTGGCTCCTTGTAAAGCTCATGTGGGAACCATGAAGACACCAGCCACAGTGCAGCCCTGCYAGGAGTCCAGAGCACAAAGACTGGAAATCAAATTTGAAGCAAGACAGACGTTTTTACMGGAGCATGAGTCCTGCTGAGGCCATTCCAGAGGGAAAAGGGGGATGCATCCAAGCACAACTTGTCCTGCTGGAGCATCTCCCTGCTGGTCAACTCCAGGGAAGGGCAGGAGTGAAGAGTGTGGTCCAAGAGAGTGAGGAGAGGTGGTCCAAGTGCTGCACCAGGGTGGAGTTCACATCAGCCACAGCCCAGGGATGAGCAGCCCATTGGCCTCATCCCTTTCCCACCATGAGATATCTAAAGAGGCTGGAAGTGCATGGAAGTGCCCCTCAGATGAGATCATATTTTGCTTCTGATGTTCTTTGAAGCTGATTCCTGCCTCCTTTATCCTCTTGACAGTTCGCAGAGATAATCAGAAAGTGAGAACCAGAACTGCAGGGCCGGGGTGACAGCTTTGGGCTTTGGCTCACTTTTCCCAAGATTTTACCAGTGGGAACAGAGCTGGAGCTGCATTTCTTCTTTCTTTGAGGCTGCAGACTTGCTGCCAGACCTGGGCCAGCTGAGATAGGCAGCTGCTGAGCTGGGTGCCCTGCAGATAAAGTGGCTGTCCCTGCCCACAGCAGTGCTGGGAGGGCTGGCTGCAGATCCCAGCTCTGTGTCAGAGCACACGGAACACAGGCTGTGCCCTGGGCAGGACCCTCCAGGATTGAGGGCTGCATCCAAGGGAAAAGCAGGATGCTTTTAGCTCTGAATCAAGGCATTCAGTGTCTTCAAATCACATCCTGAAGGGTCTCACTTTAAAGCAGAGGAGACTGGAAGGATGCGATGAGTGAGCAGCGCCAGTTCCTGGCACTGGCAGTGACAGCTCCTGACAGCCCAGCAGGGAGAGAGGATCCCTCCCCACGGATCAAGAATTTCTAAATGAAAGCCCAAAGGCCAGAGTCACACACACTTCCTCCACTGCTTCCTTCCTGGTTTTTATCCACTCAGTAGCTGCTAATTGCTRCTGGTGGGAGACCGGTTCTTAATGGGACTTCAGGTAAAGCTGGAGAATATTTTCCACAAAGTCAAACCTGCCTAAAATCTGGTGGGGGTCATAATTTATAAATTCTTCTGCTGGTTGAAACATAATTCCAGACAAAGCATGGAGGCTTCTTTTTCTGTGGTGTTTTGTTGGGATTTTTTAAAAATAAATCTTTCCATTTTGCCTTTATTTGCTTGGCAGCAAGAAGCATTTTGCTTCTAGAATTTTTGAAGTTAACACTTTTTAGAGTAATATTTTTTTCTCTACAAATATTCCTGTGTTCATAACAGTAATCTCCAGGGGAAGAATGCATTTCATTTGACCAAAACAGAATGCTTCATGTTGACTCAGAATGGCTTCTGGGGGTTTTGCAGTCACTTTTGTTTTGCCTAAAGAGAAAATATTCTGCTTTCTGTTTAATCTAAACATTCCACCACCAATTCTTTTCATTGGCCTGCCAAACTGAAAGGTCTTTTATTTTCAAAGATCCAGTTTCAAAACAAGTGCCTTTATAGGAGTTACTCCTGTACCTAGAGGCAGCTTTGATGGGTCACCAGGGGGAATTCAGCAGGCCAGGCTGTTTCCTTGTGAAGCTTTCCAAAATGCTCTGCCCAAAGTGTCACCGCACTGCTAATGCTGCTATTACTGTAAAGAACAGGTTATAAACCTCTTCTCGATGCTTTTTGACCTTGATGAAGACAAACTTCATGGGGATTATGTCAAAACATGAACTTAAAGAACCTGTGAAACTCTGTGCAGGCTCCCCAGCTTAGGTATGGCTGAGTGAAGAAAATAAATGGAGGGCGAGGGAATTATCTTTATCTGGAACAAAGCGAGAGGCAAAATGAGAATGTTGAGGAATTTCACGGACATGAGCAGCAGTGAATGGCTGTCCTCAGAGGCCATTTCGTGCTCRTCATCCTCGCAGGGCTGGCAGCACCTGAAGGGAGAGGCGATGTCAGCTCCGAGGCTCGGGCTGTGAGACAAATACCACCAGACAAATCGCTGTCACGGTGCAGGAATGAAAAAAAAMCCCAAATCCTGTATAAAATCCTCTGTGTGTGTGTGTGTGTCAGGAGGAGGTTTCAGAGGCACAGAAACGGAAATAAAGAGCTGTAGGAGAGATTGAATCTACAACCTGCTGAGTGCAGCGCTGAGGGGTTTAAACCCCTCGGCTCCAGGCTGAGGAGGCGTGAGGGGACAGCTGAGATTGCCCAGCTGAGCTGGAAAACCTCCCAAATCTCATCTCCAGCAGCAATTCATCTCCTCCTGGTCACTACGGGCATCTCAACATGAAGGGCTTCAGTGCCTGAAGGAAAACATTTGACCTCAGAGCTGCTTTTGTGTGCTCCTCGCTCGCCGTCTGTCTGTCCCCGGGGCCGGGCAGGCCCTTCCCGCCCCATCCCGCTGCCGCCGCTTCCTTGGCTGTGTGTTTGTGTTCCCTGCCGAGCCCTGCTGGGGAAACAGCAACACCCTGGCGTGCCTGGGCTTCCTGCAAACTTCCACTGACCTGGGGAGCCAGACATCCAGTCTGAGAGCCATGGAAGGGCCTTTCCCTCGGCTCCGAGCTGCGGCTGCAGCTGATCAGTCCCCGCCGTGCTTCAGCTCTTGTCTTTCTTCATGTGTAACGAGCTTTGCAGCYCGCGGTAAATCATTCTTTTTAATTATCCCCTGGGAACTGCTGGGTGTTTCTTTCTGGGTGAGATTCATAGGGCATTTCACCTTCCCAGATCGGGAGGAACAGATGTGCCAAGCTACAGGGAAATACTCTGTTTTCATAAAGGGTTTCTTTGCTGAGGAATTTCCCCTCAGAGTTCAGTGCTGGTGATTGTGAAGAGGACAACACCTGYATTTCCCATGCCACAGCTCTCCAGATTGCAACACTTGAGTGCAATTGATTTACACCACCTGGAACTGGAGATCTTCCTCCAGGCTGAGGTTATCATTTTTAAAGAAAAGTGACCCTGTCCCTTTTGTTTCAAGAAGTTCTGTCTGTCTCTGAGAGACTTTTTTACAAGGAGTTAACTGATTGCTGGTGGACTGGAGGTGGTGAGCATGGTTGTAAAGCTGGCAGTGACACTCCTGATGTTCCAGCAGATCATTTGTCCACGCCACCRTCAGTCTGAACTACTGAGGGGTTTCAAGAAGGATCTGGTTTTTTGTCTGCACAAACCATAACAAAGGTATCAGCTGGCAGTTGATTAGCTCAGAATTTATCCTTTGCCATTCTGTTAAGCCCCAAAGCCGAGCCACTTCATATTTGCTTATCTGCTAAGTGAGCAGCCCAGCTGCCTRGAAAGTGCTGGAAAGCCTCTCCTTCCCAATGGCATTGCCTTGCTCCTGCTTAGGAGGGGGTTTGGAGCAGCTGGAGCAGGAC
Organism: Cardinalis cardinalis; assembly: GCA_014549065.1. Taxonomy (NCBI): domain Eukaryota; kingdom Metazoa; phylum Chordata; class Aves; order Passeriformes; family Cardinalidae; genus Cardinalis; species Cardinalis cardinalis. The sequence goes on along the minus strand of JACDOX010000078.1, from coordinate 2,026,115 downwards.
ACATAAGGTTTGAGCTCTTCTCTGTGTYCTGGGGCTCTTTAGTGCTTGATGACTGAGATACCTGAGGCTGTCCCGTTCCTGGAAGTGTYCAAGGCCAGGCTGGATGGAGCTTAGAGCAAGCTGGAATGATGGGAGGTGTCCCTGCCCATGGCAGGGATGGAACTGGATGGGCTTTAAGGTTCCAACCCAAACCATTCTGRGATTCTGTGACATTGTTTTTTCCTTCTGCACAGAGTTCCACAGTTAGGGAGGGAAACAAAGCCTCCCTGGCCTCGGGGACAGGCCCACGTGCTTGACCTTCCCCTGCAGCTGCCTGGCCCTGTCGCTGTCCCCTGATGGCCAAAGTGCAGCCCTCACCTCCTGCATGGGCTCTCATGTCAGAGCTGGAGCAGGGCAGCCCCACAAGCTGCTGCCACAGCCAAGCCCCCAGGCCAGGAGCTGAAATCACAGAATAGTCCAGGTCGGGAGGGACCCCCAAGGATCATGGAGTCCAGCTCTTAAGTGAATGGCCAAACAGGACTCAAAACCACAACCTTGGCTTTATTAGCACCCTGCTCTGACCAACTGGGCCAATCCCAGTGGCTCCCACAGGTATCCACTCACAGGTATCCACGCACAGGTATCCCCACCTGTTCAGGAGCTCTGATACTGCAGATRGACACAGAGAAGGAAAAGCCCTTTCATAGGCAGAGAACTCTTCAGGCTTGGGTAGAAACTGGACAAAGCAGTGAGATAACACAAGTCACTGAGATAACACATATCACTGAGRTAACACAAATCACAGCCATCTGCTCTAGGACACCTCACTGGCTTAGCAAAGAGGAGGACCCATAAAATAAAAAACCGTTTCCTCTTTTTATTTTTTTAAACACAGTGAGATTGATGCTCAGGAGACCCAACACCCACTAGTGATTAACARTCACCACAGCTGAAGACATCCTTTCCTTTTCCCAATCTTTACCACCAAGAAACTGCCTCTTGCTGCTGCTAAGTGCACGGTGATTTTAAGATACCATCAAGATTTCAAAGAGTGATGGTAGAAAGCCAGATTTATCTAGTTTGGCTTCCAATTCAGATTGTAGCTTATCTGGGATAGTTAATCTGCAGCCCCTGGTTGGACATGTGGCAATTCAGGAGCAGGCTGCTATTGAAAATCAGTTAGGACTGAAATGCAGCTTCTGTCACATGCCCTGTAAATCCCTGCTTCCCTTCCCATCAGGGGGGTCAGTAACACCATACCTGTCCTATTTGCAGCTGGAAAAAGGTAGATTAATGTTAGGTCCCTTGTGAATCGGAAAATTTGGTAGAGATGAGTCTTGGAGTTTTGGAAAGATGGTGGAGAATGGGTTAAATGATTATATTTTTTTTCCTGAACAGGAAATATTTTGAGACATTTTATTCTGTTTTGACTAAGATGCATCAATCATTTCACAGTTCAATATTTTCCTGCYTTTTAGGATTATTTCATATTTGCTTAGCTGCCTTCTTTTGATTCGTGTTACTTCTTAAACAAACAGTGCTATTCTGAAATTCTTTCTAAAAATACGGGCAGAAATAATTTTAAATTCAGTAGTTCCATCTTTTCAGTCAAAATTTGATCTTGAATTGTTGAATAGTTTGGTGTCAGGAAGCTAATTTTTTTTCCCCAGCAAATTTCCTCTTGGCCTGTATCTTTATCCAATACCCTTTTCTATCCATTGTATACCCTTGTCCATCCCCTGTCACATGGCACATTCCTTGACCTTCCTTTTCTCCACAGGACAAGAAATAATTGTGATTACATTTCCCCTGGCACCTTTTTGCACTTTGTTGCCAGTAGACAAAAATCTACTTTCTCTGCTTTTTCCTATCACAAATAACCCAATGATCTTCTTTTAATTATCCAGTGACTTCTTTTAAGTAGARTAAAAATATTGTCACATTTGATACCTCCCAGTGTGGCTCAACTGGAGAGCAAGACTGCAGAGGGATTAAGCTGCAGGGATAAACACTAAACACATTTTCATAATGTGACTCAACAGGAGAATTTAGCATTTTTGGGAAAGTGCACAAGACACTGGAATGAGTATAAATATTTCCTATTTATTTTGGGGCTTGGACCAAACTACAAAGTTATAGTTCAAAGATCAGGTTTCTCAGCTCAAGGCTTGATTAGAATCAGGGCCTGCTTGACCAGAAAGTTCAGATGTATATCTGAAACTTCCTAAATGTGGGAAGATTAGAGATCTAATGTTTTAATTCTAATTAATCTCTCTCACATAACGTTTCCTGCAATGCCCTAATGCCAAAGCCCAGCCAGAATAAACCAGTGGCGTGGAAGAAAAGCTGGCATAAAAAACAGCACTAGAAAYTAGAGAAATCAGCCAGATTTTGGGTCTTTATCTGCCTTGAGTCCTGTGCTCATGCTCAGCCCCTTGTCCCAGGTCCATACACAAATCCCWCATCTCTGGTCCTTGCACAGTGCCCCAAGTGCCTTTTGTAAAACACCATCACCACCTCACACGTGGCCTGTCACGCACACAGCTCCAACCAACACTTGCTTTCCTCCYGATGAAGCCCGTGGTTCCTTTTGTCTGCCAAGGACACAATTCCCAGTTCTCAGGGCTAAAATGAAGCTCCAAGCCCCACAAAAGGCAGCATGGCCACTCTGCTGTGCCCATCCCTGCCTTGGTTGAGAGTGAAGCTGGGATGGGTTGTGGAGCAAAGGAGCTCCAGCTCTGCACCGAGCTGATTCTCCGAGAGTTAATTCCAGCTGACAACCCCTTGGGTATTTCCATTACATTCCTTAAGCAAAGGTTGTCATCAGCCAAGAAATGCATGTTGATATCCCCAGGTGAAGGACAGGGGGCTCCCAAAGCCCAGAAGTATCCTGAGCCGGTAATCCATGCAGTTTCCATGTGTCTGCACAGAAATGTGCCATTCTGGGCAATTTCTGGATGAACATGGGGCTAAATGCAATGGTCATTGGCTCTAACCCCTGTGTGACCGTGGCAGGATGTCACTGCATGTCCTGACCCCAAGGGAGCCTTTCTGGGCAGCTCAGTGCTCACAYTGCTGTGTCCTTCCAGTGACTGAGCAGTTTTCCAAATCCATGTTCTCTTCTCTGCAGACTACAGGAATCCATTTGTGGAGATGCACCCGGAACACCCCGACATCATCTACATCAAGGATGATAAGAGAACAGTGGTGATCCCCTGCCGGGTCACCTCACCAGACATCAGACCAAAGCTCATGCAGGTAAGAGGTGGCTTCAGGAAAGCTCAGTTCAAGCTCTGGGCTGTCAATAAAGTGGGGAAAAACAAAAAAAATAGGTGTATAAAGCTGGGTAAATTCCATAAATAATAGCAAAGACCCTGAAAATCCACAAACATGAACCTGTTCTTGCAGTGTGTTACTGTTGAACTGGGTAAAGGACTTTTTGGGAATTAGGCTGAGTTGAGCACATTTTTTTTTTTTATGTTGTGGCTTGGTGTTCATCCATAAATTGGCAGAGGTAGATGACAAAGCACTATTTTCCTTCAAAATTCTTTGCATAACACCTGGCTCTCTCTGAAAGGTTCTCTCTTTATACCTTGAACCTCCTKAGAACAATTGCCCATTTTTGCTTCATTTCATCAATTCAAACCAAGTTTCAGCCTTGGGAATAGATGGCTCCAGCATCCATCCCTTTGGCAGCAGTTACACCTGAATGTCAAGGTTACAGCACAGTCTGTGCAGGCCAAGGCTGTTTGGGATAATAAAAATGGAAATTTAAGGTCTGGGCCCTGATCAGTCGATGGAGTCACTCGTTTAAAGGGCTTCAGAACTGCACTCCAGAGTAGCCTGTTATGGAGTGAGGAACAGGACAGAGGTCTCCTGGCTCCAATCCTGCATTTTACGTCAGGAATTCTGTGCCCTTCCCTTCCCCTGCCAGTCTGACGGCTCAGGAAATCCTGAAGGGAACAGGAGCTCATCCTGTGCCCCTTTTCCAGCCTGTTCTGGAGGGASTGTGAGGGATGAGGCTGTTCTGGATATGGCAGAGCAGGGTCTAAGCATCTCTGCTCCTCGTGGCAGTTCCATGCCTCAGATGTCCCCTTCTCCTGGGAGGCAGCACACGGAATCACGGGGGACTGAGACCTGCTGGGACCCATGGCACGTTCCCAGTAGAGGTGCAGAGGGACAGCAGGGGCCTTATTGCTTTGGAGATCTCTATTTTTAAATTTCATCAGCAGGGATTAAAAAAGTGGGGAAAGAGGCTTTTCCCCAGTTATCATTTTAGGCTGGATAAGTGTTACCACCTTCCTCCTTGGCTATAAAAATGAAACATCCCTCTCTGMTTTGAGTCTGCTTCACCAAATTCATGGCTGGAGCAGTGCTGCAGATGCTGGCAGCATCAGGCTGGCCTTGGAATTCCCATTTACATGTTTATTATTGATGAGCAGCCCTGTTATTCCTGCTTCCCAGCTAMATTCCCAGTCATTTGTCCGAGCACAAACTGCAGCCTGGCTGCTSGAATGAAATCTCCACTGAAATCTCTCCCACAAAAATCTGTCCCCTGAAGATTTCCCCCTCCAAGGCTGAGCAGCTGGGGCTCAGGGCAGGGAGGCAGAGGTTGGGCACAGCTCCCAAAGGAGCTGGGAGCTGCTGGGACGTGGCACCTCGGGAAACTCTGGGATCCAGCTGCGGATGGCACCGCTGGGTTGGCCCTGGCTGGGAATCCCACTGATGCCTTCAGTGGCTGCCTAGAGCAGAGGCTAGRCAGGATTAAGAGAATAAAGTGGGTATTTATTAAAGGCCTTCAATAGGTTCACATTGGGCAGTGCAGAAACCACCAAGGACACACCCAGGAGGGACGGTGGTCATGAGTTTTTCAGACAATTATAAATTTGGTCCATTTACACATCAGGGGTTAATCCTCCAATTCCAGTTTCAGCCACTGAAGTCATATTCCCCCAGTTTGCTCCCCCCACACCACTTTTCTTGATACTTTTCAGGGCCTGAGGCAGTAAAGTGTCCTTGAATCTCAGGCCTAGAGGAACTGTTTTGTCTGACCAAAATGTGAAGACAGTTAACTAACACTCTGGATGGAGTTTAGAGTTAGACACTGATGCAGTGCAGGGTTTGAAGAACACAGAAGCTGAAGTCCTTCGGCAGCGCCACAGCGCCGGGGTGGCGGCTCCCGCGCCGGGAGGAAGCMGGGCAGGACAGGGGCGGAGGTGAGYGTGGGGAGGAGAGGTGAGCCAGGCCATCAGACAAATTTAGAACATCCTCTCCTTCCAAATTTAATCTCCAGGAGACAACTGGACAGGGAGGACAACACTTCAAAGGGAGGAAAGCCACTGTGATTTCCTTCGAGCAGCATTGACGCTTTTTTGTTTGATTGTTTAAATAGGTATTTGTGAATATTTTATGAAGATGTTTAATCTGTGTGTGGTGTTGAAAAGGGCCTCCTGAGTAGGGTTATTTTTCCTTCCCCCTTCCCCCAGGCATTGGGGAGCAGAGCTGCCAAACCCTGAAGTTCAGCTTTATCACGTTTTATTATTCTTGTGGAAAATGGACTCTTTGCCACCATAAATTAAGTTCCTTATGTTACCATTATACTTTAAAATCATTGTACTCTCTTTAAACATGCTCAGAGAAAGKTACCTCTTGCTTATACTAAGCAGATCCCAGCTATCTCAACATATCATCTTTGTTATTAACAAACTCATGCTTAAGACACACAGCTTAGGCTTTTAATTTTGCTTAATGTGACTTTAATTCGGGGCAAAAAGAGCTTTTTCAGTCATGTCAGATCTGTTTAGTCACTGATCTGGTTCAGTGTGCATTTGCCACTTCCAGCTTTGACCTTCACGAGTGCTRAAGCATGATTATGCCTCAGGTTTCAGATCTCTTTCTGTAATTTTTCCTATTTTTCCTCATGGTTCTAAACAGAGATGCCACAGCTTGATTATTTCAAAAGCATTTACACGAGATCGTTGTTTCCTACTGCTGTCAGAACAAATGCTGCTCCAAAAGACAGCGACTGTCTGGCTGTCCCCTCTTCCCCGTGCAACATCACCAGCTCCTCAGCCAGAATTCCTTTGGGTTTGGTTCATGCTGGAATTGTAACAATTGACCCAAACCAAGGCCAGCCTGGTCACTTGTGGTGTCCAGAGCCCCAAGCTGCAAGCTGTGTGAAACAGGAGAATYGTTTAAACTGAATCCAATTTAAGCTGCCCTGCCAAACCAGAGTCCTGACTGCTGGGAGACAAACAGGAGCTGCCCTCAACAGGAATAGGAGCAAAACTGTTCCATCAGGGGTGAAATTCCTGCTTTCAGGCCCTTGGTTAGCTCCCMAAGCTGAAGCAGAGTCTCTCTGAAAAGGAAAACCTCCCCTTGCCTCACCTTCGAGCAGCCAGGATATGAGGAGGAGGAGGGAGAAGCAAATAAAGTTAATTACCATGAGGTAACTGCAGACACACTGAGGTTTGCCCAGACTTTTCATTTTTGGGGCAGAAGTGATCTCAACTCTCCCAAAGAGCATCCTCAGTCCTAAAGAGCCTTCCTGTGTCCTGCTGGGAAAGCCAGAGCTGCCTGTGCTTCCATTCCCCCACCTGCAAACTCCTGAACCTCCCCAGGCATTTCAGAGAGCTCTTTTAATTTCACRTAGTTCTTTTGTACATTATAATCCAGGATTTTCAAAATTTTTGGAAAGTAAATTACATTCCCTCTAGCAAATAGAGGATTTCCCTGTGTGTTAATAATAACAATAAACTGATTATTGCCCCCAACAAAAGCCAAGCTGCTCAACACTGGTATTGTCCATGGGTAGACAGCGGAGGGTTCCTTCTCATTAAATGAATTTTTGCTCCAGTTTGTTTTCCACATTTACCTTTTATATTCTCACTTCTTCATCATAAGCAGAATTGAGAGGTTTTTTTCAAGAATCTCACAACATTACAAGTATTTATGAATTTAGACCAAAAAGTGCTTTAGTCCCTTTATTTCTGTGATTTACACTCCTAAGTGACCCAGGCTGCTTCCATGGCAGTCCTTGGGGTGCTCTGAGAGTTTCTGCCTCCCTTCTGTGGGATAGAGAGAATCTGGGGAGTGCCCACAGACCAGAGCTCATAGATAACCACAGCCAGGTGAGTTAGTGAACAATTCTGATTTTGGGAAAGTCTAACTTCACACATGTTTTTAAAGTACAATGAGGAAAATGTGTGGTAGCTCCATGTGGCACTGGGAGGAAACACCTGTGAAAAGATCACCCCACAAAATTCTTAWAAGGATTTCCAAAGAAGGGATGAGGGAAATGAGTCCCACACATGAGATCTGAGAGCACTGGGACTCCTGAAGTGGCTGCCCAGGTGTTGAGTTTCAGAGACACTCCTGTGTTAGGGAGGGCTTTCCTGTTTGCTCAGGCTGCTGCAGATCTGTGTGGACAGACACCCCAAAGTCCTGGGGAAGGCCAAAGCCCTGCCCTGCCCCTAAGGCAGAGCAATCTGAGGGGAATGGGATTCTCACTCCTTGTCTGTTCCCTTGCAGTACCCTTCTTCTGCAGAGATCAACTTCAAGAAGATGGTGTGGGACCCCAAGAGAGGCTTTGTCATCCCCTCCCACTCCTTCGTGCCCTCTGGGATCCTCACGTGCTCGGCCCACGTCAACGGCAGCGTCTTCAACTCCTACTACATGGCCCAGAGACTGGGTGAGTGCCTCAGTGTCACTGGCAGCTCCTGGGTGTCRCTCCTTGCTCAGCCTCAGCTCTATCTGATACATCTCCCTGGGCTGCATCTGCGGCAAGTCCAAGCTAAAATGCTAAAAGTAAACTCCTTCTTCCTTTTTTTCTCCCTATTCAATAGAACTTGGATTGGAGCCAGTCCTGGTTTTGAAAAATGACCAAGTGCTGAGGTGGTACAAAACAGGAGTGTTTTATTCAAACCCCACCAAGGCTTTGTTTGCTTGGATTGAGCTGTATTTACATTAAAACAACTGCTGGTTCAGGACAAAGCAAACAGCAGCTTTCTTTTTGCTTCTGGTCATTAACCACGTGTGATCATCGTATAAAAACCTCACTACATTGCTAATTCACATCTTTGCTTTTTATAGATTTTCTCTTGGTGCTTTACTACACCATTTCCCTTGGATTTACAGCTGAGCTTCATCTCATAATTAAAATCTGAATTTGAAGCAATTAAACATTAAATTTTTGAGTGCTGGGCATTTATATGAAACCAATTAGAATTTATTTTTCTTTTGTTTTCTATGTATGTTCTTTATCTCCTCATATATCTTCTATTTACTTGGACTTCATTCCCATTAGCTCATGGCATCTTTCTACACAATCAGCACTCAGCTTTGAACAGCAGGCTTGTAAATTTGTGTGGCAGCCARATAAAAGTCCTGTAAATCTCTCTCTTTCTCCTTTTTATTCCTTGTTGGAGTAATTTTTTATTAAAATCATGAATGCAAACCTACAAAACCCCTTAGGCCATCTCTCTGCACCTCAGAAGGACCCAGGAAATCCCTTTCTGTCATGTGTTACTGTCAGTGTCCAGGTGTGGTTTTGGTATTGGGCACTAAAAACTGGTGGAAGTTCAGAGCTGACGTATTTAAGGCATGGACAAATGTGTAAGAGCAAGACTTGGGCATCCTACTGGGAGATTTGGGGATCCCATTCAAGGATTTGGGGATCCCATTCAGGAAGGAAAGGGAGCTGGGCAGGAGAGGGCAGGAGAAACACGTCTCATGTCCAGCAAAAGATGATCCTCTCATTWTGAGTCCTTTGTCACCTTTGGAAACTCTTTCCTGTGGAGCTGATGAGAGGGCTGGAGCCATGGCATATGGAAGGGCAGCCATTCCTGACTGTGGATCCCAAAGTGATGCAGGGAGTGCTGCTGGTCACAGCTTTGCCTCTTGCATTGCAGAGGGCAGAATACAGAACCTGGCTCTGAAGGCAAGTGCCAGAAAGCTGCTGGTTGGAGAAACTCTCAAGCTGGAGTGCAAAGCRGAGACCTTCATCAACGGGCGCATCGAGTTCATCTGGACGTGTCCCCGTGGCACAGTGAGTGCATGGAATCCCTGCATTCCCCCTCTTCCCAAAATTCACAGGGATGAGAAAACCTCATTATTACTTACTCTGAAATTCTCCAACTATTTATAAGCCTATCATTAATTGAACTTTGTGTTTGGATGACTCTAAAACTTCTCAGCCCTACTTGAACCTGCAGATTAAACTGCAAACCTCACTAAATAAACCCTGGCAAGAAAAGCCAGGCGTGTTTCCTTCTTTTTGGGAAGAAAACCTCCTTCATTCCTTCTGTCCTGGCTGTCTCACAATGACAAGTCTCAAATGCAAGTTGTAAGCTGTCAATCTCATCTATTTTGGTATTTATGAAGTAGGGAAAAGCAAAGGAAAACACAGCTGAACCTGTGGAAATCATCCCCAAAGAATGAAATGTAAATTCTGAGTCATGAGCTTTCTGTGGATACAATACAAAAGTGCCAAATTTGAAGTAGAAATAAGTAAGAGAATTAACATTTGAGGYACCAAACCCTCTCACTTCTCCTAAAAAAAACAAAACAGAGGGGGATCATTTCCCAGATCATTTCATTTGTCTGRGATTCTATTCTTGGGTCTGCTTGGTGCCAAGAATTAAAATAATTGGGATTTTTTTCTTTTTAGTTCAGCAAAATTCGCATTGTAAAGAAGCATCTAAGCTTTTCGGAAGGTATAAAATGTGATTCCTAAAAACTGATTAACTTTTATTTGTTTCCTTAAAAAAAAAAGAATGTCTGAGTTTGTTTTGGAAAACAAAAAGGAAATTTTTGAAAAAAAAACTACAGAAAATATAACAGAATTTATAGAGGTCCAGGCACTACATTGTTACTGAATGAATTTGGTTTCTTGAACCCCATATGGTGGAAAAGATTAGTTTTCCTATGAACTCTCCTTATATTTCTAACATTATAAATGTAAAACTTCTTGGCCAAATCTCTGGGATCAAAAATCCTATCGAAAGCGATAATGCTTTCTAAAATTCCSCAGGAATTTGCATTGGCACTTGGCTGTCATAATATATTCTATTTCTGTCATAATATATTTCTTTTAGAAAGCAGGAGGTTTTTAATACAGAAAAAATACTGACYGTGACCAACACAAATTTAAAAACCCTCAAAACCAAACCCTCGGAGCACAGCTCTGACCCTGCAGCACTTTTACCCGAGATCCTTGGGATTTGGTCCTGGAGAAGGGCTGGGAGGCATTCCCTTGTTTACCTGCCCAGAATTCAGTACAAAGTGCCACATTTCCACTCTGCTTCTCTCTCTTACTAGACTTGATAATGAAACTTCACACAAGAGCTCTTCCTGCTGATCTGCCTTTTATATTATTTATTTCAGTGATGGGGAGATGTGATGGTTTTGATACAAATCACTGCCTTCCTTTACTGGCAGCCTTGGAAAGGGTGAACACAATCATCCAGTTTACTCTGCTTTCTGACCCTGTTTTTTGTGACTCCCAGCACCCCCACCCCAGGAGAACAATGGACCAGAGTGATGTGGTGTACAAAGCTGGCAGCAGCCTGATAATTGAAAATGTCACCATGGAAGATGGGGGCCTGTACATCTGCAGGACATTCAATGCCACCAGGCTGGAGGCCAATGTCACTGTCACCGTGTATGGTGAGTGCTGCAGCCAAACCAGGATGGACCAGGAACCAGCAGTGCTCAGCTTAGAGGATARTGCCAAAATCTGTTGATTGAAATGGCACTAGGGAGAAAGTCAACCATTAATCATCTAAAACCTCTAATTAGTCAATGAGAGTCAGCTCCCATGTCTTCAAACAAACTCAAGAGGTACATTTAGATGGGATATTGGGAAGGAATCCCAATCCTGGGAGGGTGGGCAGGCCCTGGCACAGGGTGCCCAGAGCAGCTGTGGCTGCCCCTGGATCCCTGGCAGTRTCCCAGGCCAGGTTGGAGCAGCCTGGGACAGTGGGAGGTGTCCCTGCCATGGCAGGGGTGGCACTGGATGGGCTTTAAGGTCCCTCCCAACCCAAACCATTCTGGGATTCTGTGATGTCTGAGGGAGCTGAACTGTTTGAAAAAACTGGCACCAAGTATGGTTGCTGAGGCCCTGGAAAATCCATCCTGTGGGCTCCACATGGACAAGAGATGCCCTGGGCAACCAATCCAGGGGCAATGCAAGCACATATCCTCTGCTTTCCATGTGAATTCCTCCATGTGGGAACAGCCCTTCCTGGCTGAGGCTGGGCTGCACAGGGGAGCTGTGGGAACAGCCTGATCCATTTGGTCCTGTGCAGGTCTGTATTGGAAAAAATCCCACGTGGGAACAGAGCGATGCCAGGTGTGAGCTCTGTGCTCTGGCAGAGCTGCCATTCCAAGTCTCCCTGCTCAYTTCTCTCCCCAGACAAACCCTACATCACAGTCTCACACAAGAAAGGGCCTTACTACGAGATTACCTCAGGACACAAGTCCCTGAAGCTGGCTGCCAAGGTGGACGCCTTTCCTCGGCCCACTGTCACCTGGTGAGTGCCCCAGCAACAGCAGGAGTGCCTGGGCTCCTTTAGGAATCCTGTCTGGAACAGGTCACCACCATTCCTCACTCACCACACAGGTCAGGGATGGGCTCACAGCTGTGGGCTGAGCTCAGCTGAGGAGCTGTTGCTCCACTCTGGGTTCCTGAGCTCTGGGAGGCTGGGCCCTCATTCCCAGGAATTATTATCACTGCTTTAATTGAAAGGATGGGACCACAGTAGGGCTACAAACAATTTATTGCTCAGATAAACATCAGTCTCAAAGGCCATGAGATTTAAAAGAGCACACAGTCAGCCATGGCTCAAAGTAGTCACAAGTTCTTTGTTACAAGACAATGTAGAACTTTCTGATCCAATGGACAGTTGTCACAAAGTTTATTTTGCTTTTCTATCCTATCACCTKTACTTACTTCTGCTGCACTGCAGATACTTTTATCCAATGGGCTYCTATCACACATACACACATATGCTTCTATTATAACATCTAAACTCTCAGCTTACTCTGTACCCCTACACTCTAAACCCTTCTCCATCTTACCCAATACAGYTTCTTACTTCAGGCATATTCCTACTTACAATAGGAACATAAGTTTATAGTTTTTCTGCTTTATGTCTGTGTACTTTATTTTTACATCAATCCAAGCTTCTTCCAAGGCTGCAGATCAAACCCTTCAGTGTCTCTGGAAGTTTCTATCTTTCCATTTCCCACACCCTGGCTGTGTTCTTCTCCTAGCCCTCCAAGGAAAAAATTGTGTTTCCCTTTCTCTGGACAGAGTGATTTGGGAGATCCAAGGAGAAAGCTCTTGGGGAAGGGTTTCCTGCTTACCCCYAGCAGTGATGGTCAGTCTGAAGGGGGCAGGGGATAACAGCAAAAGGACATAATTTTAACATAAGAAATTRTTTCTCTTCAGAACTTTTAAATAATGTCCTCCAATCCTGTGCCAGCAGATCCTTGCAGTGAATCCTCCTGAGCAAACTAAAGGCTCCACCAGGAGTGCATTGGATCTGCTAAACAGGAGGGGCAACCAACASCAACTCCAGGAGATATTCAAGTCTCTCTTTATCCTTTCATCACTTGTCCTCTCTCCTGCTCTGTCTTTAACGACCCCATCCAGTACCTTTAACATCTTTAACTGCATTAAAKCCCATGGGACAGCTGGCAGGGCCGTGCCTGTCCTGGCAGAGAAGATGGCATTTCCCTGGAGCACCTGCCCTCAGCCAGCTGAGAGCCAGGCAGGCAGCAAAAGAATGCTCAGGGCTGGCCTTGCTGCATTTTATTAGTAGTGAAACAACATGAAATCCCCTAATTTTAGTGGAACCAGTGCCAGGAGGTGTTTTTAATTGCTGCTGTTATTTAGGGATGGGGATGTTTTGTGAGCTGAAGTGGGGACTGACCCCTTCTCCCTGCCAAGCCTTTGTTCCTGGGCTCAGTGTGGAGCTCTTGGTGGCTGCTTGGGACCACCAGAGCTGCCTTCCCTTGGAGCCCCAGCTGTTGATGTTGGAGGTCTCTCAGGATGGTTGTTTTTATGACTGCAGAGGAAGTTTCCAGCATCCTCAGGCAGTGGGAGATGCCCCAGCTTCCTTCCACCAGGCCCAGAGCTCCGTGTGTGGCAAAGCCTGGCCTGTTTCCTAACCATAAACCCACGTGTGGGGTGAGCAGTGGAGAGGAGCCTCTCCTGCACATGCTGCTCTCCTGCCCTGAGGGAATATTCCAGGCTGGCAATTCCTCACTGACCTCCCTATGGACCAGCCTTCTCCAGGTCACACAGTTGAACTTTTTCAGAAGCAGTAAAGGCTCACAGAGACATCCTGAGAGACAATTCTGCTGAATTCATCTCTTCCTTTAAAACTGGTGACACACATTTTGCTATTGCATGATTTCCTACACTTGGTGTTGCCCATCCAGCTTCATTTGGGGGCATTTAGATCATAGTTGAGCATGTGAGAGGCACTGTTCATTCAGATAAAATAAACCACCTTTTTCCTGTGTGGAATGAACCCATCCCACAGCACTGGAGATGAGAATCAGTTCTGGTGTGGAAGGGTAACAGGAATAAATATTCAATCCAAGCACTGATTCTAGACCTGCATTTCCCTTGCTGGGATGACCCTTTAGCCCCTAATGGGTGGGTGACAGAGTTTCTGAGGGTTGACAGGGACATGACAAGCCTTGATGGAACTTCCCACACAGGTACAAGGATGGCAAACTGATCAAGGACAACCATACCTGCTAYGAGCCAGATCCACTGAAATACAGACTGGGAATACGAGATGTGAGACCAAAACATGCTGGGAACTACACCATGGTCCTGAGCAACCCCAAATATGGCCTCTACAAGAACCTCACCATGCAGCTGGTGGTGACAGGTAAGAACTTGTTGTGTATAATTCCTTCTGYTGGGTTAGTTATGCTATTTTGTGTGATCCCACTGCACCAGTCAGCAGGAATGGGTGGCACTTCCCAGGGTTTAGCACTGCCCAGAGATCACCACCTCCCTCAGGAACCGCTGAACCCCTCATTGCAGCTGCTCTGAGGAGTTGGTGTGACCCTGGGTCATGTAAGTCCCTTCCCCTGGGACACTGCACCTCCCACAGCACTGAGTGCTGGGACAGTGGCTCCACACAGGGAGGTGGAAATGCCTGAAAGGCCACAAACATCACATTTTTATAGGAGCTTGGGAGGATACTGAGTAGAGAGGTCTTAGAACTGGGGGCAGAGTTTCCCAAGAGAAGGGCTGGAAGTTTTATCCCTTGAGGTTTAAAAGCAGTTTGGGCAAAGCACTGGAGAACATCTGCTGGGACAGGAAGGGTCCCAGTGGGGCTGACGGAAGGAACTGGAGGAGCTGCCCTGGCTTTTATGTCTGTCCATCATCCTGCTCCAGATCCATTTTCTAAATCTGACTTTTCTGTTCTGTCACTTCTCTGCTGGCAGCATTTGAGGGACAGGTTCTTTTTCAGGGGAATTTGGAGAAAACCGTGGTGTGCACTGAAGCAGGTTCACTTGCCATAGAGGGAAAATAGATACTGGAACGCTATTTATTAGCCTCCCTGGGTGGATAATGCAGGCTAGAGCCACATTGTCTCTTTGCACGTCCACTGCCTCCTTTAATCCATTGAATTTGGCAACAGAGATTGAATTATGAGGCCAAGTAGGAGTTCAACAAAAGTTGGCTCTGCTTTCCCTTTGTATTTTCCACTAGGGCAGTGAGTAGTTACTGAGAAAGGTTTGCTCTCTTTTCTGTGGTGAATTCTTCTCTCCTTACCCTCTTTACACCTAAAACTATTCTCAATTGTCCAGTTTTTATATACTTATGTATTGTTGCTTCCAGCAGTTGTGTTTTTCTCATTTCACCTTTCAGAAAGGAATAATGCCTAAAAAACAGAGAACTTGTCACTTAGGCACATCTGACCTATTAAAATGTTAAATAAGATATGATAGCTTAAAAACCTGAAATAAGGCATAAATTAATGTGTGATTTAGGAGAGGAGGGAGCCAAGAACATGTTCATGGTTAGGTCCTGCAGCTCAGCTGAGCAGGAGGAACGTGTTAAGCTGCATAATTTGTCCACTTGAGGTTGTTTTTCCACACAATGGTTTTGCCTCTTCAGAGAACGGAAACGTTTAAAGGAAGAGAAATGAAGAATGATAATAAACTATCTTGTCAAGGTAAATATTGGTGTTTGCGTGCACAAGGGAGCGTTTCCTCGAGGAGCTGCTGTTCCCCAAACAGGCAACCAAAAACAAACAGAGCCTTTTTCTGTCAGCAAGAGGCTATTTCAGGATCAAACCACTCCTGCACAAGCTTTTCATGTCCATGGTTTGTCCAAGCTTGGGGCATCTTACCCCTCACACAGTGCTGCTCATCCTCAGCCTTTCCAGGGGTCAGCCCAGCAAGGGCTTCATCAGCAATAGTTATTTAATTGCAACCCCCCCATTTCTCAAAGTCCAGCAGCTGCAGGGGTGTCCCCAACTGTCCTGTGGTGATACACAGGAAAACCACAGAGCAAGTGTCCCTTTTCTGGTGACAGGAAGTCAGGGAATGAGAGCAGAACAAGGAAAGACCTGCCTGGGGTGCCATGGGTGAAAACTGAGGCTGCAGACAGGGAGGGTTTGCTTGGCTGCAGCAGGATTGGCACCAAGCACCCAGGGAATTCTGCCATCCCTGCAGCACCCAGGGAATTCTGCATCCCTGCCAGG
>JACDOX010000078.1:1978451-2003377 GCA_014549065.1 Cardinalis cardinalis | reverse complement strand
CCCCTCTGCAGGGGAAGGGCACAGACACTTGGAAAAGTTCTTCAGTCTCTGAATTTGTGCCCACAATCAGCCACCACCCCACCTGTGTTATGTGAAAGAACAAATGGGAGGCGTTTCCCCTCACACTTAAAAAAAATAATTGCTTGATCAAAATAATGATTATTTCAATTGATGAATCATTTGGACTCATTTTAGGTCTCAAGTCATATTTAATAGTGCTATAATTGTGGCATGAAGAATTCACTCCTCAGTCATGTATGTTCTTGTTAGAGTTGGAGCAAGTTTAGTTATTATTTCTTTTTTAGAAGGGCAATTTAAATGACAGTCAACCAAGAATATAGAAAAATGTCCTGATATTAAATGRCTGTGATCAGTCCTTGTCTCCCCATGCTCTTTCACACACACAAACATCAGTTCCCCTGCCCAAGTGTGTGAAGCTTTGCTTTTACAGCCCAAACAACAACACTTGAGTAACCTTTCACACACCACTTGTGTAACCTTTCACATTGAACGTGGAGTCTTTCTCCAAGTGCAATCACACTTGGGAGGTCAGGCCAGACATGTCGAGCACAGGATTGGAGATGAAAAGAGAAATGTACGAGGTAATAAAAAATGTGCTTCCCCTCCTGGGAGAATTTACAGAATTACTTTTATGATCAGAAATAATTTATTGCTGGGAAATGAGATGCTAGGTAAGGATATTCGCTGTTGGTCCCAATAGTTTGTCCTGTGAGTTGCTCAGGAATCTCCAAGCACATGGAATCCTACGGCTCAGCTCAAGGAGAGCCACACCAAGCAGGGGCCAGCATTTGGGTTTCTCAGGGGAAATGTTAATCAGGACCTCCTGAAGGTCCTTTAAACAGCCAGTGTTTTATGACAGGATGGGATATGACTGAACCTACTCCAGTCAATGCTTCCATGGGGTGGAGAAGGAAATACTGATGTGTTTGCAGGCACTGGTGAGGTCAGAAGATCTTTCAGAGCTTGACCATGAGAAATGCCAAGTGAGAGTCCCAACAAGACATGGGATCAGCCTGGTCAGTCCTCTCCTAAGAGGGCTGGAAGGCAAAAAAAAACTATTTTAAAAAAAGAGAGAAAGGGCTCAAGATTGATGAGGTGGGCAATAGCTCATATTTACATATCTGGGGCCCTTCTGACAGCAGAAAAAATAAGTTAGCCCAAAAATTAGAAATCTAATCTCCATTCACTTCCCAGCTTGTCAGAAGGCCTCGGTGCAGAGCAGCCCCTCTTGGCTGCACAGGGGTGTCCCACAGAGGGACCCCACCAATAAATCTGTTTGATTTCCTGTTATGAGAAGCAGACAAAGAGATATGGCCAGGGATGGGCAGAGCTGTCTGCACAAGGGAAGAGCCTGTGCTTTCACCCCAGACCCAAACCCACCCTGTGTGAGGTTAGTGAAAGTTCAGTTCACTTTGGGGCTTTTTTCCCGTTCTTTCTCCTTTCGTGCCTTCCCGTGGGAGCTGCAAGGAGACAGGACAAAGCATTTCTTTCCTGCTGGCAACGAGCAGCCCTGAAAGTGTCACAAAAAGTTTGCTCTTGAGAGATTTCCAGTCTGAGGGTGTGATCTCGTGGCCCCTCCAGATGTGAGTAATGCCGTGACATTTTTAATGGCATTCACCGTGAGAATTTCTTGGCATTTCTCTCCAAGTGTTTTCCCCACACCACTCTTTCCTCACTCTCTTTTCCCCTCCATCCAGTGCACATTACACACACACACAAAAGGAAAGACTTCAGGTGAAAAAGATGTTTTTTCCCAAAGCCCTGAGGACCTGGTGACTTTTTGCCCACAGTCCAGGACTGATCCTGATCCTGCAGCCAAGGTGTGACCAAGAGATGTTCCATGGCATGAATTTTCYAGAATTTCAGCAGGTCCCCAACAACGCTTAAAAGAGATTAGGATGAATGTGGTAGCATTGCAGTGTGTTTTGTGAAATRCCACAACCAACACCCTTGTTTCTGTGAAGGAATATTTTCGGAACTGCTGGGAATTCCCCAGAACATCAGGAGCCTCACTGGATCATCACTTCTCCCAGCAAAATGTTTCAAAACTTTTTATAGATGTAAGTTTGCTCATTTGAATTTTGTGGGGTTTTTTTGTCTTTAGAGAGACCSAAGATCTATGAAAAGGAAACAGATTTTCATAAGGTTGTGAAGGTGGAATTGAGAAGCAAACACGAAATCCAGTGCACAGCAAGTGGGAATCCTGAGCCCAGGATTGAGTGGARGTGGCAGCCCTGCAGCCTCACAGACACCCTGTAAGTGACTTCCCTATGGATGAACGTGGTCCTGAATTGTTGGGTATCCATCCTAATTATCTGAGCTAAAATCACAAGCAGAGTGAAGATCTCCCGGGTTCTGAGCCCAGCTGGTTGTGTTTGTGCACCTTGTGTATTACCTGAATCGTGTTAAATAAGTTTAAAATGACTAAAGATCATTGAATTTTCCTTTACCTTGACCAGCCATGCCCCTCTGACTTTCCTTAGCCCTGTTGAATGCTGTGAATATTTGACAAAGGAAATCCAGCAGGATGTGTGGGCAGAGCTAACACACCTTTTTCCATGCAAGAGCTTTTTCCAGACAAATCTGCTGAAGGCTTGGCTTCTTTAAATCCATATGGGAGTCATGGCACTTCCCAAGGGCTGTCTTCACTCTGCAYTCTGGGCTCAGGCTCCTGTGGCAGCCTCCTGTGGTGAGAGGGAATTGTGTCTTACTGGGGGCCCTTCTGTGCTGCAGGCTGAGGTGTGAACACACAGAAAAGTCACTGGGTCAAAGCTGCCAGAGAGGAAGGAGGCCAGGGAACACCAGGATGCCTTTGGAGATTTGCCTGAGGAGACTTTCCCTTTGCTCCTGCAGCTCCCTGAGCAGAGGGGTCTGCAGAGAGAGGCCTGGGCTGATGCCCATCACTTCCCTGGGCATGTGCAGGAGCCAGGTCCTGCACAATTCTGACCACTTCAGCTCCTCCCTGCAGTGAGAGGGATGAAATGAGCTTCTCCACCCTTTATAAAAATGAAAAAATCTAAAGATCTAAAAAGCAAGGGAGAAAATTAATGGATAGTGGCTTGCTTATTTTCTCACTCATTTGTTGCTGTGAATGGCAAGCCATGAGACAGGAAAATCAGGGAGAATCCTTCCCCAGGATTTCTGTACAGCACAGGGATGTTGGGTGATGCAGCCTGAGCTTGGGAGTGCCCCAGGGAGGTATCCCCAGTTCCTCTGCTCCTGGGGGAGTCACCTCAGGGATCTGATGGCTTTGTGGGCACTGCAGGGCAGCAGGAGGCACAGGGCTCTGCTTGGGAGGAGTTCAGTGGGACCAGGGTGGAAACACCACGTGGAAACAGGTTCTGCATCCTCTAGGAAAACCACAGAGGTGACCCAAAATCTTGTCCAGACCTCTCTGTCTAGGAGGAGAGAATTGGCCATGAGTGCTGAATTCAGCCAGATCCAAACCAGTGACCTGGTGGCAAAGGACCTCACATAACCCTTGTTGCAGCTTTCTGGCTCTCTGATCTTATCAATTTAAATACAATTGCAGAGTGGCTCTACCTCTGCTGGCCCCAGGGGCAGCCTTATCTTGCTGCAGCAGAAGCTGGAGGAGGATTCCTGTGGGAAATGACACAGCCCCCATTTCCTTCTGTTGTCTGACTTCCTCTCTCTCTCTTTCTCTCCCCCYACTCTGCCTCAGCAGTGCCCTTTGAATCCCTGAGCTCCAGCATTGTTCCTTAGAGCTGGGATGTGATTTTACTTCCTCTGAGCTTTTCCCCTTCATCCTCAGGACAGGATTGTGCCTTGCAGGAAGCCCCTCAAGATCTTCTAATTAGGCCCCTCTGAGAGCCTCAAACCCCACCCTGGCCCAGGGTGTTGCCCCTGTGCTTTGTGTGGCTTTGGCAGAGGCATGGCTGATTTATGGAGGGATTTTCTGCAGCATCAGCCCTGGATCACTGCCTGTAAAAGTCCATTTTACCTCCTGAGACCCCGTGGTGGGCTCAAAGCCTTTGCATTTCTAGGAATGAGAAGAGCTGAGTCTTTGCTTAGTCTTACCAAGCTGAGGAAGATGGGAAAGGTTTTTGCCCTGCATGGTGCAGCTGGACCTTCCCACRTGACGTGTTCCACACTCTGCTCCTTGCCCATCTTCCAAAATGTAGATTGAAAAGTGTCTTCTGTGGAATGTGCAGCATTAAAGGGGCCTTCTTTATTTATTTATAAAGTATTTATCCCTTCTACTCCCTCAGCCCACACTTCCTGTTGGAAGCTGAGCACAGCAGACACTCAGCAACATCCACCTCCCCACAGTTTGGAGTGACTGGCATTTTGAATTTGGAAATATAACTTATATTAGCCAGATAAAATCACATGATTTAATTAATTGCCAAGTATTTTCCATTTCTAATCTTTGCAAAGATTGAGGGGTTCATTGCTGGTCATGCACTGATTTTGTTTGCCTCTGTCAAAGTGCCTTGTAAATAATTTGGAAATGTTGCAAAGAAGGAATGGAGGAATTTCACAAAGATGTAACTCCAGCAGCAACAGTTCTTAGGAGTATTTAAGACCTAAGATTATTGTCTAAGATTGACATTTTCTTACTCCAGTACACCTCTCTGCTTACCTTGAACACCATCTCTGCTTTTCCATCTCCAGGTGCAATCCTGAGGGGCCAAAAGTTGTGGTTTCAGAGAACACAGTCATAGGAAACAAGATCAGGAGCATTGAGAACACCCCCATGAGGCAGGGGGATAAATCAAAGGTATGTGTGGGATGGGATGGCCTGGGGATGATGTCAGGGGATGCTCACCCCCAGCTCGTGGTTCCCAAGCTGCTGAGGATTGTTTGCATGCTTGGAATTCCCCAGTGCTGGGATCATCCCAGATCTCTGCTGTTTACAAGTGCTGGGATTTGGGAATGATGTCACCCACCCTATTTAAACTCTCCCAAGACTTCTGGGTCAAAACCTTCTGTGTCTCCCTCWGTCTTGAGAAAGTGTGAGAGTGGTTCAGTTCGGGGGGCGCTGTGATGTGAACACTGACAAGGACTCTGAGTTCATCAAACACTTGGAGAATTGTTGGTCCTGCCCCCTCTGTCCTGGCCCCCTCTGTCCTGTCCCCCTCTGTCCTGCCCCCCTCTGTCCTGCCCTGTTTCCTCACTCCCAGCACAGGAGCTGACCAGGTGTGGTCACAGTGCCACAGGTGCCTGCTCTGATTTCCAGAGTGTGCAGCTCTCAGCTTGAAGCCACTTCCCTGGAACAATGGAGGAAGGAGAACCTTCCTTGGACACTTCCCTGCCTGCTCCCCCTTCCAAGAGCCCTGGGATCACCCTGCCTGTGTGAACTGCAGAGATCCCAGCAGGATTCCCTGTTCAGTGTCCCCAGTGGTGACACTGCCTGGTGTTCCACGTGTCCAGGCTGGGAATGTGCCATGGATTTGGCTCTGCTGGGCTCTGGCTGGGATCACCTGCTGGACTTGCAGTGGGTTTGCAGCTCCAGGTTTGGAGGTGGATGTTCCAGATGGTTCAGTCTGATCCTGCAGGGTGCTGGATCCAATCCCGGCTCACCTTTGAGCATGGGAGAATCTTTGAGTTAGTCCCATGCCTAAAGTTAAGCACAAAGCTAAAGTGCTCTCCTGGACTGGCTCCAGACTAAATCAGCATCTGGCAGGATCAGTGCCTCAGCCATCTGCTCTTTCTCAGGAGACTTTCCAGTTCTAAACATAATCCAAACCAGAGCTCTGAAAACATGGAGCTTGGGCTGGGAAGGAGGAAATCAGGGTTCGCCTCTCATTCCTGAGTTTTTCCATTGCTGGGAGATATTTATAAATTGGATTTATTTAGATGGCATAGTGCCCCTTAAGCTCTGGCTTTAATGTATTCTTTAAGAATTTTACATCTTAGGTAAAGGCAACCCCCTAAAAGAGCTAATTATTTATAAAAATGGAGGTTGGTGACATTTACCTTCAAAGTTTCTTCTTTTTCTAAGACTTCTTGGTTGCTGCATGGGCTGACAAGAGCTTTGAGACTCTCAGAGCTACTGTTTCTCTCCATATATATTATATATATATATATATATATATATATATATATATAATCAGCTTTTACATATTTCATTATTAAAGTTAGAAGCTACATAATTTTACAATTTATAGTATACTCATTCTTTTTCTGCCTGGCTGAAAACACAGTCTGATGTTCTTCCTATTAACTCTTATGTCCTGATTAAGATTTATTCAAATTAATATAACTAAATTATAGGAATCTCAGGTTTCACTCCCTGCTTACATTGCAGACAGCTCCTCTCCTTCCCCCTTTCTGAAGTTCCAGACTGTGTTAATTGGAGTCTTTATATTATAGAATATAATTTTTTTTAAATCTCCAAGGAAAAAGTCTTCAGACTTTTCCTAGAGTTTTATCAGTTGTTATTCCCATCAGAAATGGAACAGACCAATCCATTCCCACCATGTCCCAGCAAGTAATTCACCTACACTGACCAAGGAGATGAAAAAACAAAGATGCTGGAGTCTGAGCTTTCAGGAGCTGTGTTAGGAACCTGGGATTAGCTGAGGTTGGGGTTTKCCTGTGGGATTTGAGCTGTCCCATGAGCACTGGAGTTCCAAAAGGTGGAATTCATCTGGGCTCTRGGATTTGTCAGCACCCAAGAGTTCATCCTTGGAGCTGTGGCACTAAAAGCTGGTCCAGCCACATGTGGAARCTTGCATTAACTGTTTAGAGCTGCTAAAAATATGGAATAACTCCCCTGGAGTCACCAGATCCAGAAATTTGCCCAAAGCTAGCTGGCAGGGCAGCAAGCATTGGTTTTTCCAGCAAACCCCTGGTGCTCTTTGATCACATGAAGCTCTTCAGACATCTCCTGACAGAAGTGCCATGTAAAATTGAGCTTTCCTGTCATCATCCTCATCATGATTATTCCATGAGTTTTCCACAGATAGAGAAGTGAATTTCACCTCCTCCTGCCTTCCTAAGCCTGAGCTCACTCCTGAGGAAAAGCACGAGGTTATGGTTCAGGGAATGATGCACTTCAGTGAAGTTTTGGTCACACAGTTGAGGCAGTTGCACTGTGATAGTTTCATTTTCCCTGGGGTTTGGAGTCCACACTGAACTTTCACTTTGGGAGTTAAAGCACTGCATGGCTCCTCTGAATCTGCTTTTTCACACCAGGTGTATCACCCGTGACTGCAGAAATTGCCTGACTTTTCAAGTCACAAGGAGCTAGGTTGCTATTTTATTTTCTTTCCTGTTAGCAAAATAACAAACTGGCCTGAGCTTGGGACCAGCAGAAGGGAATAGCAAGACTCATGCATAATTCAGCTCTCTCTGGGGGGTTCTTTTCATCTCTTTTCTCCCTTTCATGTCTATATGAGAGTGGCCAGGCCACGTGGGTGTTTCTGCTGGCAAAATTCACAACCACTCAAGAAAACTGACCCAAAAATGCCAAGTTTAGRCCTCCTGAAGGAACAAAAAGTCTCCATTAGAGCAGTGGGATGTGTGTGGTGAGAAGTGTGTGAGCAGCTCAGGCAGGCTGTTCAAATCTGTCACTTCCAGGAGCTTCTCCAGCCCTGTCACCCCAGGCTGTGCCAGGGAAGGGGACAGCACAGGGACAGGATTGGGACACTGCAGCCACTCCCTGGGGATCAGCCCAGGTGTGTCAGGCACTGCCCAGGCAGAGGAGCTGTCCTTGGTGGGTCTGGTGAGAGCCTGGCCAGCAGCAGGGACACCAGAACTGCCCCTTTGTCTTCCCTGACCTCCTAAATTCACAACCACTCAGGAAAACTGACCCAAAAATGCCAAGTTTAGACCTCCTGAAGGAACAAAGACCAAAAAATCTGCAGTCACTGGAGGAAGGAGCAGGGGGTGATGATTGCTCAGGACCGGCCAGGATTTACCCACCTGCTCCAGGGGCTGGAGGGGGATCAGTCCCTCCATGCCACAGTTAGCTCAGTCCCCAGCCCAGTCCAGCAGCTTCCCTGACCTCCCAGTGCTGCCACCAGCTCTGCTCACCCTGAGGAAGGCACTGGCTGCTCCCCTTTCCCAGGGACAGAACACCCCTGCCAGAGATGGGAGCAAAGCTGGCAGTTCTCAGGCAGCTCCAGCTTCCCTCCTCACTCATGCTCAGCCCATCCTTTAGCATGTTTTGAGTGAATGAACTCCAGCCCTGGCTCAGGACTGTCAGGCTGTGCAAACAAGTGCTGTGTGTGCCACTCCAGGGGATGGATTAGCAGTGAGCTGAATGCTTTGTGTGCAGGGTCCCTGCTGAAGTTCTGTGATTCCATCTCCCTGTAGCCACCTCCAGCCCAGCTCTGCCAGAGTCAGACAGCTGAGAAGTTTTCCACCCACGTTTTGCTCTCCTCATCCTGCCCACGGAGAGCTAACGAAGTGAAGGAAGAAGGATTGTTAACTCCAGCWCTGGGGTGGGGAGGGGTAGACAAAGGAAAGAGAAAGCAAGCAATAACAAGAGATATTAATTCATGCTGGCTCCAGCTCAAGAAAGGTCTTGTTGCTCTGTCCTTACTAGAAGATGTCTTAAAACACTCACAGTGCATGGCTGGGGAATGTTATTTGGCTGCTTCTAAAATAACTTATTTTTATCAGTTTGAGAACATTACATATGGACTTTATTGAACTACTCCATCAGGAGTTTTCCCAGCAGCAAGCTCTATTTACTTGTCAGAGCTGTTCTTCAGAAATCATTCATTTTATTCCTTTGCTTATTAAGCTTTAAACTTAGTTTATTATTTCCTAGTAATTATTTATTAGCTAATAATCCCTTCCTTGGACTCACAGTATTGGGTGGCCTTTAGGTTAAGTAATAGGAAATGGAGTCCTTAATTCCAAATCCAGCCCAGGCAATGCAGGGATGTGTTTGGTGTGCAGTGAACTCCCAGGATCCCATCCAGCTCCCACTAGGAAGATGTCTAGACACGACATGCCAATAATTTGTTATTAATTAGCCTTGTGCCAGCACTGCCTGCACAGGAGCTGAGGGTGGGACAGCCCCTGGCACTGCTGCTCACAGGGCCAGGGAAGCTGAAAAGTGCACATTTCCAGGCTGTAAATGGTTCATTGATGGCATTTTCAGTGCAGAGGCACAAAATTGTAAGGCAATTGCAGGTTTCACATCAATCATTATTCAGCTCAGCAGAGAGTGCTGCACTCTGGGTTTTCTGAAAAGCAGCTGTGGGGTGAGCCCTGCCTTGATCATGGAATCAATCCCAGAGGRGTTTGGGGTGTGAGGGACTCAGAGACCCTCCAGTGCCACCCCTGCCATGGCAGGGACACCTCCCACTGTCCCAGGGTGTTTCCAACCTGGCCTTGGGCACTGCCAGGGATCCAGGGCCTGCCCACCCTGCCAGGGAACAATTCCCAATTCCCAATCTCCCATCCATCCCTGCCCTCTGGCAGTGGGAGCCATTCCCTGGGTCCTGTCCCTCCATCCTTGTCCCCAGTCCCTCTGCAGCTCTCCTGGAGCCCCTGCAGGCCCTGGCAGGGCTCTGAGCTCTCCCTGGATCCTTCTCCTATCCAGGTGAGCACCCCCAGCTCTCCCAGCCCAGCTCCAGAGGGGCTCCAGCCCTGGAACAGCTCCAGGGCCCCCTCTGGACTCACTCCAACATGTCTCAAGCTTTTCTACCCTGGATATGATTCCAGGAGTGGAAAATACTTCTCCAGGTGCAGGGACTAAGCACACACAGGGATTATCCCCTCAGAATTTTTGCACTGTCTGCTGAAGGTCCCCACATTCTGGGGTTGTGCCCCTGCAGAGTGCAGCAGTTTGCACTGTTAATGATGGGGAAGATCCCTGAGTTTGGGTGCTCAAGTTAAAACCATTTTTTCATTAGGGATGGCATTTAGAAGAACAAAATCCTTATCCCAACCTGCCACTGTGACCAAACACAGATTTCAAATTTCAGCTACCAAACCAACCAGGATTAGGTTAGTTTGACCACTGAGAACTTTATTTCAGATGTTGGAAAGGTAACTGGGCTTCCATGCTCAGGGATTTACCCAGGAGCACACAGCTGGAGTGAAAGGTTGATACAGAATGATTGCAAGGGAGTCATCTTACAAGAAAATCACTCAAAATCCTGAATTGCCAGCTCTGGGATCACATGTAGGTCTCTACTGGGTGCTGTTGGTTTAAAAGTCACAGTCTGGAGGGCTCTGGGAGGTGCCAGTTGTGGGCCCAGGCAGGGAAGTGCCTGATCTCTGGGGCCCAGGTGTGTAAGGGTTTGGGATCCAAGTGCACAACAATGACTGGAGCATCCAAAAAGAAAATTACTTTCTYTCTGTTCCTCAGTAGTTTGGTTTGGGTTTTTTTTTCTCTATTCCTCAGTAGTTTTGTTCCCCCAAGAATTTGTCCCYAGATGGTTTCCCACTGTCATTTACCATCTTTTTCACCTTCATATCTAGACACAACTGAGATTAGCTCCAATGAGGTCTCAGGATAGCTATTTGCTCTTTTTTTTTTTTTTCTTTTTCTGTTTTCCCACTGCCCTGCCAGACTTTTCCTGAGTTATGGGGCTGGAGATATCAGCATCTGTCTGTGTGTGTGCTCATGAGCATTTACCTCTGGGCCACCAAGCAGCTTGAGGCATTGCATCAGTGTTTAGAAGAGCCACAGTGTCACCCCTAACACTTTGGACATGTCCCAAAATGGATATTTTATGATTTTGCCTGGCTCTGCAGTGTTATCCTCCACTTCCCAGCTAGAGCTGTCACTTAGGAAGAAGAATTGCTGTTAAAAAGCTGTCCAAATGTATCCCCTCCTGTCCTCAGCACATACATTTGTACTGGCTTTTGCTCTTCCCAAACATGAAATGGCCAGCTCCAGCAGCCATGAGGAGGAAGGTGTTGGTCCTGGTTCAGCAGGAACTCCAGAGTGCTGCTCAGGGCTCTGGACATGTGCTCCTTGCCAGCCTGTGGCACTGGGCCACTGCTCYAGGACCAGCACCAGGAGGAGCAGGCTGCTCCTATGGCCAGGCTGGTTCCATAGCCAAGGCAGAGCTATTGTCACATAAATCACTCAGGGCTGCACAGCTCTTTCTGTGCTGGACACCAGAGGGAGTTGGGTTTGTTGCTCTCCTTGTTCACCCCTAAATTTGGGGGTTCCCCATTCTTACCATGAAAAGTAAAGACTTTTCCACTCAGCCCTTTTCTGCTGCAAATGCTCACCATCAGAATGGCAAATGCACATGGGATCAAAACCTTTGGAACTCATTTCCCTGCGGGATTTAAAGTGCCAGATCTCAGCAAATCTTAAATAACTCAGAAAATTCATCCCACAYAGCTCTAGACACTCTCATAGTGCAGCTTTAGGAGGGGTAAAGGAATGTCTTGTGAGAGTTTAGTTTAGGATATTAAAAAGAAAGTCCAGAGATGCTTCTGTGCACTTCAAAGAGCTCTCTGGAGATAAGGACAAAGGGCCAGAGGGTGTTACAAGTTTTGATTCTCAAAGGCCTTAGAGAGGATGGCAAAGAAAGTGATATTTGTTCCAAATGTGAGGGCTCAGAGCTCCTCAGGTGAATGGCTGCAGGGGAAGCAGAGGAATCCTGCAGGAACATCTCTGTCTTGGTGGCTCAGGGYCTGTTTTCCTGCTCCCACTCCAAAGGAATACAAGGAATAATTAAAGGCATGGTCTGTGGATGTTCTGTGTGAGCCTGAGGGGCTGCACTGTGACAGGAACAGGRCAGTGCCACATGGCTGGGCCTTGGGAGGTTTAAGGAGCACAAATTCTTAAGGGCATTTGAGCTCAGCCCCAGGAGTGACAGAACYCCCCCCTTTTCTGGTGTGGTGAAGCTCAGGACAAGTGCTCCTTCCTTCCCCACGATCCTCCCTTTCTGCAGTTGCCAAGTGTCACAGCACTGGCAGCTTCTCCAGAGCTCCCTCCTCACTGAACCAGTCCTGTGCAGCCCAAGGAAGGGGCTTGGACTCAAGGGGCAACCAGCACAAAGGGGCCACATCATTCCCTCCCTTCTCTGAGGGGAAAAACAAAATGCTGCAGTGCTCTTTGTACCACATCCATAGGGATTACCTGCTTCCCATGCAAATGTGGGTATTCCCCACACAACCCAGAGCTGAAAGCAGCAAAGGGAAGAGATGGTTGTGGGACTGTGTTTGGATGGATCCTCCAGGCCCTTCCCTTCAGCTTTTTGCTTGATGTTGTCACACAAAGACCTTGGCAGGTCCCTGTTTTTCGTGGGTAAGACAGGGAAAAAAGGAAGGGTAAGGTTTAGGAATGAGGAGGGAAGAGAATTWGCTGGGCTGAGATGCCAAGAGACAAAAACCAAATAGCAGCACTTGTCTGGGACTTTCACCCATTATTAACTAGAAACAACTTTTTAAACAGCTTTTCTACCCTCACACACCCTCAGAGCCATTCCTTGTGTTCTCTCTGTGGGCAGATTGTGAGCACCCTCAGCATGGAGGACAGCAGTGCCTCAGGGATCTATTACTGYGTGGCTGCCAACAAGGTGGGCGAGGAGGAGCGGAGCATCGCCTTCTACGTGTCAGGTGAGCACCAACACCTCCCCACAGGCACTGCTGCTGCTCTGAGTTCCCTGGGAGCCTGCTGAGTGCTGCTTCTGACTCCTGGCCATCCCTGCGTGCTGGTTTTTTGGAGCAGTTCCAGGCTCCTCACCCCACCCAAGGCAGGTTGGACATGTCCAGCCCCGATGGCTCTTTGCCCTTTGCAGCTGCAGCCCCAAGTCCCTCTCTGTGCCTTAAAGCAGCACTGGTGACATTTGAGAGCTGTCCTTGGGAAACCTCTGGCAAAGCTGAAGCCTTTGTGGTGTTCAGAGGCCTGGAGCCTCTCCCTGAGCCAGGAGAAAGGTTGTTCCCCAAGGAAGTCAGCAGGCACACAAAGGTGAGCAAGGCCAGGATGCAGCCCGGTGCAGGGCTGGTGGCACTGTGACACTGGAGCCCTGCCTGGCCCTCTGCAGTSCCCTTTGTGCAGGGAGGAGGTTCTCCACAGAACACAAATCCAAACAAATATCCACTTAACCTTTCAGCACAGGGATTCTTTAGGAGTGAGATCAACATCTACATCATGCTTTCAGGAGAGATGGCAGTTCAAAAAGAGAGGAGAGTCCAGGGACAGCCTCGTTCAAGTGCTCACTCAGAACAAACTGAAACATTTCTGTGCTCACTTTCTGGATGAGTGCATGCTGGCTGGCAGGATTTGCATCAAAATATCGATTTTTAGAACAAAGAGTGCAGAAATGTCCTGGAAAGTAAATGTCTGATTCTCACTGCTTGGTTCTTTGCCCATGAGCAAGCTGGGAGGGCAGAGCTTGCTCATGGCAGGGATCTGCACTCCTGTGCCTCTCCTCCCTCCTGGCTTGTTTGACTCCATTGCTGCAAAGGAATCCAGCACCTTTCAAATCCTTCCAGCCAAAAAAAGGGCTCACCAAACACTGTTCCCATTGGTGCTACACAATGTGCCAACAGAAAAATGCCATCCAACAATAATGAAGCAGGAGCCATGGAGGGGAAAGATTTCACCTCCATTAGAGATGACAGGAGACAGGAGAGGCTTTCAGCCTCCAAAAGGTATTTCCCAAAGACCCAACTCTCATTTACTCAGGGAAATGCCCTTCAAGGTGCATTTTTGGGAGACACAGCTCAGGTATAGGAGGTCTCCATGATGTCCAAGGCAGGCTGAAGACCAGCTACTAATTTTACACCTCACCCCTTCCAAGTGTTGAGTGTCCTGCTGGGAATTCTGCCAGCTGCTGTGGCTGGATGGGTTATCCAACTGAACACAGAACTGCCACCCTGGGTGACTAAACCCAAAGAAATAAGCCAGGAACATAAGGTCAGGTCCAAAGGGTTAGACCATCCCATGCACCTTGCACAACTCTGGTTTATTTTAATTATAAAGTTATGTAGGGGTTTTTTTCCTCCCACGGTGAGGTAATATTTCAAATTTTTTATTTGAAGATCCATCTAGTGATGTTTTGAGACACAAGTGGTTTAATCATGCAGTTTGAATGATGAAGGAAATGAATCACTGGGTGAAATTACTGACAGTGGTTCTGGTGGGGATGTCTCCATTCACCCAAGCAGAGCAGGAGGTGAACAGGCCTTRGCCAGGCAGATGTGTTCCAGCCTGGGAAGGAAACTGGGAGTCTGCACCACTCTGGGGAAGAGGCAAATGCTGACCAAGCATGACTGGCTTTTGGTAGTGCTGTATTTAAAAATAGTGGTGTTTATGGATTAGAAAGGAATGAAAACTTTCTAAATGTGGCTGTCCTGGTGCTAAACTAGGTCATGCTGCAGCAGTGAACAGCAGCAGTGACTGCTGTGGCCTTCCTCTGAGTGCTGCTCCAGCAGGGCCAGGCTGTGGGGAGAGCTCTGCAGGTCATCCTCACACCTGGAACAGCTGCAGCAGCCCCAGGTTACTCTGCCCAGGAGTTTTCTCCTGTCTCAGTGTTGAGGGACATCCAGGGATGGGCTGAGAGGGTCCAGGCAGAAGAGGCCCAACAGCACGAGGCTCTGGTCACTTTATGGGTTTGAGGAGGTTCATTCTGTGCAGGTCAAACCCCAGGGCTGAGCTGAAGGCTGGGGTAGAGCTTGAGAGCACATGAGCAACACGTGGGGCTTTGGGGCTCTGGGAGATGTTTGTAGCATTTCTCAGCTCTCTGCAAAGCAGCTGCAAGTGTGGCATCCCTCAATTCCTTCAGCGATTTGCTGATTTTAGAGACCTGCTCTCCCATTATCTCCTACCAACAAACGAGCTGCTGCTCCCTGAGCTGCTTTCAGACCTTCTGGCTGAACTGGGCTTAACTCACTTCTCCCTGGTAAGAAATCTGAGGATGGCACAGAGGCTGAACTCCCTCAAATCCCTGTTCCACTGGGGCAGGGTTGAGATGTTTTCCCAGGACATGGCAGAGTGTTCCAGGGACACTTCCTCAGGTGTTGTCCAAGCTGCTCTCTGGGGATGTGCTCACTTCAGTCTGATRTTTTCACCACCACCACCTTCATTTCAGAAAAATTAATTTATCCCTGTGGAATAATTGTCAGCAACCATTTTGTTCTTCCACTGCAGAGCCCCCACAAAAACTCCCACGGACACCAGAATTAGCACTGGGCTCTATTTTTAAATMATTTCTCTGCCAGCAGAGTTCATTTCATGAGGGGTCAGCAGAGTTTGGAGATCACTCAGAATCCAAACCTTATAAGGGGTCCAGAGTGATGAGAAATCTCATGATGCAGAGGCAGCCCCTGGTGCAGATGTCCTGGCTGTCACTGTCCCTCTGCAGCCCTCTGCAGTCTCTCCTAAAGGCATTTATCCATCGTGTCCTGGCCCAACTCCTACTCCAGGATWTTTGTTTGGTGTCAATCCAATGAAGATCTGACCCCTGCCTGCCTTTCCTACCCCTGCTCTGACTCCACAGTTCCCATTTAAGCCTTGGGTGAGCCACCAGATGCTCAGAGATGTCATTGTCCAGCTCCAAAGGACATTCCAAGCAGGCTGCAAACTCCCCAGTGCAGGGAAAAGCTGCCCTGGTATCTCCTGCAGGGATTCTCTGCCATGGACAAGTGTCACTTAATGTCACTTAATGTCATTTAATGGCTAATCTCTGCTCTGCACCTTGGAAAGGGCAGCTCCACAGAGCTGCAGGTCCAGAGTAAGTCAAATTCCAGCCTTTGTCTGACTGCACTGCATTCAGCACAGTGGGATCCCACCCATCTGAAAACTCGGAATGTTCTGGGAATATAAATGAATTATGATAAGAATAACAAATAATAACCATAGCCCTTTTTTCAAGGGTTTATCTGATTGCCAAAACAACTGAGAAAAATGGAGTTAAAGATTTCTGCCCGAAAGAAAATATTGCATTTCCAGCAGGAGATAAAAATCTGCTCTCAGATAGCAGAACAATGGATGAGCTGGGCTGTTCTAGGAGTTTGTGCCACTCCAAACTGCTCATTCCCGAGGTGTTGACAGCATTCCTGACAAGCACCACTGCTCCAGATACAGGGGCTCCCCCTTCCCTCCATCCCTGTTCCTGGTGTAACCCCCCCTGCCAGGCCCAGGGCTGGAATTTGGGTAAGAGCAGAAGTTTTGAATTACACAGATTATTGTGCAAAGCACAGGAAATTAAAAACAATTAATTCCTTGTAAATACAAATGGAGCCAGCCTTGCCTTTGATTTATGCTGCCTTTTTACCTCCCCYCAATGGCTCCTTTCCCTATTTTGCCACGGAATCCCACACGGTGGAGAGGGAAATTCGCAGCTACTATGCTGTAACCCAACACCAGAGACAAATGTTTGGTGACTGCTGATAAAAGGGAAAAGGCCCCGTGGTGCATTCTTTCAGCCAACTTATTAGGAGCCTTCTAAAACACAG
Source organism: Cardinalis cardinalis (assembly GCA_014549065.1). Lineage (NCBI taxonomy): Eukaryota > Metazoa > Chordata > Aves > Passeriformes > Cardinalidae > Cardinalis > Cardinalis cardinalis. The sequence continues at coordinate 1,987,006 of JACDOX010000078.1, read as the reverse complement.
TATCTGTTCAGAGAAAGGAAGTTAATCACTGCTCAGGTTCAGGATTATGTAAGCAAAGCTGTCTGAGAGATGAACTGACTTGAAATGTGCTCTCCAAGCTGCACTCACTCCCCTGATAATCCAGGTAGGAGGAGAAAAGAGAGAGGAGAGCATGAAAAGATAGAGCAGAGCAACTTCTTTTTTCCTCTCTTTTTCCTTCCACTGCAATGAAAATTAATGAATATTCTATTGGARCTGAAAGAGCTGCTTGAAAGGCAAACAAGATGGGAGAGAATAGCACAGGTTCCAGCTAAAAATATTCAAAATGCTAAATAAAAAATGTCAGGAGAAGGAATGATAAGAAAAACAAGCCAGGCCTCTGCTCCCAGAATGTTAAGTTGGTAGAAAAAAAACCTGGCAACTTTCAAGTCCAGCAACAAAGGAAAACTATGGAGCATCCTTCAACTCAGGGCTTGGGAATGGACACATCCCCTTCATTGGGAATTTGCACCAAAGTGCTGCAGCCCAAGCTGTGCCATGCCCCAGGCAGGCTTATCCCAAGGGATGCTGCACTTGTTCCCTGTTTTGGCTGGAGAGATTCAGGAGATGTGAAATGCTGCTCGTGCCACAGCCCAGTGTCCCACTGGCTCTCAGTTTGCCCTTTTGGGGAGGCCTGGGTGGCCTCAGACATTCCCCCCCTGTGTTGATAAGCAGGATTTGGACATGTTGGAAGCCCAGGACATCAGGAGTGAGCAGTGTCACACAAGGCAGCCTGAGCACACAGCTGGCACCAAGAGAGAGCACCTGAGCCTAACAACACCCTGCAGAGAGCAAACTGCAACTCCAGCACAAGGAAAGAAGAGAAAAATAACAATTTCCACAGCTGTGGCCTGAGGGGGTCGCTTCTCTTTTTGGATCTTTKGTGAAATATTTCTGGTGCCAGTCTTTAAAAACCATGAAGCAAAAGCTCATGGGTTCTACTCCAGATGACTTGGGAAGAAGAGAGACTTTTTAATCATATCTGAAAGCTCCTCCAGGGCTCTGTATTTTATAGAATGTGTGCTTTATTATAAGGCAGATTGGTTATTTCAGCAGCCTCACTGTTTCTGCTCAGCTGCAGCTTCTGCAGAACTTTCTGCACTGGGAGCCCCTGGCCAGACTCCAGGTGGAATTTGCAGATGGCAAATGCAGTGCACACCTGTTCTGCTTTAACTCCTGGCCCTCTCAAAGCCCCACCAGCTCATCCTGGCTTGAGGAAGCWTCTCACCAACAGCTTGGCACTGAATCATCTCTCAGATTTAGGGCAAACCTGGTCCTGCTCAGAAGGTGGCCCAGAGTGAGCCCTCCCAAGGGTCCCATCCCTGGTAACATTGGTAAGAGGCTCCTCACAACTCTCAGTTGCTTGAAAATCCTGACCTAACAGACAGCAGAATAATTCCAGATCACTGTGGGAATCCATGAGCTTTCATTCAGGTGGATAAAGCCCTAAAATTAACAAAATCCCAAGGCAATAAATTATCTTCCAGCCCCAATTTACTTGCAGGTCTCTGGCAGCTGCTGCAGGGCAAGCTCTGGCCTTCCACTCAGTTTTTCTTGTTTTCAAATGGATTCAGCTTGCAAYTTCAGGAAAATTGATTTTTTAAAATTATTTTTCTGGAGTGAAAAGTTACTAAAAATATACCAAGAAACAGCTCACTCTTTCATGGCTAGATCAGAGTCATGACTCAGAGTACTTCTCTGTTAAATATAAGGCCTCAAGGATTTAGACATCATTAGATCACTTAATCCATCAGTGATCAAGTAAATATCCAGCATGCACATGTGATGGAAATAAATACTGGCACAGYTGGAATAAGAGAGAGCTGAGGACTCTGTTCAGTGGGGAAGAAGSTGTTGCTCCTGAGGGATGGAAATGGGTTCCTTTATTCCTCTGCAATTAATACTTTCCAGCCCTGATTGTGGAGAGGGAAGAGCTCACAAACACCTTCATCTGCTTGGGTAGAAACAGCTCCTGATTAAACTCTCCCAGTCCATTAACTCCTTCTATTTATAAGCTTTCAATTCATTACTTTAGAATGCTGAGGGCTGGATTAGCACAGGTTAGCACTGGGCAGTGAGAGGAACTTTCACTTCCCTAATTCCCAGCTCCAGTGCCTGTTTCCACATTTCCATGASTGAGGGAGCTGGGGGTGCTCAGCCTGCAGAAAAGGAGACTCAGAGGTGTCCTTATCACTCTCTGCAGCTCCTGAAATGTGGCTGTGGCCAGGTGGGGTTKGGCTCTTTCTCCAGGAACTGACAGTTTCAAGGACTGCACCAAGGGAAACACAGGGTGGATATCAGGAAAAAGTTATTTACAGAAAGGTGATAAAGTTCTGGAATGGCTGCCCGAGGAGGTGGTGGAGTGCCCATCCCTGGGGGTGTTTAACAAAGCCTGGATGGGGCACTGGGTGCCAGGGGTTGGGGCTGGGGTGGACTGGATGATCTTGAAGGTCTCTCCCAACCTGGTGGTTCTGTGAATTCTGTGAATTCTGTGCCTCATTAAACCTGGCTTCTTCCATTGCTGCTAAGAATTTGACTCCCCCAAGTAGCAGCCAGGCAGCCAAAGATCTTCTCAGCTGGGATTTGATTCCAAACACRTTTTCCCTTCCTCCTAGATGTGCCCTCTGGGTTGCAAACACCCTCCCAAGTCACAGCCATCGTGGGCAATGACGTCCAGCTGACCTGCCGGGCCTCCAAGTACATCTACACCCACCTGGCCTGGTACTACCCCTCCTCAGAGGCAGCTCCCAGCCACTCTGTGGTCAGGAAARTGGACAAATATTCCATCTCCTTGACCCTGCTGATTCCCAACGTCACGAGGGAGCAGAGTGGCCTCTACAAGTGCCGAGCCCAGAACGAGCAGAACAGCACGGACACGCTGGAGCAGCASAGCCAGCTCCTGGTCAGAGGTACGTGCCAGGGGAGAGTGGCACCGGGACGTGTCCCAACACACACCCTGTGTCCTGCTCTGCTTTGCTTCTGTCATTTACTCTGTGTGGATTGACAGCCTGACATGGAGAACACTCACCCAGCCACTGCTGGCTTTGGATAAAATATTTGAGATCACATAAAGGTGATTTCAGCAGCATTTCTCTTCCCAGCTCCATGCTGGGTGCAGATTTAGAGTTGGCTGAGGACTAAAAGCATCACCCACCATTAACTAACAGCACAACTGTAACTTGGGATGCTCACCCCAGGTCTGTATGACTTTGGTACCCACTCTCAGCTGCCAGGATGAGATACCTGAATAGATTTGGACCCAGCAGATCACAAATGTCCCTGGGCAAGTGTAAAATCAAGTGACATGTGCCATTTATTCTGGGTGAGAGGGATGCACTTTGTTATAACAATTATTTTCTTACTTACACCCAAGCCCCCAGCTCTTTCATATCATTGAGATCCTCCAGCCTGGTTCTGTTGGCTGTGGGAATACAAAGGGCAGGACACTTCTGCCAGTAGGAAGTCTCTGAAAATTAGTGAAGTTTCTTCTGCTTCAGAGTGAAGAAGGTGGGTGATCATCTCTAAGCCTCCTCAGAAGACAAAGGGCTGCTGGCATGGAGAATGGATAGATTTATTAACCACCTTCCAGTGGTGAAGAAAACAAAAGCACAGAACTGGAGCAGAACTGAGACATGCAGCAGCAGGAGTCAGAGTGCTGAACTAGGCAGGGATTTTCAGACTGGCTCCYCTGGCTCAGGAGGCACTGCAGGGTCCCTCAGCACAGCCCAGTGCTGCCCTCAGCCTTGGAGTGAACGGCACATTCCCTGTGAGCCTCCCAGMCCCTTCCCTCCACACACAGATCCTCAGCCACAGCTCTGGTTCCAGACTGGCAGGTGATTCATTTCCAGACACACACAGACACCTCCCTTTTCCTGAGGCAGAGAGGAAGGGAAGGAGTCTCACTCGGGTACTGGGCAGTGATAATGGTCTGGCTGGTCCCACAGCACCAGGGCCGCCTGTGAGCATCACCTGCTGTGAGGCACCGGCCTTGCTCTGCTCTCTGCATTCAGGCACTTCCCTTTCCTCTCCCCTGGCAGATATTTTTATTCAGTCAGTCAGATTTCCACCTACACACACACCTACACAGCACAGCTATGGGAAAAACACAGCTAGACTGTGAATACATCCATGGAGAGCTGGAATCAGGATCACGTTCTTGTGAGGATGACTGGGRTCTGTCATCTGTCTGGCACGTGTCAGACAGTTCTTGTGGAGAGCACACATGGAAATGTCCCTCCAAACCAGCTTTCCTTCCCCTATTCAAACATTTCATATGTTCTAATGCCCCTCCTCTTCTGTCCTCACTGCAAGTTTGGGGTATATTTTATGCTGTGTTTGTGATTTTATTCATTGCTGTCCTGCACCTTTTATAAATGAACATAAAGTGGGTGTTACCATGGTTTGTAGTAAGGAGAAAACTGCACTCCTGATGGAGGATAAAAAACCTTTAGAACTGTTTCCTCTTTTCCCCCTTTTCTCCCTTTTGCCTTCACTCTGCATGTGCACCACCCACTCCCTGTCCTTTGTTTTCTTCAGAGGATGAGGAGTTGGAGCTGCAGCCAAACCTAAGCTTAGGCAGTGTGAAAATAAACCAAATAACCTCACCCACTCCTCCCAGAACCTTTGGGGGGATTTTTGATCAACCAAACCTTCACCACATCCAGCCCAGAGAGGCCGTGCAAGGAGGGAGGTGAGGGAAGGGCCCCCCAGACCTGACTGGGGCTCTTTCCCTTTGTGGCTGCAGCGAAGGCGGCGCCGGTCGTGATCCAGAACCTCACGGACCTGGAGGTCAACATCAGCGGCAAGATCCTGCTGGAGTGCAAGGTCAGTGGGACCCCAGAGCCTCAGGTCACCTGGAGGAAGAACGGCTACCCCATCTCAGCAGCATCAGGTGAGGTCCTGCTGCCCAGAGCTGTTTGGGATGTGGGATCATGGACTGGCAGGGTCACCACGACACAGCACCTGCAACTGAGCCCATGACTCAGGCACACACACACAGATCCAAGGATGCCAGGGCACTGCAGGGCTCTCCAGCTTGGACTCTGAGGTGGGAGGAAGCTGCARCCCAGCACACATTGGGATAGCACTGGGAGATCAGGGAGTGCTGCTCAGGCTGCTTGTGTGGGACCACAGCTTGGGCACAAAACTGAGCCACAGGGTGCACCTGGSTCTGGCAACACAAGCTGAGCTCTCAGCTGTCCTGGCCATGACAAACTGCAGCAAAGTCACCTGGCAGAGGGGTTCAGGGCATCCCATGGCATATGGAATGTCCTTTATGTCCCACAGCACAGTGATGGGAATGTGCTCCCAGCTCTGTGGGACAGAGCCACCATGGGCAGGGAGCCTCACCTGAGCCTGCAGCCCCTCACCTGAGCCCAGGTGCCTTCCCAGCTCTCTGCCATAGAGTCATGGGATGTGCTGAGCTGGAAGGGACCCACAGGATCATCCAGTCCAATCCTGGCCCTGCCCAGACCCCCRGCAACCCCACCCTGTCCATCCCTGGCAGTGCTGTCCAAACCCTCCTGGAGCTCCGGCAGCCTCGGGGCTGTGCCCATTCCCTGGGCAGCCTGGGCAGTGCCAGCACCCTCKGGGGGCAGAACCTTTCCCTGATCTCCAACCTAAACCTGCCCTGGCCCAGCTCCAGGCCATCCCCTGGGTGCTGCCCCTGTCACAGGGAGCAGGGATTGGAGCTGTCCCTCAGGAGGGTTGAAGAGTGCACTGAGGTCTCCCCTCAGTCTCCTCCAGCTGAACAAACCAAGGGCCCTCAGCCCCTCCTCATGAGACCCCTCCAGAGCCTTCCCCATCCTCGTGGCCTCCTGTGGATGCTCTCCAATGGCTTCAAGGCTGTTTTATATTCTGGTGCTCAAAGCTGCACTGGAGATGAGGCTGCCCCAGTGCAGAGCTGAGTATGGCCTGAGTCCTCCCATAAATCATGGAGAATCCCATGTCAGTAGCTGGTCCTGTGACTTTAATTTTGCAACTTGGACTAGGTAGGAAATCTAGGATCATCCATAATTCAGATCAGAATGTTCTGAGAGAAACTCTTTATAACTACTAAAATTTTATAAATAATTCTAGAGGGACAAGCATGTAACTCATCCAACCAATGGAAACATAAATAAAATATTTGGAAAAAACACCTCAGGGTAGATATTTCAGCACAGTGCATGGCAAGTTGTGTGCAGTACTCTTGTTAACAACAACGGGATGCACAGGCAGAACACCCAGAAATTCAAAATGTCCTTCCCTTTTGGATTGCAAGCCTGACCTGTTTCCCTATTTCTCCCCCAGTCATCCCTCAGTGAAACAGGAGAACTCTCAGTGCAGTACCACCAACCAGGAAAAATGAAATTGGGAAAATTAAACACAGAGAAGTCTCTCACAGGTCATTTCTAGGCAACCTCTCTATTCCCACTGCACCTGGCTGCCTGTGAATCCAGGATTGCTTCCCACCATTATTTTTTCAAGAAGAGCCTAACTTGAGTTCCATGTTCCCCATGTTAGAAGTCCCATCCCTTCTCACAGCCTTCAGGAATTCCACTGAGTTCCCATTCTTCCAAGTGTATTTTCCTGCTATCAGACACCAATCCTGCATCCCTTTGCTAACTTCTGGATCAGTTTCCAGGCTCTACCCACTCTAAATCAACAGCCACATTTGCTGTTGTTTAAATTATGCCAAATAATTTATCCAGGTGTTGAAAAGGAAAAAAAGTCAGAGAAAGGTTGCCAGACCAGGAGGAGCACAGGGTTAAAATGTGTCCTCACAGCAGAGCCTGCATGGATGGGAACTCACCTTCAGCTCTGTCTCCTAAAAGCATTTTTGGCAGGCAGGATATTGTGCCAGCATTAACCAAAATGCCTTGAAACAGGAATTTCCATGGAAAACAACACCCTGGTGATTGAGAGAGTGAAGAAGGACGACGAGGGGCTCTATGAGTGCCGGGCCTCCAACGAGCTGGGCCAGGACAGCACATCAGCCTTCATCAAAATCCAGGGTGAGCCGGGCTGGGCCATGCACAGTGCCAGAGGGCTCCCTCAGGGAGCCTGGACACTTTTCTGACCTGGCTGTGCATTCACTGCAGGTTCTGAGGAGAAATCCAACATTGAGGTGATCATCCTGGTGTGCACAGGGCTGGCTGCCACGCTCTTCTGGCTCCTGCTGACCCTCTTCATTCGCAAACTGAGAAAGGTGAGAGAGCTCCCACCCGGCACAAAGGCTGGCAAACGCCTCTGCCCAGGTAACTGCAGAGTTAGGGACAAATGTTTGGGGCAGATGGTAGAAACACTGGGTAAAATGTCCCTGTAAAATTCAGTCCCATGGTTTGTGTTGACTTCTCCAGAGAACTCATGCACCTGTGAGGTTTCCAGCCACTTCTGTGGAACCATAAAATCAGGCTCCTCCCTCTCTATGAGTCAAACTGGCTTGTAAGAATAACAAAAAATACCCTAAATCCTCTAAAATGAGGGCTTGATTTCAGCACTTGACTCTAAAAGATATTAAAGAAAGATCCCAGGCTGTCTGCTCTAGAAATGAGCTCAAACCACACAGCTGATTTGATCTCCTTGCTCTTTTTTCACCTCCCTTTTGTGACTCAAAAAGTAAACTTGCAGAAAAGTTTCAAGGAATTGAGGTCTGTTTTCCTGAAACAAACAGCAAAAAGAAAGGCAAGCACAGCTCCCTGCTCTGCTCTCACCAAATTGCAGTCCCAGTGCTGATCTCCAATATTTGAGTAAAATTTCCCCTCCTCTTGAAATCACAGGGATTAAATTCACTTTTTCATCCTTAACCTCAGCTTCACAGAGCAATGGATAACACTGTATTTCCTTCTGCATTTCACTCCTGTGCAAGTTTGCTCACAGAACCCACCCAACCACAATTTCTCACTTTAGCAGCATCAGAAATAGCAATTTCTAGCAATTTTAAATTGCAATAAGTTGCAGCCGTGAAGTGGAGAACTGTGGAGAATCAGCATTGCAGAAAAAAACACGGTGACAATGCCAAAATATGCAGGAGGAAGTGCAGCTCCTGCAGCTCCCATGGAAAATCATTGGCTGATCCAGGTAGATTTTGTGTTTCCCAGCATCAGTCAGTGCCTCCTCACGAGTGGCAGCCACACACAAACATTTGTGTCTCAGCTGCAGAACAGGGCAGGAAGCTGCAGTGATGCATTCCTGGCTCCGAATGAAAGTGCCGCAAGGCAGGGAAGTCCCCAGGCTGCCAGACAGCTCCCTCCCTTCGGAACTGCAGTAAATCCCCCGAATAATCTCTTGAATAATCTCTCCCCGCCCTGTTTTTAGCCCGATGCCACAGATATTAAAACAGGATACCTGTCAATTATCATGGACCCCGAGGAGATGCCCCTGGACGAGCAGTGCGAGCGCCTGCCCTACGACAGCAGCAAATGGGAGTTCCCCAGGGACAGGCTGCGCCTGGGTGAGTGCTGGGGGTCACACAGGGGGAAGGATGGTCCCAGATCCCTCCCAGGGACACTGGAGCTGTTGGAGGATGATCCCAGATCCTTCCCAGGGACACTGGA
>JACDOX010000078.1:1921163-1978276 GCA_014549065.1 Cardinalis cardinalis | reverse complement strand
CTGGAGCTGTTGGATAACCCAGCAGGAACCTGTCACAGTGCCACCCTTGGATCTGGGATCACAGAGTGCAGGGTCAGCCTGATGGAGGGTGAAATGAGGGATTTGGAAAGACTCTGTCCAAATAGCTGCCACTTCTTTTCCTTGGAAAAGGGAAGCCAAAGTCTTGACATTACCTCCAGGTACTGTCCCTGCCAAAAGTGTGATTTCATTCCCATAGAGGAAAAAGGAAAGTGAGTTTTCTTTAGAAGAAAGCTATCAATTCATCAAATAATCACTTCCTTATCAACCATCAGAGCTCAGCTTTGAGCTGTAAAAAGCTCTCATGGAAAAATGAGCCACATTTCACTGAACAGCTMAGTTCACTGGCTGATGGAGTGAGAAAATGCAAAAAGCTGGCTGTGTTTGTACAGTGAAACTGTAACATCTGTGTGCACTGAGGAGTGCAGGGAAAATATCTGTATTTGTGTGCTCTTGGTGCTGCAGCTGGAAAACATGGAAGGAAGAGAGGACAGAAAAAAATCCTAAAATCTGAGATGATGGTGGGACACAGAAAGTGGCAGAACCAAAAAGCCAGACCCTGGCTTAGAGCTCTCAGAGCACACCAGGTAACACAGGCAGGCAGATCCAAATGAAAGAGAAAATAAACAAAAAGAAGAAAGAAAACCATCCTAAATTCCATTTAGTGCAGCTTTTCCATCAAATCAGTGTCAATAACTGAAGGGTTAATGGGCTGTGGCTCCCTGAGTGCCTTGCTGGCTCTCTCCATGATTCATGAGAGATCAGGGTGCCACAATTAACCCAAACTCTGCCTTCCCTGGTCCCCAGGACAGCCCCAGGTGATGTTTGTCCCCTCAATCCATGCAGGTGTCAGCCCTGCCCTCAGTGAGTGAGTGATTCCCCTCCTCTGCTCTCTCCCGTGCTGGATTGCATCCAGGCCATATGGATAAAATCCCCTGATGTATCCATATGCTGCAGGATGTGATGGAGGCTGCTGTGCCTGTGTCTGTGCACTGTGCCTGGTTCTCCTGCACAGCTGAGGTTGCATGTCCCCTCCTGGCTGGTGCAGCTGGGCTCACTCTCACCTCTTGCTTCTCTAGGTAAAACTCTGGGTCATGGTGCTTTTGGGAAGGTGGTGGAGGCGTCTGCTTTTGGCATTGATAAATCTTCAACCTGCAAAACAGTTGCCGTAAAAATGCTGAAAGGTACAAAAATCCCTCTGAGATCCTCGCCAGGCTGCTGAGGGAGCTGGGGGCAGCCAGGGGCACAGTGCCCAGCTGGCTGTGCCCTGCAGGGAGTGGGCTTCCATGTGGGAGCAGCCATCCTGGGGGTGGAGGAAGGGGAGGATGACAGCAGCTCCGTGCTGCAYTGAGGCTTGCATTCCTCAAGGAAGGAAAGAGCAGCTTCCAGCTCTGTGGGGTGAGGAGGGAAACAGATTACAGAGTGCAATTACACCAGATAGCCCGAAATTGGAGCTGAGCCTTCCATCCCGGCCCAGCCAGATGTAGAACAGTACAAGGGGCTGGGGAAAAAAAACAGTGCCAGGGGAGTAAATTAGAGACATCTTGCTTGCAATTATTGAAATGAAGGGCAGCTTTCCTGTTGGGTGGAGGGAAGGAGGGAAGGAGGGAACCTGGAGCCTGTTCTTGCACACAGGAGGATTGAACCATCGGCCACAGGCTGCCTGCTTGGGCAGGGCTGGGGCTGCTCCTCAGGGGGATTCCAAAGGCTCAGCCCATGCTGCCATGGCCCTCAGGCTCCATCCTGCTGCATGACACCATTAACCCCTGCCATGCCACCAGCCAGGGACTGCTGCCACGGGACTTGGCTTCTGCTGCCAGCTGCCTCACCTGGTGCTCTGCTACTCCCATCTCTCTGAAATCACAAAAACACCCATTTGTCACCTCTCTGGACCTCCTTCAGGTCTGGTCTCCCCTCTCTATTTCCCTCTTTCCAATCATCTTCTCTCCTGCTGTTGTATCTTCTGTTCCATGCCCATTTCCAGACCCCTGAAATCCCCTAGAAGTCCCTGATTCAGACATATTCCCATCTCCATCAAAACATACTGCCCTGGACAGCTCTGGSGTTTCATTCCCTTCCATGCTGTGCTTCCCAACTGATCCTCATGTCAGCTCTGCCCTGCCAGCACATATTCAGCAGTATTTGGCAGATTCTCCATCGTTTTACGCCTCCCTCCCCCGTGGAGGCAGCTGCCTCCTGCTCTGGTGTGCCCCTCCCCAGCTAACATGCCCATAATTCATCACTTTCATGAATAAAGCAGATTCTCTAGTGTCAGTTCATCCATCCAGGGAGTTAAAAGGCTCTGGGGATRCCTGCATTTCTGCCATCTCCATGCAGTATGCTCGGCTCTGTTCTGGATWGAAGGCTAAAATTGAATTCAGAATTATCTGAAACACTTCTGAGCTGGCTGTGAGTTCCAGCACATGCCAGGGGAAATCAAGAGTGATACCACCCATGGACCCAGCAAACACTGCTGGCTGGAGGAATCTTGGAATAGCTCCATTTTTATGGCACAGTTTGGAGAAAGATCTGGGGAATTCTACAAACAGATAAAGAGGTTACACCTGTCACAGCAAATGATTTGTTATGTAACTGTTTCTTCATATTTAAATCTTACATGATGCAAAGGCAAAGGAAACAGGCCAAAGCCTCTCCTGTTAAAATACATCATGGAAGTTTTGGAGACAAGGCTGGGAAGATAAAGCAGCACCTGAACAAACTTCTGGTCTGAGGGTGCCTGCCTTAAAATATTGTCACTGGCCAGCCAGGGCCCCCTGTCAGGTTCATGGCTCACACACAGATCTTAGAAAATTAATTTCTTGGGTCAGTGCGATCTTCCAGGCCTGAGCTCTAGTCATGCTGTGTGTTCCCTGGACATTCTGGGACACAGCTCCCAGATCTGTGGATTCCTCCTGCCCTGCAGTGGAGCATTCTGAGGTACTGTAACCAAGCCCTGCTGAACTGCACAGCCCAGCAGAGAGGAAGGGACACCCTCTGKGTGCTGGGGGGGCTTGCAGAGTTGGCTTTGCTAAGCTTGCAAATCTGAGTCCTGGCAAAGGCTCTTGGGATCAGGCTTGGGGGAAGGGACCATAACCCTCCATAACCCACACTGGAGAAAGGAAGAGTCACCAAAAGATAAAGTGTTATCCCACTTCATAAAGGTCAGCAGACAATGAAACGGATGAATTATTATCTGTGTGAGTCTGAAGAGCCAAGAGTCTGCAAGGAACCTGGGTGGGTTTTGTTTCAAAGGATAAACAGGATCTTGCTGTGTCCTGTTGAAAATATCCTGTTGTGTAAAGATGATTTTTTTCCTGTTTATCTTAAGCAGAATGTGCAACTACTAATGAATGCAAGGCTCTAATGTCTGAGCTGAAGATCCTCATCCATATAGGACATCACCTGAATGTGGTCAACCTGCTGGGAGCCTGCACCAAAGCTGGAGGTGAGGAGTCCTCAGGAAATCAGGAGCAAAAAAGAAAACACTTTCAGACACTTTGGGGTGTTTGGAAGTGCCTGTGGTGCAGTCAGTGCCAGTACAGCCATTTCCAGCTCTCTGCTCACAGGAGAGCTCTGCTGCTCCTGCAGGATGGGGCCTCATCCCCCCCAGGGCTCCTGGGCCTCTCCCACCCGTGGTGTCACCCCTGTTCTCTCTGGAGGCACTGAAGGGAGGAGAACACGGAATTGCAATGAGGTGCCCAATTCCACCCCGTGGGCATTTCCAGGCTTCTTCTCTCTCTCCTTCCCTGCCTTGTCAGGAGGATGCACCAGGCTGGGCCCTTGGCTCCCTGAGCCTCCTCTTTCCCACGCAGCAGTTTCTGCTCTGTGTGCCAAAGCCTGGGACAGCCCTGGGTGCAACAGGAGCAGGGACTTGCATGGGGCTGAGCAGAACTGGCCCTGCATCATGAAGTCCCATAAATGTCAGACCTKTGTCACTAGAACATCCCTTCCCACACTGCCAGACAAAGCAGCCATGGCTCTTACTGGGCTTCAGCTTCAGGGGAGCAGCTCCTGAGGATGGCTTCTCACTGCTGACCCCCAAAATCTGCAAAACCTCCCCCAAAAAACAGGTTTAGGTGACCTGAGGGCAAGGGATACACCAGAGTGAAAGAAATGAAGGGGGGGGAACAGGAGAGATGGTGCACAGATCTCTCATCATCTGAGACCCCAAACCCATCMGTTTCCAACAGTTGTTGTCCAGTCATGAGGGAAAAGGAAAATTTCAGTGAGGGAGATGTGGGAGGGTGCCAGGGAAGAAATCTTTCCTCCAGCAAGGTGGTTCCAGTTCCTCAGGAAACAGCAGCCAGCAGCCATGGATACTGCTGGGGTCTGCTGCTCCCAGGAACTCACTCCAGAGCCCAAAAGCTTGTGTGGGAGCAAGGGGCTCCAGCTGAGGGCTTTAGGGTCCAGATGCAGCAGCCAGGAGCCTCTGCTGGGGCCTGAGAGCAGAGGGGATGGGACATGGCAATGCTGGGGACTCTCCTGGGCTCACAAGTCCCTGAGGGGGCTCGGGACCCCAGGAGGACCCCCAAGCAGAGCCTCAAACCAGCAGCAGGACCAGGGCTCAGTGGTTCTTACCCAAAGCAGCCCCAGAGTTCTGCTTGTTCAAGACATACCTGAGGACTGATCAGAGGCTCTGACTGTCCCATTTCTGAGCAACTTTTTCTCCCAGGAGTTCCTCCATTTCCCATTCTCCATCCTCCTGGGTGGGAGGTGACCCTCCCTCCTCCCTGCCAGCTGCCTGGGCAAACCTTTGGGGGGCAGAGTGTGGGGCAGAGGGGTGCAGCAGGACCCGACAGGGCACGGAGCAGCCTCGAGGCAGGCACTGCTTTGTTCTCCTCTGAGCACTGCAAGTGCAGACTAAAGAAAAACAGCCTGGAGCTCCAGAGGCAGACACAGACCCGAGCTCCTGTGAAATTCCAGTGCTCTCCCTCCCGTTAGGCTTTATGTAACCGTGTATTCCTGATGGAGACTGCTATTCAGTATGCACATACATTATTTTAACAAGGTATCAAATAACAGAATTTAACACTTTGGCGGGGTGTCTGATGTTCAGCAGTCAGAACTAATGCAGTGTGTGCTTTACAATGAGGGAACAAAATATGGGGAGGCCATGTCTAGGAAGCGTTTCAAAACCATGAATAAATCACTGAGCAGAGCTTTAAAGCCGTTCTGGAATCTGCATTTCCTCAGGGCATCGATGAGGGACATTGGATTTTGGGTTCTTCAGAGCCAAATCTCTTGAGCASGGCCAGATGCCAGCACTGAGCAGAGCTCTGGGGTCAGCACTGGAACCACTGGGATTTGGGGATTTGGGCTTGGTGTTTTTGCAGCCACTGCAAGGTTTTCAGGCTTGTTTCAGCTGCAGCAGAGGGACTGGGGGTCCTGGAGAGCCCCAGGGTGTGCACTCAAGGTGCCCTAGGGCTGGGTGAGTGCAGAACCTGCAGGAATCCACAGGGAACACCACGGGCTCGGTTCTGCCTGCAGTGATGCCTCAGGTTTCAGCTTTTCTATTTTTCACTTTCTGTGCTGCTTTAGTGTGTGGGTCYGGGCTCCACATGAGGGGATGGTGAACACAGAGTAGGGAGGCAAAACAATTCCTGCTCTAGCTGGGGACTAAGGACAAATGATCCAAATCTCAGGCCCAAGAGCACAAACAACAATGGGCTGAGAGAGAAAAACAAGGATGGGACTTCATGGGCTGGAGCTGTAATTAGACAATTAACTCCAATATGCAAATGGAGCAGAACTGATAAAAGTGAGAGACCCTGTGACCATTTTGTGACCATTTTGGTTSATCCTGGGTGCAGCCCTGGCTGGGCTCTTGTGCTGCCCAAGGTGCATCCATGAGGCCTTTTAATAAATCCCTGCTCTATCCTGTAACTCCGTCCAGTCTCTGTTCTAGGGCAGCCTCCCCAAGGCATCAGCAGGAATTCAGCATCCCCCTTTCTGTGCTCCCAAAGCTGCTCCTCTGCCTGTCCCTCACTGTCCTGGGGTCACTGCTCCCTCCTCTCTCGCAGGCAATGCTGGGCCAGGAGTGACTGCAGCCCTGCCCCTGCCCTGCCCCTGTCCCATCCCTGCCCGGGAGGATGCAGGAATTGCAGCAGGAACCCTGCTGAGCTCCTTCCCCAAGGCCAAGTGCAGCTCTCAGCACTTCCCCTTTGAAGTGCAAACCCCTCAGTCTGAACCAGGGACCTTCTCCAGAGAAAAAGGTTCTGGACGTGAAAGTCTCAGTGATTGGGGTTGATAATATTCCATGTTTATCCACATCCCAGTCCCATGGATTCACTCTATCTTACATTTGATGATTGCAAAAAATAAAGACCCAGAATGCAGCTTTTCCCTTCCCTAACATCTCACACTGCAATATAAAAGCATTCCAAGCAGCTCTTAAAAACCTTCATAATTGTGTAAAAGCAGCACTGACTCCACAGTGGTTTGTAGAGGAATAAGAAGAAAGTGAGAGCACTTTCCAGGCTTTCAGAAAAAGGCTTTCAGGCTTTCAGAAACTTCAGTTTTTTCAGAAACTTTTTCTGTTTTTCCAGACTTTGTCTATGGCCCTGCATACTTTGATTTCCTCTGGTAGCATCAGCTCCACCTAAAACAAACAATTGTGAAGCCAGCAGAGAAAATGAAAACTGCTCCATGTGCAGAGCAAACCAACCTTAACAGCCTCTGGGATTGTGTTGATCATTCTGAATTTTCCTTGTTTATAAATTAGGAATAAATACCAACTGTTACCATCCAGTGGGGAAAACTAAGAATGTGTTCCCTTCTCTCCACATCCCTACTGGTTGTGTCACTCCTGTGTTTCCTCATTTCCTCATCTGTATAATAGAAATGCCATTTATTTTGAAGAGGATTTGGTAGGATAAATTAGAATTATGTGCTTTGCGGTGCTTCAAAACTCATTTGACTTTCACTGTGTTTTAAAGGTCCTTTAATGGTCATAGTGGAATATTGCAAATATGGAAATCTGTCCAACTATCTCAGAGGGAAAAGAGGAGATTTCATTGCATACAAGGTAAGAAAATGAGACTTTTTCTGTCACAAGGCAGGGAATCCACAACCACTGACAAAAGCTGGATTTGCTCTGCACTGGCACCAAGGCAATTGGGTATTTCTATGGGCACTTTATTTCTCTCCACATTTCAATTTGTACAAGCAAGAAGAGGGGTGTATTTTCACTGCAGGATCTCACTGCTGTGCTCCTCYAGCATCTCCTAAAGAATGAGTTGCAAGCACCCAAACACTCCTGAGCCCTTGAAAGAGAGGGAATTACTTGTGAGATACTTCCCAGCACAAGCAGGGCAACAAAATAGTAGTGAAAACCTGGCATTAAGTGAACCCTCCCAAAACACAAATCTGTTTTGGGGATTTTTGTTCCTAGGCCCCAGGTGAAAACAGTTCATCCTTCCCCCATCTGCTCCTTCCATCCTCTGTCCCTTCCCTGTGCCAGCCCTGAAGTCTGTGCTGTAACAACAGCCTGGATCATGGATATTCYACATCAAAACCAACCAAGGGTTTGGTTGCTTTTGATGTAAACAAACAGCTCTGCATGCACACAACATCTGTGCCAGCACAGACTGGGCTGGGATGGGAGCAGGAGCAGAAATCAGGGCTGGGGAGGRATGGGACTGACTCCTCCTCATGGATTCCCAGTGGGGAACAGGCTCTGTGACCCCAGCCCTGCCAGGAACTGCAGYCTCACCAGGACTGTTTTCCCAGATGACTGCAATATTATTATTATTGTTAAAGCTATTGTGTGCAGGCAGCAAAGACGTGAGGGACTTTGTGTGAGTGAAGGAGCTTTTCCTGGTGCACTCCCTCAGAATTTCTTTCTCACCATTGTTGCCATGAGTTGAGAGCTGGCTGTGCCTCACTCCCCAGCACCAGTGCCCATCATGCACTCACCTTGAGGGGATTTTTAGMATCCTGAGACAGCAAGAGAATTGCAGCCTCTCTCTGCTCACCTCTCAGTCTCACCCAGCCAGCTTTCAGCTAACTCTGATGTGGAATATTRCTATCAGTGAAAGGGGAATAATAAGTAGGAATAAGTAGGAAACCAGGCTTTATCATTTATAGTTAGAACTAATAAAGCCTGGTTTCCCATTTATTCCCACTTCAGGAAACATAATGTTTAAACATGCTCATCTTCAGAGGACCCTTTCTCCTTATAACATTGTCACATATTTTGAATGCTCAAGCATTGCATCATACAGAGCTAAGAATTGGGTTTATGCCATTTCTAGTCCCAGGAAAACTCTGACCAAGCAGAGAAGAGTCTGGATGAGTCCAACAGTGATTTGACTGAACTGATCAAGAGGCGCCTCGAGAGTGTGGCCAGCACAGGCAGCTCTGCCAGCTCAGGATTCATTGAAGATAAGAGTTACAGTGACTCAGAAGATGATGAAGAAGGTAAAAGAACCCTACCTCATCCCAAATCTTTTATTGGAATGACTTCTGTCACTTGGCTACTGCCACACACACTGTCACACACTTTACAAGCCCTTACATGGCTTGGCTTGTTCCTGAAATCCCAAATTCTTCCTCTTGCCTGTTCCCCACTCCAACTCTCTCACAAAAAGAGAGCTCTGTATTGTGTACAAAAGCTGCTCCTCTTGTGTGAGAGGAGAAATAGGAATGTTTTACCAGACTTGGGAGGTCACTCTGTCCCTGGGCTCTTGTCTATAAAGTTTCCCTCACTCCAGCCTGAGGTGTTGTTTCCCCATAGCTAAATGAGTGACTAATGGATGAGGGAACTTAGTTAATCTCTGATCTCCTGTYTCTGGGTCAGTGGTTGCTCACCCAGAGCTGTAACCCTGCAGAGATCTSACACCCAGCACCGTGTGTGGGGCTGGGGCCATCAGCACACAAGTGGCACCAGTGGCACCCAGCTATGGAGCTGTACCACGTCTCTGGCACATTTGTGCCACATTTTTGACATGTTTCTGATCTCTCCTAGATGCTGAGGATCTGTACAAGAGGCCCTTGACTCTGGAGGATCTGATTTGCTACAGCTTCCAGGTGGCAAAAGGCATGGAGTTCCTCGCCTCCCGAAAAGTGAGCTCCTTCAGACTTCCTGCAGAGTATCTGATGTGAAGGAACCCAAACACACTCTTGAGTCTGAGAAATCTGCTTTTTCTCTTTCTGTTAGAGTGCTGGAGATCATGTTAGCTCTGGTGGTTAAGCAGTAATTAGCACTGAAGGGGTTGTGRAGGAACATTCATCATGTTCTTGGCTGCAGGGACTGGCATCTGCAGCAGGAGGGTTTAGATAGAAGGAGTGAAGTTCTCAGAAATTGTGAGACAATTTGTGGAACTGCYTCATAAATAAACACAGAAAGGGCTGGTAGAGAAATCTCCTTTTGGTGTGGTGAACAACACCACTACTGAAAAATGAGGAGGGRGTATCCAGTTATTCCTTCAGTTTGTCAGAGGTGTTGGGGACTGTCAGCAAAGTCAGCACTGCTTGKATAAACAGGAAGCAGTTTGTACCCTGTGGAAGAGCTTTTCAGCTAAATGCAGTGTAATCCATAGGCCAAAGYGTGCACACAACTGAGCCTCACTCACACAGCCACCAGGGTGTTGCTTTTTCCAGCTTTTACCGAGATGGGGCAACTGAGAGGCAATTTAAAAGGTTTTATTCCATTATCAGTCTCAATGAATAGTGAGACACAAGAAATGTAAAACTCAACACCATTCCATCAGAAGCCATGCTATTTCCTGGTTACAATACCTTATACATGCTTTTCAGCCTATTAGGTTTTGCCACACAATGCTGCTATTACTCCTAACACCAATCACCTATATTTTTTGTCCACATGGTCCTCCTACAATGCATCTTTCACAGTTCTAATTCTCTAAAATATCTGATCTTTTTGCAAGGCCATATTCTGAAACTTGTTGAAACTTGTTTCTAGTTCAGTTTCTCTCTCAATATTTTTTGTATTCTATGGCTTTCCTAAGTCAGCACACCTTATCTCAGAGTTTGCATACAGATGTGCAAGACTGTGTGAGCTTTCTGTCAGGTTTTGAGAATTCTTTACAAACCCATTTCCCACACCAGGGCATCCCCCAGAAACCCTGAGTGGGGTTATCCCACCTCACACCCTCCTGGACCTGCACTGGCAAATGTCACTGCAGCTGCTTTTTGGCCTCTCCAAAATTTCCCAAATAATGAGAAAGTAGGGCTCCCTTCCTTGTTGTAACTGCAAAGTTATTTCAGACCGAAAAATCAGAAAACTGACTCTAGTGTTGGTTTGTTCCCTGAGTTATTCCCTCTTTTGCATATCCCAGTGYATCTGGAGCAGATTCCCACTCATTCTCTGAGCTGCTCCCAGCGCAGTTCATTTTTTCCCCTTCCCAAAGAATCTCTCCTGCCTCCAGCTGGAGCAGGGGCTCCTTGCCCAGCCCCTGTGACCCTGTGTCCTTCCCTGGCAGTGCATCCATCGGGATCTGGCAGCCAGGAACATCCTCCTGTCCGAGAACAACGTGGTCAAGATCTGTGACTTCGGCCTCGCCAGGGACATTTACAAAGACCCCGACTACGTACGGAAGGGAGATGTGAGTGCAAGAAGCTTCAGTGGTTCCCCTCAAACTGGGCTTGGGCACATCAGTAACAGCAGATCTGGCAACCTGTTGTGTCTCTGGCTTTTAGGCACGGCTTCCCCTCAAGTGGATGGCTCCAGAAGCTATTTTTGACAAAATTTACACCACRCAGAGTGACGTGTGGTCTTTTGGAGTGCTGCTGTGGGAAATATTTTCTCTAGGTAAGAACGGTTTCAAACCCTCTTTCCCCCCCCTAATTTATGGGTGCTTAGCTAAGAAAAGCTTTTAACAGAAGGTGATGATGTGGGGCAGTGCTTCTGCCTCATTGAGGACAAGTGCAGAGTGCAGACCAGGTGTAAAATAAAGCCAATTTCAATGAGAACTTCACCTGACAAAGGACATGAAAACACTGGGGAGGGGGACCAAAAATCCAAAATCCTGAACCTAACATTTGTACCCACTGAAAGCAACAGAGCCCAGAGATAAAATRCAAGCCTCTGCTGCTGGGAGGAGTGGGAGATTTCTTGGAGAACAATGAAGAAATTTCCCATCAAACCCCACCTGCTTCAGGGAACCCCACAGCTGCAGGGTCACCCTGCTGTGGGCACAGTGGCTGCTGCTGGCAGCCCATGCAGCATGAGCCCACATGATATTTTATCCCAGCTTGATCATCCATCCCACTAAATCTAAGATTTTCTAGGTAAGAAAAGTCTYCTGGCAGCAGCTGCTGTTGGGTTGGKGCAGGAGCAGTGCTGGGCTCAGCCTAAACCCTTGTGGCAGCAGACCAAGGGTAGAACGTGGGCTCTTGTGGCTGCAGCATTTGCAAGCCACAACATTTCTAAAAGAATAATAATGATGTTCTTTATGTAGTTGAGATGTCATCCCAGGATGCTGTGAGAAATCTCAGTCTCCCTGAGCTCTGGTTTCTGTCCAGCAGATAAAGCTGTGAGACCAACACAAGCAGCCCTATAGACACTTGGACTGTGCTGCTCTCAGATTCTCCTTCAGAGGGGCAAGATTTTTTTTCCTGAGGGAATTTAGGAATGTCAGCTCTGGCTTTTTAATCAGCATTTGCAGACAAAAGAAAACAAGAAGCATTGTCAACTTAAGCTGCTGGATTTTAAAGCAAACTCTAATCTCCTTCTATCTTTGGTTTGTGGATCAGTTGAAATTAATGATTAGGCTCAAGATGCCAAGTGAAAATGCAAAGTCTGGAGCTGTTTCTATCCTAATCTTTACTTAGGGCTGGCTGCAAAATCCTAACCTGCTCTCAGTCCAAGTCCTTGATTTGGACTTTTCCCTGCTCCACATCTGCACACCCAGCAGAAAGTTCACACTTGAGTGGTTGAAACAAGGGGCAGCTGCTGCTTTCCCTGGGGCTCAGCCCTGGGTTTTGGGTGTTGTTATGTTGGGGTGAGCCCTCCATGGCTCTGTAACAGCATCACCTACTGCAGTGTAGCAGCAGCACAGAAAGGCAAAGCTCCAGAAGCACCAGGAGTGCCTGGTTTTATCAGGTTATTCAGGAAGATGCTTTAGCATCAGCATCCAGAGACACACTCAGGGACAGGCTCTCCACTGGGAACCAAAGGGATGGAATGCTGATGAATCCAAGGGGCACTGCAGAAACAAACTTTGTATCACTCCCAAAGGTGCTGACAGAATTTAACAGATGGCCTTTAATAGTGAACACTAATACAAATTAAAATCCAGTCAGTGAAATTTACCTCTATTTTAATCTATCTAAAAAAAAAAMCCAAACATGTTATCTGGGTTCTTTTAGCCCCTTTCTTGGCACTGTCCCCTTCTGAATTTGGAACCTCCCAGATGGCTCCAGGGGCTGCCACCCGTGCAGCAGCCCCTGCCCTGCCTGTGACGTAGATCACAAACTGCTTTTTCACTTGGTGGCACAGCCTCAAAAYCAGTCATTTTCTCTGAGAGGGTTTTTCATCCAGCTCATCCAGGCATGCCTGTGGTTTGGCACTGCTCACATCTGCAGCTCAAATGATAAATATTTAATTAAGGATTTGTGTCACTGATTGAATTCTGTCATATAAAAGTTTTACAGATCATTGAGAGCCATGAGATGGAAGTTATTTGTCGTTGCCACAGGGTGTGTTTTGGCTCCCATTTACAGCTGCTGTTCTCACTGGGTCCCACAGGCTGAGCACCTCTAAAAAAGGGAAAAATACTGATTGGGAAAATGCAGAGTGTAGTTTGTGTTGTGAAGGACAATAGGCTGCCTGCAGAAAGGCTGGATCTGCTTTGGTGMTACACAGGGAAATCAGGACTTGAGGGAATATTAATTTCCATCTGGGGCTGAGTTTGCAATGAGCTTTAAATTATCCCAATGGGGTCAGCACACCTCGTGTCAGGTGGTGCCAGCAGTGTTTAACACATCCTGAAATCACTAATGRTACAGAATGTCAGTGTCTCCTGGAATTTCAATGTGCACTGTTCCAAAAGCAATCAGAGATAATTATGTAAACAAGCAGTGCCTGGTAGTAACATCAGCATCTCATTATCCCACTAAAATAAAACCAAGATCAAAAGAGGGCTCCCATATCCAATGCATGCCACATCTTTGAGCATTTTGAAGGAGATTTCCCCTAAGGAAAACATCATGTGTAGGCCTTACACCATATGTTCCAGCCTACATTTCTCCCAAGCTGTCTCAGCATTCCAAATCCAAGTTATCAGACTGATCCCATAGTCCAGATAAAGACAGTGCTGAGTGGAAGTGGGAAAGGGAGAGTTCCTTGCTTTTATGATCTGAGCTGCCTCCAGCTGGTAGGAGGCCAGCATTGGCCAAAATATAAATTACTAAAAGATCCTGCAGTCAAAAATTAATCATAGACTCATGCAATGTTCAGAGGTTGGAATGGATCTTCAAGATGATCTATTCCAACCCCTCCTGCCATGGGCAGGACACCTCCTGCTAAACCAGGCTGCTCAAGGCTTATCCAACCTGGTTTGGAACACTGCCAGGGTTGGGGCATCCACAGCCTCCCTGGGCACCCTGTGCCAGGGCCTCACCACCCCCCAGTAAAAGATTTCATCCTAACATTTAACCTAAATGTCCCTCCTTTCAGTTTGTCCCAGCACTCCTTGTCCTATCTCTGTTWTCCTTTGCCTTCCCTGTATTTGCTCTCACCAACATCTTGCAGTTGATCTGATCTGTGATGAAACCAAAGAGAGAGAGAGCTCAGATTGTGAGAGCAAGTGGGATTCTCCATCCATGAGATGAGCAGTTAATTCCTGGAATTCTCYATCCATGAGATGAGCAGTTAATTCCCAGGTTATCCTGAGCATAATGACAGGCCAAAGGCAAGACTGGGAAGGAAAATCTGGGTATAAAGCAGAAATGATGGTGCTGCCTCTCTCCAGCTTACATAACTCCAGGAAACACTGTCAGTCCTGTGCCCTGGTACTTGCACATCCAGGGAATCCAGAAGTGCTGCGGGTTCAGAAGCATCCCTGGGCTCTGGATGTCCTGGGAGCCCATTTGAGCTGAGATTCCTCCTCAGGCAGTGCTGGGCTCTCAGCTCCCCAGTGCAGGCTCTGCCCACTGAGCACTCAGGCTCACAGAGTAGAACAATTCTGGAGCAGCCATATTTTGGCCCCTTCTTCAATGCTTTATCCAAAAGATTTCTGCTGTTCTCATTGTGCCCCCAAGTGCACAGCACATGATGGTGTTTGCAGGAAATATGCAGGAATGTTATAGCCAGTAAATCATGCACAGATTCCTCCAGGGCTGGATACAGATTCCATTCAATCTCCCATGTTAAGACTTGATGAAATTGTTTCCAAATTCATCATCCAGCCTCTGGGATGCCAAAATGTCCAAGACAAGGGTTGTGCTGCACAGGAAGCATTGGCTTTGGGGGGAGGAAGAGAGGGAAGTTACAAATCTTTTAGTTTTATCCACTGGAGGTTCAGTAGCATTTTAAATCTCAGCTTATACTTCTTCTGAATTTTACCTGTGAGCTCTGGATTACTCAGATGCCAGAGCACTCTCCCAGAGTTTTGTGGGAGTTAACACAAAGCTCCTTCACAGCATTCAACCTCCAGAAAACAATTCCAGTTGCCATGAGMTGTCCTGCCAGGGTTCAGCCAACACTTGAGTAGCACTCAAGGTAAACAGCAGTGAACAGAGTCAGGAAAGAAAACAAGGCTGAAAGGCTGGAAGGTCACTGTCAAGGGAGCCTTCCCTGGAGGATAATGCATATCCAGTAGCTGGTGAACCAGGAGAGGAGCAATTCCACTCATGGGATTGAACCAAGGTTCTCRTGGTCCTTGGCAGGGGCCAGGTGCCCACAGCCCCCTCTGCACCTGCTCACAGGGGCTCTGAGGCAATGAAGGATGAGCAGGAATTACTCACTCTRTGTGTGTCCTCTCAGGGCAGGATTCTGGCAGTGTAACAGTTTGGAAAGCACCAAGGAACCTTTTGAAAGAGCTGGAACTTTTCTACCACTGACCAAGAGATACTTTAAACTCTTAAACCAATGAAGTTTATTTCTCCTCTGCCCTGTTTTTCCCTGGAGTGGCCCTGACTGTATCACARATGCAGAGGAGACAGTGTGATTGAAACCTCTGAAGGGACAGAGAGAGTCTGTGACAGGTTTCCAAACAAAATCTGTAGGTTRTGAGTGACTGCAACTCCTTCTTCACTCGAGCTCTTGTTACTGCCAGGCTCTGGGTGACATCAGATGCTCAGCAGAGATCCCCTGGGCTGGGACACAGACTGTGCCACCCTGAAGCCCTGTCATTTCTCCCCCCAGGTGCCTCTCCTTACCCTGGGGTGCAG
Organism: Cardinalis cardinalis; assembly: GCA_014549065.1. Classification (NCBI taxonomy): domain Eukaryota; kingdom Metazoa; phylum Chordata; class Aves; order Passeriformes; family Cardinalidae; genus Cardinalis; species Cardinalis cardinalis. The sequence continues at coordinate 1,962,904 of JACDOX010000078.1, read as the reverse complement.
ATAGATGAGGATTTCTGCCGGCGGCTCAAGGAGGGGACCCGGATGAGATCTCCAGAGTATTCCACTCCTGAAGTGTAAGAGCTGCTGGGAGCTGCTGGGAGCTGCTGGGAGCTGTACACCTCACAAAAGAGATTGTGTGGAAGTGGGGAGGGGGAGGAGACCACAGCTGGGTGTTTTATGTTCAGTAAAGATGTGATTGAGTATATTCTGGGTGTCTGACACAGACTAGCACAGACTAATGCTAAGGACAGCCCAAGTCAGCCAACAAGAAGATGATCAGATGCCCCATGTCAGCTGTAGTTCATGGAGCTACTCATGTAGTACTACGTGGAGCTACTCATGTGTACATGCAGCTACTCATGTGTTCTACACTACTCATGTAGTTCATGGAGCTCAGACTTCAGATTCTGTGACAGAAACCCAGTACCCATAACCAGGAGTTACTTCAGCAGTATCAGCAGGGCCCAGCAGCCAGACTCTAAGTTAGGTGAAAACCAAGATCCTGCAGGCTCAGGAATATGGACGCAAAAAGCATCCCACAGGGAAACTAAACCCAAATTTCAGCATGGGGAGATCTGAACCTCTCTTAATCCAAAGACCCACCAAACCAAGCAGCAGTGGAATGAAAAAGTTTGGAAGCAAAGCTGCCATCCTTTCCCATTCCTAATCCCTGTGTTTTTCCTGCAGCTACCAGACCATGCTGGACTGCTGGCACGGGGTGCCCACGGAGAGGCCGACGTTCACCGAGCTGGTGGAGCGCCTGGGGGATCTCCTGCAGGCCAACGTGCAGCAGGTACAGCGGGGCCACCCCTCTGCAAGAGATGGGGATTTGGGGTGTGCATGAGCAGGGTTATTAAACACCACTATGAGATTCCACCTCCTAGCACAGCTCAGTAGGAAAATCCCTGCTGGGATGAGTAAAGACAATGTTAACTACTCAGATGTTAACTTCATTTCTGATTTTCTTCACCTCCTAAACTTTGTCTCTCATTTCCAAGTTTATCTTCACCAGTGCTCTTGGGAGCTTTGCAATTATGCAGCTTAAAACATAGAAAATCGGGTATATAATGATTAATTTCATAATAGTTAAACCAGTTGTTTTCTTCTTCAGTAAAAACAGCCAGATCAGTTATGCAATTGTCAATTTAATTGAAGAAGAAATCAGATACTCTCCTCCAGCTCCTTCCTGTTTGTAAACAAATTTAGTGGAGCTGAGTTGAAGAGGGCCCAGTCTGCAATATGAAGAGCTTGTGAGTTTGATTCTATAACCAAAGTAAATTGAGGAGACATAAAAATCATGATAAGGGAATAGGGCACTTARCTGCTTCTCAAAATTAAAAACAAAAAGAAGCACAGGGAAATTTGGACAAATAGTTTCAGGAGCTGAAGGCAGARTCATTCCTGAGGATTGCTGCAGGGGGGTAATGACAATGCAGAGCTCATTACCATGTGCAGCAGCAGCTCCTGGGAAGGACAAGAAATTCAGTCCTTTCAGGCTCCCATTTTAAGGCCTGGCTCTTCCCAAGCTCCTGAAGTTGAACAAAACCAAGCAGTTCATGGGCCATTGCTTCTGACCTGGRCTGGAATCTCCCAGCCCATGTCCAGCCATGCCACATCACAGGGTTCCCAAAATGCCCCAGTTCCCTCACAAAGCCTCCTGCACAGGAATTCTTGGATGAAGTGTGCATTCTAACTTCCATAACTTCCACAGGGTGTGAGGAACATGATAATCACCTTGAACAAACATCACAGATAAATTAAAACCCAATTTAGTCCTTTCTCATCACAAAGCTCTATAGGATACAATAACCTCTCACATCTGAGATGCAGCACAAAATGAACTTTACCAGCTTTATGCTCTTTTCTGTTTTTAATTTCACAGGATGGCAAAGACTACATTCCACTGAACATCACCTTGTGTCCAGATGGAGAATCCAACTCCAAAACCTGCCCTGTGGAAGAAAACTTGAACAATGGAGTGAATCGCTGGAGTGCAGTAGAAACTGGGTGAGAAAAGCAGATACAGGGTGGGGGAAAGAAACATTTCACTGTCTGGTGCCCTCCCTTGGTATGGCTGGTGAAAGAACCAGATAGGTTTGTCAGGGTGTTGGATATTAGACACAAGAGGTGAAAAAGAGAAGTGGTCCAGGAAACTGGGCTGTGTGAGGAGGCAACTGAGCTGCAACGGGTGCAGAATCTGCCTGGGCTTTGTGCTGACCCCTTGGCTTTCCTGCTTTCAGAAACAACAGCAAGAAGAGACCCCTGAGTGTGAAGACTTTTGATGAGGTGCCAGTGGAAAAGGAGAAAGTGATGCATGAGGTAAGAGAGGTGACTGCATCCTTCCCYAGCAGGTTCACAGATCACTCATCAGCAGCACAGAAACTCTCATTAGAGCTTCTGGAATCATTTGGTAGGAGAGAACTTTAAATCAGGCAGAAGRTTTGGCTCTGGCACCTCACACCCAGGGCTGTGTGACAACAAAGAGGGACCTGCATTTCTCTTAACAAATAATTTAAGGAGAAGCTCACATGTGATTGCCCTGGCCTYGATCAGGCTAAGGGGCTTTATATTYAAGACGTATTTCAAGATGTTTTTCCACCATAAGAAAGTGGCAGCTCATTGAAATGAAATTCTTGGAGGGAAATGTGTCCAGAACACATTCTGGCCAGCCAATTCAGCCAATCACTTGGTAGGAGTGAAGGTGTTCAGTTCTGGGTAGACAAGAACAGGATTCAAGATCCTGGTCTTGATTCACACAAAGAGCTTTAACCCTGGATTTTCCTCACTGCAAGTGAATGTTATTATTGCCAGTTTAATGCCATTGCAGGGTGGGAGAGTGTTAAAGGGTTTAATTTTGCTCCAGGGGAAAGCAAAGGTTTGTTATGTTCCAGAATGAGGGTTCTGCTTGTTGGCTTCCTCTGAAGTTATGGGTGAGMTTTTCTTATTTAAAAAAATCCCCAAGAACAACTCCTGAATTCCCTCTGTGGTGCAGGCAGCCCCTGGCTGCAGCTCCATGTGCTGCCTCACTGGCACCTTCTGTGTCCCTAAGGACAGGGACATTTCTGCAATGCACAGATGCTCCAGGGGGATCAAAGTTTAGGGAGAAAGCCTGGATCCYTCAGGAATCCTCCTGGCACAGGAGGAGCAGCAAAGGAAGGCTCCAGCTGAGGGTCCCTCTTGGGCAGAGCCATTCCTCAGAGCAGCTCCCTTGGGAAGGCTCAAGTCTGCAGCTCCAGCTTGTCCTGGAAATATTTCATGTCCTTGCCCAACACAGCCTATTTGTCATTTGTTCTCTGCTGAGCACAAACTGAGGCCCATTATTGCCTTGTATTTTCCCAGATGGAATTTCTGCCTCTTTATCAATGCATCTCAGGGATTAGCAGGCTTAGAAATTTCCCTGGCTCCTGCATCTTCCCTCTTGCAGGATAAAATCTGTCCCTGTGAATCACACAAAGCCATTTGCTAGATCAGTGCAGTCTCTAGAGATTATTGCTGCCAGCAGGAGCATTACCTGCCTAAGAGCCCCCTGTTCATTTTCTAATAAACCTTTGCATGAGGGGGGAAAGTTTCCAAAAAGGGTGATAATTCATCAAGAGATCAGAAATAAATGTGATGTTTCAACAAGGGTCTTTTAAATCCAAATCAGTGTGTGATCTGCTTTTGGACAAAGTAAGTRTACTTTGGTTATTGAAGTTTTCTTCATCATCAGCCCTGAATAGTCAGTAGGTCATTATTTCAAAGAGCTGCCTGAGCTCTCCAAGTGCTCCACCACACCTTCCTGCCATTGTGCAATTATCTGCAATCTCTGTGGAGATTCTTTTAGCAGAGAGGGCTAAGCAAAATGCAGAGCAGCCCCCAGATAAACTGTTCCTAGACCACGTGTTTGATGGGGAAACAGTCAAGATAAAATCCAGAGACAAGCTGGGTTTTACTGAGGGTTTGACAGACCTCATTCATTCAGGATTTCACTTTATACTTCATAAACTCACTTATAAACTGATCTTATTAACAACTGACAGATGACCAGAGCATGTATAAAAAAGCCTTTTCTTGTTATGTATGGTTTGATGAGATTATTTTTAATATCTTGATCAGTTTGATTGGCAAAATCAGACTGAGTTTCTCTTCTATGTTGAGGGCTTTTGCTGTCTTGGTTTTGACAGATGCACAGATGTGCAACTTTCCAGCATCACAAAATATTTCAAATGCAAAGAAACACCCAGAGCATTTAATGTTATTAAATAACTTAAAATGAGGACTGTGATGTCTGTGTACTTGCATAAACTTAGCACAAAGTTTAACTGCAGCCTCAAGACTCAGCTTTAGGTGCARCAGAAGCACAACCCCAACTTTAATCAAGACAGTTTTGTTGGACAGCTCATAAAAAAATCCACAAAGGCCAGGGCCATCCATCTTTACAAAGCACTTGCATTTACAAAATGCTGCTGAACTTCCACTTCCTTCAAATCCCAGTGTTTCTAATTGTGTATTTCCAGTGGGTATTTAAGGAGCTTTTCCTTGGAGGAGCCCAGCCAGAATTATTGGATATATTCTTTATGAATCTCAGTCTATTCATATCTCAGCTATCCTACGTACACGGTGCCCATATGTCATGCTTAATATCAGTTTCAAATTTGAAAATGTCAAATTATTTTTTGATATGTTCATTTTAAGGGTGCTCTTTGGAAATGCAGATCAAAACCTTTAATGTCATAAAAGCAAGGGAAACATTCCCAGGCTCCAGAGCAGCATTATCAGGAACACTTGGATAAAAACTGRTAACACAGGCCTTGATAAAAGAACATCCTGAAGGATTGGTGGCTCCTGCAGCAGCCCCAGGTCCAGATGTCCCTGATGTTCCCTTCCTTTTGCTCCTCAGGAGTCTGACAGTGGGATGGTGCTGACCTCAGAGGAGATAAAAAGCCCCAAGAGGTTGGAGATCCGTTCCTGGCCCTATGGGATCATGGCTCTGGCGTGAGTACTCTGGGGGATTTCTTTTTCAGAGAGTTCTTCCTTTCAGAGAAATGCTTTTGAAATGTGCAGTTTGGTTTCTGCTGCCAAAAGGAAACCTCTGGATATCCAGACAAACTAAGAGGAGATGAACTTTGAATTTCAGCCCCATAAGCAGAAAACCTTGGTGATATGTTTCAAGATCAAGGAGCATCAGATTCTGCAAATGGGAGATGATAGGAAGAAAAAATGAGAATATAGAGGTCAAATTTAGGTGCTTGTTCACTGCCTCCCCAGTGCTCTCTCTTAGTGATGGAGCAGAGTTTGAAGAACTTGATTCAATAATGCAAAAGCTGACATTTGTAATTATACCAGTGTGTATATTCAAGTCAGACAGAAGGAGAGGCATCTTTGCAGCTCATGGGATGTAGTAAACTTAAAATGCTTGTTCATAGCAAAGAGCAGTCCTCTACCAGAGCCCTGACTGCTGCACTTGCTTCATCATCACTCTGAGACAGAGCTGCAGAGAATTCCCTAAATCCCACCACCTCTGTAACACCTGGGTGGTGTTTTTCACACCTGATTTACAAACAGAGGCTGGGACAGGGTTTGCTGTTTGTTTATCCACTCATAGTACAATACAGAAGATTAAAAGCAGATTTTTAGCTTTTTGCTCACAGTTCTTTGTATTTCAGTAACAACCACACAGGCAGAGGTGACCCAGTAGAGAAAAACTTCTCCACTTTCCTAACAGTTTCCCATTTTACTGATTCAAATGTCAACATTGGAATTTCAAAGAATAGCTGCCCAAAATATTAACAAATATATTCTTATGTAGCAATGAATTCCTTGTCTATTCAGTTAATTAAGCTAATTACTACTTGCCTAGAGTTTTCTCTGAAATCTACTGAGCTTTGTATGAGTTTTCTGTGTACTGAGGAACTCCAGGACCTTTCCCAGCAGAGCAGATAAACTGTTCTTGCTTGTTCTACACCAAGTCACCCATTTTCTGCATTAAAGAGAAGTGAGGGGTGAGAAGAAGCCTGGTGCAATTCTGGATATTCTGGGAGAGTTCCCAGGAGTGGCCATGGTCAGAGTGGGGCAGTTCTGGAGAAGCTGTCTCTCACTCAGAGGGAAAAGCAGATGGAAAGGCCTTGCCTTGTCTTTTGGTGCTTTAGMAGCATCAATTCCCTGATGTTTGAGGGCAGGAGAGGAGGAAAAGGGAGAAGAAGAGGAGGAAAAGGGAGAAGGAGAGGAGGAAAAGGGAGAAGAAGAGGAGGAAAAGGGAGAAGGAGAGGAGGAAAAGGGAGAAGGAGAGGAGGAAAAGGGAGAAGGAGAGGAGGAAAAGAGAGAAGAAGAGAGGGAGGAAAGGGAGAAGGAGAGGAGAAAAAGGGGAAAGAAGGGAAGGAAAAGGGAGAAGGAGAGGAGGAAAAGGGAGAAGGAGAGGAGGAAAAGGGAGAAGAAGGAAAAGGGAGAAGATTTCCCAAGGAAAGGTGGACAACACTAACAGCAGCATTAGGATGCTATGAACTGTGCTGAAAGGCAGTGTGGCCTCAGGAATGTGGTTGCCCAGCATTATTTTCCCAGTAGCAGAGTCCCAGGGCTGGACCTGRTGGGATTAGCAGAGATCCTGATCCATTTCCATGTTTTTATCCCCTGCACACACCCAGAGCATTCCTGCCAGCACAATCCATTGCTATGGAGACCAAATGGCAGCAGCTCAAAAACAGGAGCTGAAATGTCAGGAGCTGCATTACTGTGGTGCTTCACCTGGGCTGATTCACCTCTTTCCTGCATGATGTCACACTGACATAAATCCAGCAGCCTCCCTGGTGGCATTTATCCCTCTGAGGATTCACCCACCCCTGACAGCTTTTCTCTGTTGCATTTCTCCTGTTTGGATAAAGAGTTGGCAGAGGAAGGTTCCTCCTCTGCCCTTTCTAGGCTTTCTCCTGAAAATCTGAGAGGTCAGCACCCAGCCAGATGTGGAAACACAAAAACCCCAGAGCAGCCTGTTCTTTAGAGATTTCTAGGAAAACCTTCTGAACTGCCAGCAGGGCCACTGGGAGTGGAGGGGAGGCTCTGTGGGGGCAGTGAATCCCTGCCTGGCCCCACCACTGGGCTCTCCCCACTTCCACTCAACCCTGCCACGGGGATTCCATCCAGCTCGAGGTTCCTGAGCCCTTCTGGGCCAGCAGAGCCTGCAGACCATCCCAGCAGAGCCTGCAAGAAGCTGTGCTGTGCTCCTGCTGCCACAGCACCCACAGAGCTGTGGCTGTCCCTGCCACATCCTCCCCTGAGAGTCTCAGCTCCAGCTGAGAAAGATTTTTTTGTCAACTGCCTTTTTTTAATTTTTATTTTTGAGTCTTGCAGACCYTCCTTGGCACAAAGAGCAGCTCCAACAGTGCAGAGCACCCAAAGCCCTCAGGTTTGAGGACAGGACACCCCTGGGTGCTCCTGCACTGACAAGTGGCCAAACAAGGCTCAAAGCCTGTGGAACAATCTAGAGAGGTCAGAAGGGAATGTGGGTTTAACAGGGGAGATAAAGTCACCCTTGTTAATGGTGTATCTCTCTCTATCAAAAACATTTACCCTGGATCCTTTTCAAAGTCTTTCTTTTCTAAAACAAAACTGTTCAAAGGCTTAGCATGTTTTCTAAACCAGGGTGGCTGCATTTATTATTTTTGCCAAAATCTCACTGTTTATTTATCCTGCATTCGTTCCTCTGTTGAGTTTAAAATTTGCCAACAGCACACACCATGGAGTGTCAGTGTCAAGAGTTTAGTGAGGATGAATCTGATACTCTGAGCCTGGGCTCACTGTTAGGCTGGACTAAGCAAGTCTGAGCTTTTCCTACTGCTGAAATAGAGCAGGAAAGTTCTGAGTGTTTTATGCTGCTGAAGTAGAAAGTCACAGCAGTAGCTGCAGTGAGAGATGGAAAGATTGGCTGGGATAATAACACTGGAATCAGCATTCAGGGAAACACAGGGAGCACAGAGGGATTTAATGATGGGCTGACTCTGGTGTCAGCTTCCAGCTCATAATATTATCAGGCTACTGCCAAGCACTGCTTTAAAACCCTCCAGAGACTCTATAATCAAGTTATTGTTTAAGGTGACAAAAGGTTTGGTATCTGCTCAGTTGTCCTCCCCCAGCTCTTCCCCTTTTCCCCCAAACCCAATCATCCTGTGCTGCTCAGAAATCCCTGCTCTGGTTCTGGCCCAGGCCCAYGAGCTCAGCTGAGGCTCAGCTGATCCTCTCTGGGCTCTGGATGCTGCACCCACAYCCCTTTGCCAAAACAAGCTGGGCCCAAGGCAAGGCAGCAACACTGAAATGAGGGATTTTGCTCAGCAACAGCAGACATTCATGTCCAAACACACAGAACACAACAAAAATACAGCCAGCATTGGGCTGGAATCCCTTCCCACCTTCTCACAGAAACAAGGCATGGAAATATGTTTGCTCCAGGGCAGAATGGAGCTCAGAAATAATAAATACATTTATTGTTGAGCCATGCAGCACATTGCACTGCTACCTGGCCTGAGGTCTYCAAACTAGAACTTGGAATGAGTAGCTACTCAGGAGTTATGTAAAGCACTATTTCCAAGGATTATTTCGTGTCCTTACAGTAGCAAGGACTGGAAGGGGAATTGTGAGAGGCTGTGGATTTGACTGCAGTGTTTTCCATCCCACTGCTTTTGGACAGGGACAGCTGAGCATGAGCAGCCTGGCCACACGTGTGAGGGGACACAAGGGTGGCTTTGGCCTGGGAAAACTTTATTACCTGCACTTTGTGTTTGAAATTGCTTCCAAACAATGAATTCCTGAGCCCAACTCCTCAAGTTCTCTTGCCAGCAGAATGGTGATGTACTGGTGTGCCAGAGGGGAACCCAGGATGAAATTCCTCCTGCACAGCAYGCAGTTGAAAATGTATTAAAGGAAACTGTGAATCAGTCATAGCTATCAGAAGGAAAAGAAATAATCCTTTTATTTCTTTAATTGCTGAAAAATTAAAATTAAAAAAAAAACACTCTTACTCTGAGCTTTATTAAACACCTTTGAAGGCTCCTACAAAGCCCTGAAGCTCCTACATGTTATTAGGAGAGGTAGTCATGAGACAAACTGCTCTACTTGGCAGCAATCAGCCCAATTTCTCATCTTTCCCTAAACACAGCCTCTGAACATGGCCAGGTTTCCTACATGGACAGAAAAGTCCACTAGTTTTTCCTACTGAGAGCAAAATACCTGGGGTTTTTATTGCATTGCAGTAGGAGCTGCTGCACTTGGGGCAGGAATTCTTCCCTGCCCAGGGGGATTTTCCTGCAGCCATCCTTCTTTCTCCACAGTCCCCTTCAAGTCATTGACCCCAAAAAGTAGATTAACAGAAACTGCCTCCCTCTCACATAAAATAAACAGCTCCACTAATGGTTTCCCAGCTCTTTGATGCTTTCAGTATTTTTCTATCTCCAAAATCTCTGGTTTTGTACAGTAGGAAGAAAAAGCCTCAGCAGGTCACTCAGGMCTTCAAGCTACTGCAGGATTATCCTCTGTGCTATCTTCTAAACAACTTTGGTGCCTTCAGAAAACTAAAAAGTTTGTGGAAGATTATTCAATATTCAGGCTGTGTCCCCAAACAGGACAGCTTGTGCATGGAAAGTGCGTTCTCAGGGTGGTCACTGCAATTTGTGACAGGTTTGGCTCAGTGGGCAGCTGGACCCCAGCTGAATGTTGTGGTGATCCCCCTGATCCTCAGTGCTGGCCCTGCTGGGGACACTGACAGGGGAGCCTGGGCTGGGACAGTTCCAGCCCTGAGCAGATCCATCCAAACTGATTTATCCATTTATCTCTGGTGGGCTCCCACAGCACTGCAGGGTCAGGCAGAGCAGAGCAGTGAGGAAACACCTGGGGGGCAGTGCCAGCCCAGGAGAGGCCCTGAGCCAAGGACTGGYCAGCTTTTAATGAAATCAGTCCAGTACATATCCATCAGTGACCTCTGGAGCTGCACAGCTGTGTCACTGCCCAGTGCAGCCCCTCCAGGCAGAGGCTGTTTGCTGGGGACTCAGGGAGAAGGTCCCTGCTTGTTGGGAAGGATGAAAGTTTGACAAGAAAGTCTCACAGATATGGATGCTTGGCAGAAAGATTTTTAAATGTTGAGTCTGAYGAAGGAATAGAGATGGAAGCAAGTTTTKATATAGAAGAAAAGAATTGCTGAGCCAGTCTCACTGGATAACCAAGGAGGCAAAGGGTGTGTTAGTTAGAAGGGGTTTTTATGGCTTAGAGCAAAGGATAAACCCACCCCAAACAAGAAGATGTTTTTACCAAGCAGAAAAATAGCACAGGCAAACAAGCCTCCAATGTTGCAAATGGAAAAAAAGGTCTCAGAATTTTCCAMTGCAAGAAAACTGAAAAACAACTTCTAGCTTAAACTGTAAYGTACTGACTTTTAGTGATTGGAGAACAGTWACATGGATATGGTAATTATAGTAGTTATGGTAGGCTATAGATAAWARTTAAGGTATMGATTGGTTCTGCTGTATGAAGATGCTCAGCAAAGAAAAGTATMKAATGCATTGTAACCSAAACCAAAGGGTCTCCAGCCTGCCTGCAGCTGGGSCTGACAGCTGTGGGCACAGCTCTGTCACCCACCACCCTGGCCTGCTGTAACACCTTGAATGGAATAAACTGCATTTTGGAGAGCCCCTGGAGTCCCACATCCCTCATTYTGGCTCTTACCTGCCAAGGGGCCAGGCCAGGAAGGGACTTTTGGGGACCCTGGAGCCCCAAGCRCTGAGCACACCCAGGCAGGGGCACATCCTGAGCTGCCAAGGACAGATGGAAARGGATGAGCAGCCTCATCCCCAGCAGCAGCATCTGCACATGCACAGCAGGCTCTGTCTGTGACAGCAGCATGAAAGGGGAAAATGCAAAGCCCCACAGAGAGCTTTAATTAGGAAATGCATTGAGATGAAAGGAATAGTATTGGAAGTTAATTGCATTTTGGTCTGCCATTAGATAGCAAGTGACACAACTTCCTTGTGACCCAGCTCAGCAGCTCCCTGTCTCTGGAGCAGGGAGGACATGCAGGAGTCCTCCAAAGCCCAGCCTGATCTCAGCACCAGGCAGAGTTATTTATTCCCAGATATCCAAACTCCTGACCCACAGGGGCAGGAACACAACAGGAAAACTTGCTGGGAGTCTACAGGGGGCTGAAAATTCCCCTTTTAACCCTAATAACTGAGAGAGATGCAGGTTGGAGGCCAAATTAAAGTGATACTTGTGGGAAATGAATTTGTAAAGAATTTTTAAAGTTTGACAGAAGGTTTATGTAGCATATATTTGTATGTAAACTTTGAGATAAGAAATGTTGACTTAGAAATGTTATGGAATAGGATAAACATTGTTGAGAGAGAAATAGAATTAGAAATAAGTTTTAAAGGATGGTTTTGTAACTAAGACTAGATACTTTAGARAAATAGAATTATGAAAGATGCATTGTAGTAAGACTTATGAGGGGTAGTTTAAATTAATTTCAAGGGACTTACAGTATCCCCATACTGCAAGTGCCTTAAAGCTAATMATTTAAAACTACCCCTCTCAAGCTTCCAAATTAAACTGATGCTCTCAAGCTTCTCCCTGTCTCCAGTGACAACTTTAATACCTGGCAAATTGGAAGCCAGAGCAACCATGGAATTGTCTGGCACGAGCCAATGGAGCTGAGCAACAAAAGGAGAATCCCATAAATAAACAAAGTTGTGGTTGCATGGCTCATGTCAGGGAAGTTTGTCTGCAGACAAACTGTGTGTGTGGAGAATGGACAGCTGCCAAATCTGTAGGATACAGAAGGAGTTTCCACTCCTATTTCTCTCTGGACAATGAGGTAAAAGTTGTGAAAGCAGAGGGTGCTACATTTTTTGTTGAAGTTCTCAGGGTTACTGTTTATTTTAGAATTTCTGCTCTGCCACTCCACAGGTTTGGTTTCAATGCCTTGTGCAGGTCTGGAAGCACAGAAACAGCAGCTTTGCTCTATAAACTGCAGCAATCCTGGAAGCCAGGCTCATTCTAGGCATGCAAGACGTGATGGGCTGGCTCCTACAGCTCAGGCTCACTTCCCAGAGCTGGAGGTGCAAACCTGCCATGGAAAGCCAGCCCAGAACACTAAATTAATCAGAGCCTAAACTAACCAGCCCATGTCCCACTGCAGCTGAYCAGAGCTCAGCTGTGAGTTGTGACTGAATCTGGCTGCACAAGAGCTTCATGAGTGATGTTCAGAACATTCTGCAGGTAATTCACAGATGGAGCCTGCAGGCTGCTCCTGTGCCTGTGCACAGAGCAGGAACCACRGTTCTACTCCAGCCAGTGCTCTGAACACCTGGGATCTTTCCAGAACCAGCAAAAATTTAATTTTTTTTTTTTTTATATAGTGACATTGGTTCTGTCAGCCAGTGGAAATACCTGCAGCTTGTGGGAAACCTGAAACTTTTGACAGGTTCCAGATTTAGAGAGAACACAACTTGTAAAGTCCCAGCAGCAGAACCCAGCAGGGCAGATTGGCCCTTTCCAGCTGAAAGGAGCTCTGTGTGGCCATTCCACCTGCTCTGTCTGCTGTACCATCCAAAAAACATCACACACACAGTTCCTGTCCTGGATCTGCTATTTTCCCATTCATGGCTTTGCTGCCCTCCCTCCATTGCTGTGTCTGGCTCCTGGCTTTGGTTTGTTCCCTGGAGCAGGAACTGGCTCTGCTTTCTTCCTAAAGCACCCCAGTGAGAAAATGAGCARCTGCTGGGGACTGGAAGCACTGCACAAGTGCCAATAAAATGAGTGTAATGAATTCTACAATTATTTGATGAACTGTTGACTATTCAGATTTGGTTTAGGGTCATTAAAATGTAACTTGATACTACTTTAAACACATATGAAGCACACACACAAAGTGCTTGGGCACTGCCTGATTTTTAGTTCTCCCAGGCACATTCAAGTCCTTCTGAGCTGAGGCTTGAGCAGTTCTGTGATGAGTCTGTGGCTGAGGTTCCTTCCCAAGAGTTAAAGGGTGCTGAGCAAAGTGCAGCAGCTCAAAGGCCACTCTCACCCTGGAATCCTTTAGAGCACCCCTCAATTATCCAGGCCTCGTTCAAGAAGTTGCTCAGTGTCCTGGTTTTGCATCATGGAAGTGCAAACCAAGGTTGACAGAACATCCTTTTTAAGGAAGCCTATGACAGAAAGAACATTTTGAGTTCTCCACAGCCCTTGCTGTTCCTCGAGTCTCAGGGTTCTCCTGCTTTGAACCCTGAGGCTGCTCCATGTGATGGAATTGCTTTGYCCCACCCTCCATCACCTGGAACAGGGGAAGACAGGAAACAAAAGCAGCTGGGATGCTGCAAAGCACTGCCCTTCAGCAGCCCCTGGGTCAGGAATGTTAAAGGGCTGGGGAATATAAAAGGGATTTTGCCCTGCACTGCCTGGGTATGTTCAACACATGCTCCTGCCTTCAGTATTGGTTTAAATTAGAGTCTGCCAGAGATTATTCAGTATTTCATCCCTTATTATGCTTCAAGAAAAGTCATAGCCTTCAGTTCTGCTTTCAGAAAAGTCAAATTTTACTGACCTGTGTCAGAACAATGAGGGAGGATATTACTGTGTGTACAGGACAGGTGCCTTTACAAGTAAGAGATCTGTGGTGCACTGAAATGTGGTGAGCTGAAAGGACAGGGCAGCAGAGCTGGAATTACTCCTAAATCTACTTTTAAARCACAGAGTTATTTAAAATACCTCAGTTTCCTCATCCAGTCAGCAAAAATGTCTTACAGARTGCCACAGAGGTAAAATGTTATTTTTTATATATTTACTTCTTAAATAAATGATTTTGACCATTGGTTATGGAGACAGGCTGGATACATCCCCATGTTTGTTCCCAACAGGAGGAGAGCTGTCAGCAGGAGCAAGGAATCCATCCTGGCTGACCACGAGACTGTCAAGTACCARCCAGCAGTGCAGGTGGAAGAGGACACCATGGAGTTCCCCCTGGAAGACTCTGTCCTGCTCCCCATGGATCCCAGCCTGGAGTGCCACAGCCCTCCCCCAGACTACAACTCTGTCATGCACTACTCAGCCCCCCCAGTGTAAGCAGTGCCCCCAGGGGCTGAGCTCAGCCCTGCCAGGCTCTGCTGTGCCCCAGGGAGCCTGGGTGACACAGGAGGGAGCTCTGCTGGGATAATGCTTCACATGTTTCTTCTGGCACATCTCAGATGGGATTAGAAACAATTTCAGAGCATCTTCTCTCTTCTCTTTAAAGGCCTATTGCAAGATCTGCAGTGAATTAATGACATTGTCTGTCATAGTGGGAGCTGTAACCCTGAACTGCTGCCGCCCCTCCCCCTGGCTGGGGCTGTTCCTTGGCACTGCCAGATCCACAGCTTCCTGCATCCCCGCTTCACCCCACGAGGGTCATGCCAAGCTGGTTGGGAGCACAAGATTCAAGCTGCTGGCCCTGACACATCCTGCAGGGATTGGTTAGGCCAGTGCTGGAAGGGATCTGTTGAAAACAGCAACAGCCACATGAAAGTTTCGGGCTTGGAGAAAAGCTGAAACACCCTTCCTCATTTGGGATTTTACCTCCTGTAAATATTTCTGAAATATCCTGCAATCCAAGCTATTTTGGTTGCAATTTGGATTTCATAATTTCCACTGCCCAGAGGATACACTCCTAAAGATGGCATGGCCCAGAGCAGGCTGGTAGTGCCTGTGTGCCTGCTCTTTGGGGCAGCAGGGCACACAGGGTGGTCAGTCTGAGGCCCTGGCCTTTCCCCTTGTTCCAACAGCAATTTATTCTGCAGACATGCAATAGGGAACCTTGCTGGAGATGCTCTGTAATGGCTGCAAGGCAAAATCACTGCCTTAAGCAAGAACCTTCTCAACTCAAACAGAACTTCCCAGYTCACACACACCTTTGTGTGAATGTGCAGAAAACTCTCATTACCAGCACAAGAGTTACACAAAAACTCACACATACCCTTGAGGCACCAGCAGGGCAGCAGCATTTTTATGTTTCCCTTCTGCACACAGGCCATTTACTAAAACAACACACAAAACAAAACAAAAGCATTTCCTTTGGATTCTGTGGGGGTGCCCAAGGGTTTGACCCTGGGGATACTCTCCCTGTTAAGCTGCAAGCCCCTGTGACACACAATTCTCTGTCTTGCCAAGGTAAATACTGKTATCAAATGCAATGCCCTTCCTAGGTTCAGGGTAATTCAAAGCTGTTGTTGCAGCAGGACTGAAAGGATCACAAATTCTCCCATGTGAGACACTGACAGTGGGTCTGCCCCTGCCCCAGAGCTGGGGGTGGCAGGACTGTTAYGAGTGTGCCCAGGTGCCCTGTGTGCCCTGTGCATCATCACAGCAGCCTCACAAATCAGCAAATAATCCTTAGCCTTTCATGTGCTCTGTAACAATCAGAGTTGGCTTTAAAATTTAGGAAGGGAAAGGTCTCCAGGTTGCAAGGAGAAAAAACCAGGATGAGCAAGATGTTCACTGACAGTGAGGGCTGTAACCTCCTGAGTTACAAACCAATCTGTAAATGGCTCCCTGTGCAGTTTCCTCCGAGCTCTGCACAACCCTTTCCTTTTCTCCCTTGATTTGACTTCTTCAGTGGAAAAAGAATTTTTTTTCATGATTCAGACTAGAGGGGAATGAAATCCAAGCCTTGCAAAATGATGCTGTTACCTTGGCAAAGACAGCTGCACGCCCTCGCAGCAGCGAAAGAAGTTTTCTGGATGAGTGCTTGCAGTGGGCTGTGCTGAAGGAATCACAAACAAGCCTCAGGTATTATCAAAGGGGAAAACAAATCTCCAAACCCACCCCACGTTAACTGTGAACTCTCAAGCATCTGAAGGATGGGCTCTGGGGAACTGCACTGCTTCTTCTCCTTGACTTCAGAGTCCCTTATGAATCACCTGCAGTCCCTCCAGAGCCCCCTGCTCATAGTGCACCTGCTAGATAGGTGTGGGCTGTAGTTGCTTTATGGTCATTTTGCACTGCTTTGTATTTTAGTACCTATGTATTAAGTAGAGCTGGTCAGAGAAGAGAAGAAACTACTGGGAAAGAATTCTGATGAGCCCCAGGAAGCTCACTGGATTGGTTTTTCATCAAACACTGTTAGCTGTCTATAGCTCTGATCAGTCAACTGATTGATCAACCAATCAATCAGTTCTTGTGGAAATAAATGACTGATGAGCAAAGGAAGAGAAGGTGCAGCCTGTGTGTGGCTCTGCTGTTGATGGCCTCAGCTGGAGATGTTTGTTACTGCACCTTGAGCTGGAGGGTGAGAAAACGGCGCTGAAAAACCTTCACTGAGGAACTCTGAAATGTAGGAACAAAACCTGCAGGTGTGCTCTGTGTTCTGAGGAACATGGGCAGCTCTGCTGGGGCAGCTGAGCACGTGGTCTCCCCTTTCCCCTCTCTGCAGGATGAGCTGCAGGGTTTCTCCAAGGGCAGAGGCACAGGAGCACATCTGGGGAGCGGGGCCCAATGGACTGTGGGGAGCCAGGGCCCTTCTGGCTCTCAGTGACAACCACCAGCCTTTCTGTGCCACCTGAGGTGGTGGCACAGGCACAGCTCCAGTGCTCCAGAGGGTGAAAGCCGTGGTTGCACTGACAGCCCCACTGAGGGCTCCTCTGCAGGGGCAGAATTGARAACATCCTGAGCACATCAGCGATGGAAGGGACTGACTGATGTTTGGGCAGCTGTTTCCAATGTTATTTCATGGAAGATTTTTTTCCTCCTTATAGTAAATGTAACAAGCARAAGTATTGCCTGAAAAGTATTATTGAACATATTCTATTTTATTTACTAATATTTTGTTTGTCCTTCTCTTGCCTCCCTTAATTTAATTATTGTTCTCTTCTTCCAATGATGTATATAGTGTACCCTGTAGCAACAAATATAGTATTTCATTTATATGGTAAAATTTGTAACATTTTAGTCCAAAGAGAAAGAACTACCCAGATGTAACAGAGTTAAGTGTTGTACTAAACATTTCACTAATGCTTGCAGGCCAGGCTCCAGTTTACAGTGCCCCACTAGTGCCATGGCACAGCAGCTCTCTTGGCTGGGAGTGCCTCTGCCTCTCACTTCTTCTCCATTTATTTAGTTTCAGTTAGGAAACAGGAATCTGGAGGAATTTGGCAGGTTTATCTCATTCCTGAAGTGTCACCATGTGCAGCATGTGTTAAAGGTGAGGGATTCCCGCTGCCTGGGTTTTAATTGGAGGCTAGAGGATCAGAAGGGGTAAATTGTTTAAATGATGTGATGTTTATTATTTTTTCAGACTTCTCAGGGATTCTTACTCGACTCCTGTCTGCCAGCTGCTTTCTCTAACCTGAGCTCAGTGGGATCTGTATTAACATGTACCTTTGTTTCCTCTGATGGTGCTCACTCCTCCTGCTTTTGTGCTCCTGGAGGCCCAGAGATTCAGGGCAAAGGAGCTCGGAGCTCTCCATGGAATTGTGTTGTCTCTTCTCCAACAATCACCTCCCACCAGGTGTCCAAGTGCCTTCACCTGCATGTTCTTGTTCAGGCTGGTGTTGTAACAATCTCCTGTCTCCTCTTTTCTACTTTTCATCTGTTTCTTGTTATTTGCTCTCCCAGTCCCTTTGGATTGCTTTGCTCTGCCTTTTCCCTAAGATAAGTGTAGGATCATTTCACTGCTGTTTATCCTGTGCTTGCAGAGACTGAACTAGATAACCTAAAGTGAGATTTTCACATTAAACCCTCTATATATAGCCAAGGAAAACTAGTTTGTATTATACAGTTTGTCTGAAAGTCTCTTTGTGTCCTTCCCTGAATAGGAGAAGCTTTTTAATCTACTGATTTTTCAATATTGGTGTCTGGAGCAAAATGAAGGCTGGTGACTGTGTGAATGTGATCCTTCCCAGAGTCCTTTCCTCAAACAATGAGGTTTCTGTAAGGTTATCCCCACAAGAAGGGAATCTCCAACAAGATGTGTCCCAGGTATCTGCTTGGGATGTCAAGGAAGTCAGATAGAACTCAAAGTCTGAGTAATGGTGTCAAACAAACCCCCTGAGTGCTGCAGGTGAACACACCCAGGGCTCCTGCTGACATCCCAGTGACACAAAGCTTCCCTCTCCCACCTRCTTGGCCAATGCCAGGACACCCCAGAGCATCCAGGTGTTTCTCACTGGATTTGCTCTGTGCTCACTGCAGGAATCTCAGCTGCCATGCAAGCCTGCAGYGGGCCAGGCTGGGTCCTGATTTTCCCCCTCATTTATCCTTCATGTCCTGCCTCACTCTGCAGATTCCATCTGACCTATCCCAGCTCTGGGGATGTGGGCTGGGCTCCAGGATCCCTAAATCCCAACAGCACCAAGGGGACACACCAGGAACTGCTGCAAACAGTTCCTGTAGCAAATAGCTACAGAGCAAGATAAGCATTATCAGGTTTCCCTGAACACAGGAATTGCTCAGGATCAGTATCACACTCACAGATCAGCCTAGAGGTTTTTTCTTATCATACAGTGAATTAAAAACACAAAAGGCAGCAATAATTCTTTTTTTCCACCCTGAAAATGTAATGGCCAAACGCTGGGATTCATTTTCCTGACTTTTTGCTACACCACAAAAGAACAAAGAATTTTGCCGAAGTCACTGCACCAGCACCATCAACACAAGTAAAATTCAGGGAAGAGTTTGGGATTTGGGCCTTTCAGGAGTCAGGCAGTACAGAGGACTATGGAGGTGTTGAGCCCAAGCACTGGTGGTTTGTTTGACATTATTTTTTCCATTTTTGTGAACACAGAATGGAAAACCTGCTGGCCTGGGTCAGTTGGGACCACAAGGGTGACAGGGAGAACAATGTGGGATGCACTGAGTCCTGTTCTCCTGGTAGCACTAAATTCATTTTTCCCTAGACTTTGAGTTGTCAAAGCAGCCACTGAAAACTGGGAAAAAACAGAAACTTGGGATCTACAGAAATAAACTAAGGAAAACTGGGAGAAGCCAGGAACTTGGGACTTACAGAAATAAACTATAAAAAGTCCCAAGTCCCAGGAACTTGGGACTTACAGAAATAAACCAAGTGCCATGTTCAAACCACCAAGGAATGTTTGTCTGCCATGTTCCTGTCTGCCTGAAGAATGTATGCACTGAAAACAACGCTTTCTTATGTAGTCAAAAATTGTACTGTATCTATTAACCAAAAAAATAAAAAGATTCTATATTTATACAGCCCAGGGCTCCTTTGTGTCRTCTCTTGGTTTGAAAAGCATTGTCCTTGAAGCAGAATAAAAATAAATAATGCAAGAGTTTTGAGAGACTTTTGCAAGGCATAGATCTCATCCAAATTTCTACAGGGGGTTCCAAAGTTAGGACAGAGGCTGCCACACTGCTCAGAGGGAACTGCCCACTGTGTTTGCTTTAAAGATTCACAGACCTCTGAAAAAAATGGGCARTTTGCTGCAGAAATGCACCAAACCAGCCTCTGCCAACAGCAGCCCCTGGAACACAGACATTGTGTCTGGTTGCTTCAAAGATAWCTCAATAAATGGGGCTGAGAGAAAAGAGAGAATCACGATTCTGCCTGCTAAGGACAGCCCTTGGTCACCAAAGCATGTCAGTACAGAATCTGTGCAGATAATCTGCACAACATGAGGGCATCTGGGGCTTGTTCAGCCTCAAAATTCCAGAGGTTGTGTTGGATTTGGCTTGCCATAATATTCTAAAAAGAACACCATTAAATAAATACTTCCCAATATGTTACTGAATTCTCTTTTGAATAAACTCTGCACTGTTGAAATACAGATTATTCCATGCTCTCCATTTGTTGTAAAGATTCAACATTCAGAATGACAAGGGAAAAAATCTCCCAGCTCCATCCAAGTGCAGCAGACCTGCTGCCACTTTCCTCACCAGCTGGCTGCTTTTTCTGGAATACCAATCCCATTCCTCTTTCCACTTTGGTGGCACAGCGGGTAACTACCAGCAGAAAAAAAAAAAGGTTTTTTTTTTTACATAGTGACAAATACCAGTTTCTACTCATGGCTTAAAATAAATACTGGTATTAGGAAACAAAAAAAAAAAAAAGAACTGTGTTAAGAGTTTCAGAGCCATTCTTCCATTAGCAGCCTTAAAAGTTGTCRGGCTGTGTATTTTGCCAGTCACATTAAAAACTATGAAGCACTCAAGTCACTTCAAACATTTTAGTTTCTCTTCATTCTCTGTTCCAAACACTCCTAGAAATAAGTGCCTAAATTATACATGTCATTTGAAATGCAGCAATCTTCTTTCATCCCCATAATGAGCAGGAACATTCTTCTCTGGGAACTGAGGGATGTTTCAGTTCCTTACGTAAGGCGTGAGTCACCTCCCGCGGAAACCCACGGATTAAAGAGGGGAAGCAAAATATACAAAATTAACTCTGATTTGCTTTTAGCACCAAATGTGAATTATTAATCACACCCAGCTTGAGTTACACTTGTGGAAGGGACCTCACTACAGCCAGGCTCGGAAAAGAATTTGGGGAAAAGGACATTGGGAATGCAGAAATGGAAGCTTTGCTCTGGGTCTCGGCCAGGGGATGTAACTTCTCCATCCCCTATTTTTGCTGGATGGGATGGAAAAGATTTTTGTTTTTACAGCAGCAGCACATAGAGAGGCCAGGTCAGAAAATCTCAGCCTAAAGTATCGAAGCTTGGCGGCTTTGGGTGATAAGAATCCCAGGAGAAAATAGGGACTAGCAAGAGAAAGATTTAGGATTAAGATACACAGATTTGGTGGTGGTGACATTAGAAAGCTGAGAAGAGAATCCAGCTGATTTCCAGTCAAGTCCTTTTTCCTTCCTCCCATAATCAGACTTAACTTGAGAGGGTTTATAAAGTGCAAAGGTTTAGAAAGAGTAGAAAATGCTGTTCATTTTCAGTGCTTTGGACACACTGAGGCCATGAGCAGTAGATGATGCTGTTGTGTCAGAGCCTTCCAGTATCCCACAGCTTCCAGAGGCTCCCAGCACACATTCCATGGCCAGTTTGTGGTGGCACACAGAATGTCCACTGCTGGGATGAGCTGGCTCTGTGTGGAGGGTGGAAGAAGCCCAGCAAGGACCATCGAGACACTGTTCTTCT
Organism: Cardinalis cardinalis; assembly: GCA_014549065.1. NCBI lineage: Eukaryota > Metazoa > Chordata > Aves > Passeriformes > Cardinalidae > Cardinalis > Cardinalis cardinalis. The sequence goes on along the minus strand of JACDOX010000078.1, from coordinate 1,941,821 downwards.
GTCAGCACAGTCAGTGATGAGTGGCAGTGCTCCTACAGCCTGGTGAGAGTCATTAAAGGTCGAGAGGAGAAACTGCTCTGTCTAAACTCTGTCTAAACTCTGTCTAAACTCCTCCAGGGGTTCAGGAACCAGAACTGAATCCCAGGAAATCTCAGCTATGGCAGTTCACTCCACCTCCCTCCACGAGGCACAGAGTGAGAGCTGCCTGTTCCTCTCTGCAGGCAGTGAGGACTTTACTCCACATCTGCACCAACCACAAGGGCAGAGTAACATGGCTTCTAAATGCTCCTGGTGCAGATTTCCTCAGGGAGCCTTTCAGAGAGGGCTGTGACTCCCAGGAAAAAACAGGACTGAAGCTGTTTTAATACCAAATGTCAGGATAATGAAATAAATCAGGAGAGCCTCCCATATTCTTGCTGTGAGTTTGTTCCTCCTGATGCTTACCCTGAGTATGTGATCTACACAGAGCCCCTGGGGCTGATTCCAGGCTCTTCCTCACTGAGCAGAAATAGCACCCAGTAAAGAAGAAATATCTCCTCTGAGCTTTAAGCTGTTCACCTTCTGGGGCCAGAGATTTTTCTCCAGAGTGTGAGCTGAGCACAGAGGAGATTAAGAGATGGAGTTATTGTCAGACATCCCCAGGCCCGTGAGCACATGGAAGGAGCTTTGGCTGAAATGAGAAGCTACAGCATCTGTGAAAAATGAGTGATCCTTATAACCCAGTGTAGGAAAAGGTAGGAACAAATGTCCACAGGGTGCTCTTGGCTAAATCCATGGTATGGATGCTGCAGGATTAAGCCCATCTCTTGCATATTTTAGGGCAAACTGCAACTCCACAGTGGTTTAGTCAGTTTGGTGATGTCACTCAGAGTTATCTGAGTGACATCACCAGGCAAACAAAGGCAAAAAATACTCTTTCAAATATTAAGAGTGACATGAAGAACCTTATGACATTCACTGAGGACAAATCCTGCACTTGAGAAGGATTAAACCCTCTCTGCGACACATACTGGGGCTGACTGACCCTGCTCTGTGCAGGAGGGTCGAGTTTGGACCTCTTGAAGTCCCTTCCACCCTGAATATTCCAACAGCCAAGTCTGAGTCATTGTTTCATCCTAGCAGGCAGTAAATCACCAGGATAACTCCAAGCCACTCAGGCCTGGCCTTTCCAAACAGTGGAGATGGGGCTGGTGACTCACCTGGAGCCTCAGCAGAGCTCTGGGAATCCTGGAAAGTGGAGTCTGCTAATAATTAATGACTTTTTTATCTGTATCCAAACGAAAGGTGTGGCAACACTGATCTCACATAGCAAAGTGAAACAAAATAAATTACATTCTTGTGTAAAGACAAGCCTAAGYTGGCTTCTCTAGGAAAACTCCTAGACATTTTTACCTCACAGCTTCATAGATACTCTTGTGCCTTTTGCTTTTTCCTCTGCTTCACCTGTCAGTTAACCAACAGCACTCAGTGCTCTCTCGTGACAGAACTGATGCATTTATCACACCTAAACAGTGACATTACACAGTAGCTACTCATGTSCACTCCATTAATTGTGAACTGTCCACTTCCCCAAGTCTCTTTCAGGGAAAAGATTCCTAATGCTGTGGATCCTCTGGTAAGTTGAGTCTCCAAAATCAAATCAGATTCCTGAAACCATCACAAAAAGTTTTTAAAAACCTGAGTCTTCTCCTTTGCAGATAAAGCAGGAATTTTTCTCTCTGATGTCATGTGGGGGAAAGAGGCCCAAGCACTTGTCAATAATACACTGATCCTTGTCTGAGTCAGACATGATGACTGTTTCTCCATTTACCACGATTTTTCCTGCTCATGGTTGTTACAGTGAGAACTTTGTAATTTCTGGCTTTTCCCTCTTGTCTTTCTTTCTTCCCCTGTAACATTGCATTGTTAAAGAAAAATTCAAGCCTGACAGCAGGCAGGATCAAAGAGAGCAGAAGCATAATGAAGTCCTTGTTTTCCTACTAAAGAAAACTCATCCCTAGAACTCCCATATGTAGGGCTGTGCCTTCTGCCCTTCAGGAGGAGCAATATTAGCAGGACCTTTTAAAGCTAGGACTACACACTCAGTGATCCTCAGGGCCAACAGAGCAAACCTGGCATCTCTGGACACTCATCTTGGAGCAGCAGTTGTTATTTTTAAACTGGACCATTGTCACAGTGAATTCCTCAAAATCCCAAAGGTTAAGTTGTTTTTCATAACTATGCATTAAAAAAAAAAACCCAAAACAAAACAACAGAAAAAAAAAAACCAACCAACCAAGAACTTTATTATTTTCTGGGAGAGTTTTGACCTTTTATTCATGTATATTTTTCAAAGCCAGCCCTGCACTGTTTATGCCCCAAGCTAGAATGTCACAAGCCATCTTAGCAGGGAGCAGAAGCACAGAGACGGGGGTAAGGCAAGGAGAGCAGGTGGAGGGGCAGCAGTGTGGGGGATTGAGGTAATGGGTTTCTCAATCTTGATGCTGAAGCACCTGGGATGGACAGGATTCATTCCTCTCTTCCCCCAAAGCCTCTGGAAGAAGCCCCAAACCCCTCGTGCCACAAGGTCACGAGGGAGRAGCAGCAGGACTTTACAGCTCCCTGAGGAAGGGCAGGAGGGTGGAGAGGAGCCAAACCCTCATCTCCCCAAGCACTGGGAGAGCTGGATCCAAACCTGGCTGTCACAAAGGACTCCTGGCCTGGGTGATGGATTGTTTGTGAATCCAAGYTGCTCTGGAGGTGACAGCAGCAATTGCTCCTGCTGTCAGGATGAGTCACAGCCAGCTCAGACACTGAGACCTATTGACTCAGCAGCCCTCCTCTGCTGAATGAGATTTTCCTCTGTGCTGATGAAACACTCTTTGGCCTTGATGTTAATCCTTGGATCTGTGCGATCCCAGATGCCTTCAGGATGTTGTAATAAATGGGAAGTGCCAACAGATTGCAAAGGAAAGTGAGGTTGTCTTCTTCCTGGCATTCGGACCATTATTTCCTTCCAGGAAGGAAAAGGCAGGAACTGAGGAGAAGATAGGAGCTGTTCTTCAGGTGATCTTCTGGAGATGGCCATGGTGCATTGCTTCTCTTGGCTCTGGGAGCACAGACCTGCTTCTTACTGGGGCCAGGTCCTGCTCACTGAATAATTTGTGAGTAAATACCAGTTCATGCTGCCCCACTCCAGCCTGATACAATGGGAAAAGACCTGAAAAGGGAAAGTAAGGACTTTGGGAAGTGGAAAACCCATGCAGGGGCAGCAGGATCTCGGTGCTGTGACATTAATCAATTTTAGCACATCCAGGATTTGGTTCAGCCCCTCTGAGTGCCACCAGACAGAGCTGCACTCAATCTGGATTAGTGCACAGTCACAGCATTCAATTATCTCAGATTCAGGGCACAATTTGTCCTGCAGAAAATTCCCTCCTTTCCTGCTTCCATGCCAAGTTCCCCAAAGGTGCTGCAGAAGAGGGGTCATCGCCTGGAGGGAAACCCAGAAACAGCTCCCACAAAAGCAGCAAACCAAAGCAGACCACCAGAACCCAGCCTGGCTTCCTAGTTTTTCATTATTTTAGTTCCCCACTGCATTTGGGAGCTAGGAAATTCAGGAAATTCAAACCAAACAACAATGTAGGGAAGCACATTCAATTTTCTCCAAAGGCAGACAAAGGCTGCCTGTGAGCACAGCATGAGTTACCTCATTAAATATGAAAAATGCCAATAAAGGACAGCATAAATCCCAAAATGGATTCACGACACTCCTTTTGTTTTTAAAGACTCTCCAAAGTAAGCTTGAAATCTGGGAAGAAGCACTGCACAGGCTGCATTTGCTGGGGTTTAAATTCCCACATTTCAGAGTCCACCTCCCCATTCCCAGCTCCTCCATTTGGTTGGGATCAGTCTTTGCTGCTGCTCTGGAGGGAGCAGGAACATTTCTGGTTATTATTGRTAGCAGAAGAGTTTCTCCTAAAAAACAGACACAGAAATCTTCAGGAGATCAGGGCAGGCCTAGAGCAAGGCCAGGCACAGGTGGGCTTTGGAACAGCTCCAAACCCAGCTTCCAGAACTTTTGCAGCTGGTTAATTCCTCTCCCCACCACCAAATGTGATTGTGAAGTTGCACCAGGAGGAAATTAGGAACATGATCCTGCAAGGAGACAATTGGAATCAAGTTGGCAAAACCAGCTCTTATTGRTAGAAAGTAAAAGCTCCAAACTTGAATTTTTGCCATAAAGGAAAATTTCTTTTTTCCAGAATGATTCTATACTTCAGAGGAATAAAAGGGAGAACTAGTATTGTGCTTTTATTTTAAAATCTATGTCCTCAAAAGTGACAGGAAGCATCATATGAAACATTTCTAGGGTGAAGTTGAAAGAAAAGCACTTCCCAGAAGTTTGTCACACATGCCTGCAAAGAATGCTTGTTAGAACTTCATTTTAATGAGGGATGAAAGGGATTGCAAAGAGAGTCAATGAAACTTTAACACAGCTCCAATATTTACACTTGCTGGTGAACATAATTTGCTCACAGAAGATTGGAAATGTTATAATGACACTTCAGATTTCAATATTTTTGCGTGCCACACAGGAATGTGTATACATTTGCAAAATCATTTCAATGCATCACCACTGCTTCAYGTGTCTTACAGGGCTGAGAAAATGAGTAGAAACTTTAAAAATCAGCAAAATACCAACTTTGATCAATTGAGAGCAGGCACTGCTTGTAAAGTGAGGCGCTCATCCTCACAGGACAGAGAAATTACCAGAGCTCTTTCCTGGAAAAGTTGTGGATGATGGGCATAGATTTATGAAATTGCTCCAACTTTGGTAGCTTTTTAGATGAAAGAGGCTGTGGAGGGAAGGCTTGGGCTGTGTTAGATGATGTCTGCAGAGGAAAACTCCTTTCAGCAAGATTTGCAGAAGGCAAGTAAGAATATGCTGGATTTTTCCAGAAGAAGACATTAAAATCTCCAAGTTTTCAGGCTTGAAAATCCATCTAGAGAATTGGATAAGTGACTTTTTTAGGGAAAGTGTAAGGTTTGACCCCAGCCCCTTCAATGTACATCTAAAGGGAGAGAGTCCCTTTGTCAGCCTGCAGTAGAACTCTGACAGGACAGACTCAGACCCTGCCCCACAACAGCTGGGCCCTCAAAACAGCTGAGAAATTTCAGTGAAAGGGCTGGGRGCCCTGAGAACTGAGGAGTGTGTACAAGAAACTGAAAGCAAAACTGTATGAGAGTAAAAGACTGAACAAAACCCTAATTATATTACTCTAGAAGTGCCAAGTATCTTAAAAATAATAATTTTGGAAACAGGAGGAACTGGAGGCTTGCATTATTTTGTTAATTTTGTTAATTATGTGATCATTTCTGCTGAAATGTGCATTCCTCTGCCAGGTGTGTTAGAATGTCACAGCACCAAAATACCAAAATACCAATACYAAAATACTGAGCTGTCCCATCCTCCCTCTGAGGACAAGCCAGCAAGAGAAAACCCCCAAGAATGGCTGGCAGGGAGCAGGCAACAATCCTGGCCTTCCTCAGGAGTCCCAAAAYCCAGCAGTGCTGAGATGAGTCAGGAATTCTGGGTTTTACACCAGTTTTTGTGCACAGATAAAATACCTTTAATTCACAGGCTCAGATCCTGGTGTCCACTCAGCAAGAAAGGAATGGGTGCAAGGGAATTCCAACCTTTCCCTTCACTCCCACRATGTCCTTGCAGCTTCTTGCTGGCAATGCTTTTGTGAGGGTGCCTGGAGCCTTTTGTGCAGGCAACAGCAGTTTGTCATCTCAGTATCCAGTCCTGCCCTTGGAAATTATTAAAATCCAGGACATCTCTGGAATGGGAAATTAAATGTGTTCTCCAACAAACCCTAAAACTGCTCATGTTGCTGGCAGCTATGTTAAAACAAGGGTGTTCAAATAAAATTCCTATTAAAAAAATTGAATTGAACTTTTCAATGGAATTAGATTTTCCTGAAATTTTATTAGCTGGCAGGTTCATAAACTACAACAGAAACGAAGCAGGAAAACCAAATCATTCTTTATGAGCTATAAAAAGGTAGCAAAGGGGACCAAAAAAAGGGAATATTTTGAAATATTAAGTCTACAAAAGGGAGTTTTGTCTTTCTGACAGTAAATGGCTCCTACAGATTTGTTAAGGTTATAAGCTCATAAAATGTAGAGTAAAATGAGGTGTCAGCTAAATTCTACCAGCACTYTCAGCTCCACTCCCATCCCAGTGCAGGAGGGGATTAAGAAGCCCCCCAAGCCATCCACACCCTGGTGGCACTGGCTTTTCCCAGGACTCCCAGGGAATGGCAGAGTGATCCCAAAAACTGCTCAGGGGACAGCAGCAAAGCTGGGATCCAGCTGTGCACAGCAAATGTTCCACTGGGGATTGGCAGCCACAGCCCTGCCCCAGGCATGGCTTTGTGTCCTGGGCTGTAAGATATGGTTTGGGGCTGTGAGTTCTATCCTCATCTGTCAGAGCTGGGGCAGTTCTCTGCTGTCTATGGGGCAGTGTTTCCTTTCTCTCTCCCACAGCCAACCCTCCCTCCAGGAGATCTCTGCTGTCCATGGCCACTGAGTGTCCCTGCAGGGCTRATCCAATTCCAGCATCCCATGGGGAGATGCTGCGCCCAGGGGAGGAGCCAAGCATTCCTACCTGGATCCAATCTGAGCCTGGCCCAGCCCAGCAGCCTTTGCCCCCTGCATTGCCAGAGGAGCAGCTTTCTGCTGCCCTGCATTGGCAGAGGGAGCCCAGGCCCATCTGCAGCAGCCCTGGAGCTGCAGAGGAAAACTCCCCCCTTGTGCAGGATCCCTGCTGCAGCAGAGCCACAGCTGGCACTGCAGGAGGGCTGAGCCCCCATGGGATGGGGCTGGGACACCCCCTGACACACAGGGGACAGGGCCTGCTCTCATTCTGGCAGTGATTTTTTGGTTTGGTTTTGTTTGTACTATTGCATTTTATTTTTATTTTTCCTAATAAAGAACTGCTACTCCTGCTCCCATTTCTTTGTCTGAGAGCTCCTTAATGTCAAAAATATAATAATTCAGAGGAAGAAGGTTTACATTTTCCATTTCAAGGCTCCTGCCTTCCTAAGCAGACATCTGGCTTTTCAAAGCAGAACACTCACCCACATATCCCAACAAATTTGGGCCTGGATGTTCCCTGGCTGGAGCCAGGCTTGGCCAAGGAACTCCACCTGGCACATCCCAAGCTCTGTCACATACCAAGACACTCCCCATGATCTRAAGGTCCCTCCTGGCCTTGAAGGTCACAAACAAGCAAGTAAGTATTGGCTGACTTCAAAGAATTTTCTTCTGCCCCTTGGAAGATGAAATCCTAAGGGATGATTTTGYCTTCCCTCCTACTGCATTTTGAGTTAAAACCATTCTGTTCACCTGCTCTCCTGGAAGTGCCACTCAGTAATTGAAACCTCACTGCTCTCCAGCATAGGCTGCATTCCAGAGCAGAGAAAAATACCCAGTTTTCTGTAAGGAATTCTGTAGAGAAGAATGCTCCAATCTGAAAAGCACTAGAAAAATAGATTGTTTTCAAAGACTTAATTGCAACTGCTCTTGAAGGGCAATACCCAATTCACTGTCACCCTCAGGGCACACACTGCTCATCCCTCCAGGAGCACAGCCTGGAAACTCTCAGCTGCTGCTCAGCAGGTGAATCCATTGCACTGGGAGCTTAAAGGAATACACTAAATATATATAGCTGCTTCTATTTATCAGCTTGGTTCTGAGACTCTGGACTTACTCAGCAAAATACTCCAAACAATGGCTTTGCCTTTGGGAATTGGTTGCCATAAACAAACCAAAGAGAAATGAAACAGTCTGAGGTCAGGCAGTCCTTTGACCAGGGCACAGCATTCAAACGTGTCTAAAATAACTCCATGTCCCTGAATAACCAAGAGCATCTCTGAAGCAGTGTTTCAAGCATTTGGAAATGAAGTGAGAGGCTTCTAGTGGAATCTATGAATTATGGAAGAGGATAAGTGGTCATTCAGCAAGGTTTACACCCTCTTATCTATAGGACTTTATRGTAGAGATAGTGTTATAAGCTTCTTGCTGTCCCCTCATTAATAATATCATTAATGCTAATGSAGATTAATACTTTTACCAGAACAATCTTCCAGAACAGTTTGATTGTGTTTGAAGAGTAATTTCAAGCCAACCTCTCCTTTTCCCARATCCTGTGAGAGGTTCTGACTCTGCATCAGCTCCACCTGCAGCTTTCCAGGAGCAAATCTGGGAAGAGGAAAACTGGCAGGGCATAAGAGGTCCAGACACTCCAGACACAGTGCTGGCTGCTGCTCCTGCCCAGTAAAGGCATTTATAATTCCAGATAATGACCCAATTGCATGGGGGCTGTGGTGGGAAGGGCTGCTATGAAATAACCTCTCCAAAGAGTGCACGGAACGTTGTCGTGCTGGAGCTGAGGGTCAGGCTGCCCTAACTCACAACATTTGTGCATGTTCAGCAGTGACTCATGAAATTATGAGCCAGGGCTGGTGACCTGCAGGAATTCAGTAAGAGCCAAAAGAGAGCTGAGCATTTGTGTGGGTAATTAGAACATCCACATTTAGAAGGGGTCACAGAAATACAGTATTAGAGGAGAAATACAAATCCATTGGGATTCAAAGTCAGAAAACATGAGAAAAAACTCCCAGAAGTTGCTTATTATATTTCTATCCTATTGGCAACTTTTTGCACCTTTTCCTGAAACCTGAGGTCCTGGAAAATGCTGGGTATTAAATGTAGCAGCAGCTGGGACAAGGAGTTCTTTTGGATAGGTTTGAATCCTGTGCTCTCATGTAACAAGCAACTTCAAAATCCTCATTGTGAACTGAGAACTAAAAGTTCTCACCTACATATCCTGACAGTGAAGAAATAACTTTCTCAGAAGCATCAGTGCTTCACATCAGTGGGAGTGTCTGTACAACCTGGAATAACTCAGACCCGTGCCAGGGCCCTGTCTGGAACACTCAAGGAGCATTTGCAGAACTCCAGCACCATGCACTCTCTTTTCCCTGTATTCCCACATAGATACACAGAAGCTTTTCAGAAGCTGACTGCTTCAAACTGGAGCCACCATTTGCTCATGGAAGAACACMTGGAATAGCAGAGGCTTGAGTGCTGGAAATGCATCTTTCCTGACATGAATCCCACCCCTAAGGCTCCTTCTTGGATTCAATTCTTTCTTCCCTTGTGTTGAAATCAAGGAGACAAATGGAAGAGCTGCACKGAGGAGAATCTCATCTCATCATGCACAGGGAATCACTCACAAAGCTATTTAAATATCATCTGCTCTGGCATTCCTAGAGCTTGGTGCCACCTCAGGACTATTTTTCTGGGGCACAGCTCAGATTYGCTCTCAAAATACAGGTAAGCAATCAGGTTTGGGTCAGAGGAGCCCTAAAAATCATCTGGTTCCAAGGGCAGAGATGACACCCAAATCCAGACACAGTCCTGCTGTTCCAAGATTTGCCTGCCTCTCTTGTGTCCTGGTTTGAAAAGCCAGGTGTCTGCTAAGGAAGGCAGGAGCTTCCCTTGAAATGGAAAATGTAAATCCCTTCCCTCCAAATTATTATAATTTTGGAATTAAGGAGCTCTCAGGCAAAGATATTGGAATAGGAATAACAGCTCTTCAATAGGAAAATTAAAAATACAAATGCAATAGTACAAAAAAAAAAAACCAAAACAAAACCACTTCCAGAAGAGGCCCTGTCCCCTGTGTGTCAGGTGGTGTCCCAGCCCCATCCCATGGGGGCTCAGCCCTCCTGCAGTGCCAGCTGTGGCTCTGCTGCAGCAGGGATCCTGCACAAGGGGGGAGTTTTCCTCTGCAGCTCCAGGGCTGCTGCAGATGGGCCTGGGCTCCCTCTGCCAATGCAGGGCAGCAGAAAGCTGCTCCTCTGGCAATGCAGGGGGCAAAGGCTGCTGGGCTGGGCCAGGCTCAGATTGGATCCAGGTAGGAATGCTTGGCTCCTCCCCTGGGCGCAGCATCTCCCCATGGGATGCTGGAATTGGATCAGCCCTGCAGGGACACTCAGTGGCCATGGAGAGCAGAGATCTCCTGGAGGGAGGGTTGGCTGTGGGAGAGAGAAAGAAAAAACTGCCCCATGGACAGCAGAGAACTGCCCCAGCTCTGAACAGAATGTGGTATTTTCTAGGGTCCCCTGATGAAGGGAGGAATGATGAATCTGACTTCATGTTCTCAGAAGGCTAATTTCTTATTTTATGTTACTATATTATATTAAAGAATACTATAATAAACTATACTAAAGAATAGACAAAGGATACAGACAGAAGGCTAGAAGATACTAAAGAAAAATTCATTACTCCTTCCAGAGTTCTGACACAGCCTGATCGTGATTGGTCATTAAGTTAAAACAATTCACATGAAACCAATCAAACAACAACCTGTTGGTAAACAATGTCCAAACCACATTCCAAAGCAGCAAAACACAAGAGAAGCAAATCAGATAATTATTGTTTTCACTTTTCTCTGAGGCTTCTCAGCTTCCCAGGAGCAAAATCCTGAGCAAAGAGATTTTTCAGAAAACATGACAGTGACAACAGCAGAGAACTGCCCCAGCTCTGACAGATGGCAATAGAACACACACCCCCAGCCACATCTTGCATTTCCAACCTAAGACACCTGGGACCCTGGGCTTCCCCCTGAGGGATTTGCTGGTTTCCACACCCAAAGGCTGGTAGGGAAGGCAGTTCTGGAGACATTTCATTAGCACAGCCATTTTGTTAMTTCTCCCAAGAAGCTGACTATTAATTTGGCAGCTTCCCAGGAAGATTGATGCAGAACTACCACAACTGCAAGGTACTGTGCTCAGGAACTGCTCTACAAATCAGCTTCTTGATGGGTTTTGAGTTTTCATCTTTGCTAGGGGACAAGAAGCCATCAAGGAAATTGCTGTGATTAATGTTTTATACACAGCATTTTGAGGAAGGGGTCAATACATGTCATCAACAAATCTCTATCCCAGGGAATAACAGAATATCCTGGCTGGGAAGGGACCCACAGGATCATCCAGTCCAATCCTGGCCCTGCCCAGACCTCCCAACAAGCCCACCCTGGGCGTCMTTGGGAGCATTATCCAAACCCTCCTGGAGCTCCGGCAGCCTCGGGGCCGTGCCCATTCCCTGGGGAGCCTGGGCAGTGCCAGCACCCTCTGGGGAYGGAACCTTTCCCTAAAATCCAACCCAAACCTGCCCTGGCCCAGCCTGGGTAAGGGAATGGTGTGAACAGCACCCATGGGGGGTTCAGTGCTCTTTTAGGCAGCAAACATACTGGTAAATCAGTCTCCAAAACTGCTCATATTGCCTTCACTAAAGAGTGGTTCCTGAGGTTTTTTCTGACTTAAAATACCTTTGAAAAGAACAAATTCACGGAGCCAAAATAGACTTTATGGCCTCTGTCAAGCCTGTAAGAACTGGAGACCTGATTTGCTCTCATATCACTGTAAATCACTATGAGCCACCAAAGAGTTTGCTCACACAAGAAAAGGGAACCAGACCCCCATTTTAGGTTCTCCTGACCATTTGTGACYCCTGTTTTCAAGGCCAACAATACATAGCCTGGTTTCAGGCATTCTAATCGACCAAGGCTTTTATTTTTTATGTTAATTTATTCAGCACTCATAAAGTCTTCCTGTGGTTAATTAGAGAACTCACTGGAGCCTGTCTAAAGATTTTATAAATATGAACACATTATCTCTTATTGTATCTCCTTTCCCTGCCTATTAATCTCACAACAATTAAAGTAAATGTTTCTTCAAGAAAAAAGCTTCTAGGAAACTCCATGCTAAAAGGCAACAATTATTCCCAAGTTCATTCTTAAGGGAAAGAAGAACCCAAAATGCTACAAAACCAATGAAAAAGTGGTAGAGAGAGAACATGTTGGAGCACAAGCTGCTCATTTTATACCAGGATGTGATGTTACACCAGTATGAACATTAACTGGAACTGGAAAGAGATTAAATCCCACCTTGGATAAATGCCTTGACCACTCCATGACACTGAGGAGCTCYTTTAACTTTGTTCCTTGAATACCCAAGGTCTAAGTAAGCAGAACAGATCCTGGAAAAACTGGAACCAAAATAATTCATGGCTTTTCCTGGAGATAAATTTGATTCTCCAGTAAGTCAGCTCTAGTGAGAAAAAGTTCAAGTTCAAAGAGCTTCCACACCTTAGAACAGAATAAAAAAATCAAGGGAATTTTTGGGTAGGTAAATATCTCTGCATATAAATATCTCTGCATATCCTGCACTGGCCCTGAGACCTTCAAAGGCTCGTGGCTAAGGAAATGCTCTGCAAAACAAATCAATCCCTGCTGGACCAAATCAATCCTGGCTGAAGCTGCAGGAAGGGTCCCATGCTATGGAGCAGCAAGAATGCTGCTGATAGGAACTGAAATATTTCTGAGACACTCCAAATATTATTGGAGATCACRTTCCAGAAATTGGCACGGGCATTCTGAGGGATGGTTCTTTACCAGCACATTCTGTTGTATGCTTGAAGGAGGTGTTTGAGACAGGAACAGGGGWGGGAATATGCAAAAGAGCCATTATCAACATTTACTTGCTCTTCCACAATTCAGTGGAGCAGCACAAAGTAAATTTAGCTCTGAGAAAAGGCTTCATGCAGAATCCTGCAGAACTCAGTTCCTCTCAACAATATTGAAGGTCAAACTCAGGAATCAAGAATTTTTTGTCTTAGTGAGGATAAAGATCAAATATAACTAATATTTATTCTCTGGAACATAATCACAGACAGTGGTTGACTTCATTAAACAACTTCTCTGGTCAATTCTGATTTTSTGCATTTAAATAATTCCACAGACGAGTCAAATGGATTCAAGAGAAATGGCCCTGAAAATTGCAATTGCTTCTTGTGTAACTGAATGTTGCTTTTGCAAATTCCCCTGTGGTTTTACATGGAGACAGAATCTTTCAGCACTTCCTCATCTCAGCTGTTCAATATTGGGATTTGTTCAAACACTGCTATGCTCCACTTTATCAACACCATTGAAAGGCAGAATTCTTGCATAACCCTGTGTATCCATTGAAGACTTCATCTCACTGGGGAAGGAGTTTATTCATCTAAAATCACCACATTTACAACAAGGCTGGATGAAAACACATCCAAAAAGAGAACCYTCACTTCTCTCCTTGATTTTTTGCAGTGTATTTCATTTACCTGATCAGTACAAAGCATGCAGTTGGCTGGCAACCTGCTCAAGCTCATTTTTCCCCAGTGCAGAATGAAGATTTCTACAACACAAACAGTCCTGTTAATTCTGGGAGCTGGGCTAGATTAGATTAGATTTAAAGTCTTGGAAAAGAAAATGAGCTTCAGCCACAATCTTGACAGCAAAATAACAATGTCTAAGTTTATGTCGGCTGTTCAGAGCCCACAAAATAAACATTGGCCTAATAATCTCATTAGGAACTAATTCCATGAGCTGGCCATTCCAGGGATGACCTCACTGATAAACAATCCCAAGTATTTATTGCCTGCTTGGACTGTACACCACAGATATCAGATRAGAAAGGAAAAGGATAGGTTTGAATTACAGTGCATAAGTGAGTTCTGCTGCTGTAATCCTACTTCTCTGCTATTTTTATAATCACAGGAGTGTTCTATTTCATTTTCTCCAAGGTGAATGGCACAAAGGCATATGGAATAAAATGAATTTGCCTTCTTTAGGACTATTTTATCATCTTACTTTACCAGACGAGTAATGCAAATTTCTTATCTCCTGCACRGCAAATCTTTCTAGCCTTTATTCTACCTTATTGTGGATGTAGCCATATACACAGYCTCATACATACAAATTTAAACAGTGAGAACAGTATTTGAAGACCCAAAGAGAAAAAAAAATGAGGTGGGTTATGTAAAAATAGTCCTGATTACAAAGGCAAACAGCAACATTACCATAAGGGCAACATTCACTCGGAATGTGCATTTATATTAACTCTTTTTAATAGATATTTCCTCCCATTTGCTTTCATTTCAGAAGCTGAATTTAAATTTGCTCTCTGTGTTTGCTCACAGAATAAAAGTTTGTCAGAATTGTCACTCACTCTGTTACCCTTCAAGAGAAAAACTGGAGTCATTACTGAACCAAGTGCTGACATGGAACCAATAATTCTTTTTTTTTAAATTTATTTATCCCTACCTAGCTAATAAATCACTACAGAAACAAACCCAGATTCAGAATATCCATCTAAACAATTAAAGAGATTTGTTTCAGTGAGAAGACAGTGAATGCAGTTCTGGGGTGGGACACTGTATCCCCAGATCTGTCACTGCATCAGGAGCACTGGCAGGCCTGGGGGAGGACTGAGTACTTTTGACAAGGCACAGTCCCAGCAGTGAGAGGTGAATGTTCCTGGGGTTCCATGGCCAAAGGGAAGCTCTCTGCTCCCCAAACCCTTGGTGTGTGCTTGTGCAGTCAGTGGCAAACAGCAGGAATGAACAGAGGTGGGAAAAAATGACCAGAGGTAGGAATGACCACAGGAAGGAGTGAGCAGAGGCAGGAATGAGCTGAGGTAGGAATGAATGACCAGGCAGGAATGACCAGGCAGGAATGAGCAGAGGTAGGAATGACCAGGCAGGAATGAACAGAGGCAGGAATGAGCAGGAAGGCTGCATGATGGATGCAGGAAGGCTGGGTGCAGGAAGGCTGGATGAAATAACACCGAATGCAGGAACACTGGATGGTCTCCCAGGGACATCCAGCGGTGGCACTGGGGAAGTCAGAGCGATCCCGGATCCCTGGTCCTGCAGGGCTCTCGCTGCCACACAGAGCCCGCAGAGCTCCCGCGGGATCCGGGACTCCCCTCGCTATTGCCTTGTGACAGGCAGAGCTCTGCAAACTGCAGCGTGGATGGATCAAAAATAAAAATAAAAATAAAAATAAAAATAAAAATAAAAATAAAAATAAAAATAAAAATAAAAATAAAAATAAAAATAAAAATAAAAATAAAAAATAATCCAAGTCAAAAGCCCAGGAGCAGCTTTGAGAAGAGGTTTCCAGGGGCTCTGGGCACCCAGGAGTGTCCAGCACACAGCACAGTGAAAGCTGCCCAAATTTCAGGCTAGATTTGCATGTTAGATTTAATTCATGCTGTTTGCATCAGCCCATGGAGGCGTCCTGAGGAGTGTCAGGGCACCTTTTGAAGCTGTGTTCCTCCTCCWGGGTCCCTGCTCGGCAGAGATTCAGAGGTGACAATGTGGCCTCTCCCTGGGTCCGTGAGATCCAGACTCCAGACTGGTGTCTGGCAGGTCCAGGGCAGGGGCTGACAGCCCCTCCTGACACACAGGGAGGTTTGAAACAAGCACAGAGAAAGGGATGGCAAATCAGGGAAAGACAAGAAACCTGCAGGTTATCCACCCTCCTTCCCTGACAGTTCAAGATACTATTTCTAAATGGAAAGAATCTGTTCAAGATACTATTTCTAAATGGAAAATATCAAAGTTAATAATTAATATTTATTTTTTTAAAGGTAGAATTAAGAATTTTAGCCTGATATGAAGAAGCCCAAGCTCAAGCCCTGTCCTCCTGTTCCTCAGTGCCCATTTACACAAATTCTCCCCTCTGGTACTGGAGCTGTGCAGCCTCAGCTCCCACAGCCTGGCACACTGGGCTGGACATTGCATTCCCAAAGGAGCTTTGGGCCTCTTCCTTTTAGAACTTTTGTGCAAATAAGTGGGAATGAATTCAAAGATTTATCAATACCTGATTTGCTATTTTTTGGCTGAATCATTTAGGAAGTCCAGCTCCCTTCCTTCAGGAAAACCCAGTTTTCCCAGGCTTTGCTCTGCCTTTCTCCTACAGAGCCAGGGTGCATAGAATGTTCTCAGTGTTCTATTACCCAGGTCAGCAGCTTTAAAAGGCCCTTTGTATCTCTGATTAAATGTCCCCCTTCAAGATTGCAAATGGTTATGTCACTGTGGACAGGATATTCTAAAAGTTTCTTCCTCACCCCTCAACTTTYGTTAACCTCTAGGAGAAGTTATGGAGGGGGAGAGAGGCACAAMAGGTTTGAGCTTGTAGGAATTAATTTTTTCATTCAGATCTTTATGCTTAAGAGACTGGGCAATTTTTGTCATGAAGTGTTCCGATATGCCAAACTCTCAAAACAGTGATTATATTTAATAAAAAGCAAGCTACTGTGATCTGGGACCTACCTCAATATCTAATAATTGAGTTAATTTTAAAACATTGACTCAAGATAAACTTGTAGCTTCAAAGAGAAATGAGAAGTCAATGAGAAAGCTCTTGGAGCAGCACCACCACTGTTAACAGTGAGGTCCAAAATAGGCTGAATGCAAAAATTCATGTGGAATGGCACAAAACCATTTCTGAGGCTCTGAATTCACAGGGGACTTTAATTTGTTGGGATTGGGTTGGTGGTTTTTTTTCAAAATTGTCTTCTAAATTGCAGAAAACTGATGAGTAATATTTAATCTTCATGTTTGGGGATGGGATTTAAAAGTGCCCTCTGGACTGTAACTAATTCAGTGTAACACAAGCACAGTCAAAGCAATGAAAATTCTGTCCTGACACTGCCAGACTGGCTGGGGGAGAGTTCAGGTGAAAACTGCACCTTCTGTGCTTTACAATGGGCTTTTATTTCAGGTTCTAAACTCTTCTGTCCAGGACTTTGAAGACAAAGGCTGTTAACTGAGTTCTAGGGGAATTAAAAAAAAAACCTACAATCATAAAAAAGACTCCAAATTTACTTTATCAAAATGTTATGGAGTAAAATTAAATGTAATTAAAGTAAAATGGCCTGAAGAATATTGCTAATAGTCAATGCCTTTCTTTATACAACAGCTGGGGCTTTATTTTAGCAATTATTCTAATATTTTCTGTACTCATAATCATCTAGCTCAGATAAGTCCTCCACTGGTGGGATGTATAATATCTCTTTGTATTTTGGGTCCTTATAATAAGTTAAAAGGTTTTAAAACCCAAAGGAATTCACTCATGCCRCAGGTAGAGTTGTTCTAATGGGAGTTCTTTGTGTTTAAACTCTGTGAAACTCCAAAWTTCTCCTGAAAGGTGAACTGCCTTCAAACAGACCTTGAGCAAAGCAGACAAACTGAAGTTCCCTCAGATAAATATGGCCCATGTGGAATTTGAGCTGTGATGGGCCTCAGAGGCTGGAAATGAAATTCCTCCCTCTGGAGGGGACAGTGTGTGCTGGAGCCTCATCCCCTCCCAGCTGGAATGTCAAAGGGATCTGCTGGGGGCTCCTGCCTGATCCCAGGGACAAACCCAGCCCAGGCTGAGCTGTGCCAAGCTCCCTCTGCCAACAGCAGCCGCCCCATTCCCYCCTGGAGCAGCCACTTCCATGCAGATGCCTGGATCCCTGACTGCTGATGGGATCTGGATCTCCTGGGGTGGGTTTGATCCCCATGGTTTGATCCTGGTCCTTTGGGCACAGCTGCTGAGCATTGAGCCAGGCTTTATCCTGGACTRAGCTCTGCAGCTCCCACCCAAACCTTGCTCTGCCAACACTGCAGCACCCAGRGGCTGCTCCAGAGCTGAGTGAACCTTTGTGACCCCAGATCTGAGGCTCCTCAAATACAAGATTTYTATAAAGCACCACAAGCCATTAGAAAAGGAGCCTTTAAAGCTTTAGGAGAAGCTGGAATTGTTAAAGGCACCTGTCTGAGCTCTTGGGGAGTGCACAGGGCCAGCTCAGCCTTCACCTCCACCYCTCTGCAGTCAAAGAACTTTAATCTGGCCAGGTGGAAATATTCCTGACTCTGCCATTTGGCTGTGCTGGTGACAAACCAGAGAGTGCTTGTCAAGCTTAGCCCTAATCTACTGAGAAAAGCTGCCATGGTCACCTCAGAGGAACTTTTATCAGTGTGATGTGGAGCTACATCTGAGCAGAGGTAACAAAAGCCAGTTGGGTTCATTGTGCTACCCAGGCTGTTAAATAAATCCCTGGTCAGCTTTCATCTCTAAATATGCAATTATAGTGCACATCAGCTGTCCCTGAGGAGCAGCCAAAGGGTTTGGATGTGGCAAAGGCACTGCTGTCCCAGTCCTGCTGTCCTGTGGGACTGACACTCCTCTGACAGCTTGGGATAAAGTGATCCCCCCGTGGTGAAGGCACATGAACACACCTGCCAGGCCAGGTGCCAAACTCACAAATATTCTGTTCTGCACAGTCTAAGTGGGCACTGATTACTTTGTCACCTCTCAGTACCCTGTCTCTTTATTTTTTAAAAAATAATCTCGTTTATAATACATTATATAATTAATATATTAATACAATATACAATGTAATTTTTAAAAATAATCTTTGTTTTAATTTGCCTTACAAGGGAAATTTTGCTTTCTAGCCTTATTGCAACCCATTGCCTAATTGGGATGTCAGGGTTATCACTGCTCCCAGCTGCACCCTCACAGGCTTTGATACACTCTCATTCCAAACAGTTCAAGTAATCAGTGTTTTCAGATTCTGTAAGTTCACAAAAATTCTTGTTTCTGAACTCTTCTGGTGAACTGCAAGGTGCACTTACAAATGCACACAAACCAATCCACAAATTTTTTTTTTGCTACCTGGTGGTTCATGAAAAATTCTAAGTTGGCTGTGACAATTCCAACTGTAGCATTAGCTATCAAAAAATGAAAAATAAGATTATCCACTGCATCTTTCAGTATTGAATAACTTTAAAAGTGTTTGGAAGGTGTTTTGTCTATAGCTTGTTCTGATATTATAGCAATTTCATTCTTCCAACAAAGCAGGCATGAAAACAAGAAATGCCTCCTATCATCACAGTCCCTCAGATTCCATCAATGCCTTTTGGTGACAACAGAAAGTGATTGCCTGTGCTTAAACCCTCGGTGGCTCTGAACAAATTTCATGAAGACTTGGAGCTGTTGAAGATTTTCTGTCAGAAACTGGCCTCCTGTCATTTAAAAAGTAACAAAACTAGGGCTAGCTTAAAACCACATTGAGGAGAAAGACAAGGTTTCCTGTGCAGGAACTGAAGGTATTTGTGGATCTGTGGATTAGAGGGGAAGATGCCTTGTCTCTTCCAGGTGAATATTCCAGATGTGGCAGCACAATTGCACAGGCAGAGCAATTTCCAGTGATTAATGCTTTGTCCTTGGGCACCACGGCTGCACTTCAGCTCTTCGAGTTCCCCATTTAAATGCAAATGCCCTCAGAGAAAAGGCAGCTCCATGGCAGTGCCATAAGTCTAGCAGGAGTTGCCATTGTGATGCTTCTTAATCAGGGCAACTCCTGCACAAAGGTGACTGACAAGGCAGCTCCTTCATCCCCTGGTGAAATCAAAATAGCTCACTCCATAATTCCAGAATGGTTCCGGGCACCAGGTTCAACAAGGTCTTTGTGAATGAGATAATTCAGCCACTTCTGCAGCTTCCCTTGTTCAAGATAAATGTGTTCCTTTATCTGCAGGTTTTTTACTATTACTCTTCTTAATGATCTGAATTACTTCTCCAGTTTTAAAGGTGTACATTTTAAGTGACCTGGCAGATTTGACATCCTCCCACTTCATCCTTTGGATCATTTTTGCCTCAGCAGTGACTCTGTGCTGGGTACAGGCTCTGGTCTTGGTTCTGTCCACAGAGAAAGAATGGGGAGATAGAAGGGAGTTGTTTCTGGATAACACATTTAAATTCCTTTTACATTAGCTATTTGTGTGTTCATCAAACATTTATTCAAAGTAATCAGGAGAAACAATTTCCTTATCCCTGGAAGCACCAAAAGCTCAGAGTTAAATCTTTGAGGAACAAGCTGTTGCTGCCACTGAATCACTCCCTAGCTGCTGGTATTCAAGCCCTCCCAGAAGCAAACTAAACCAATTCCCAGATGCTCCCAGATTCCAGCTCCTGAATGAACTTCATTCCAAGATGCAGTTTATTTTCCATGGTTAGGATGAAGCTCTGATGTAATAGAGGTTTTAGCAATGCACTGAGTCATGCTGGGCTCCAAAATCTCTCTGGGCTGCTCTGCTGGTCACTAAACTGATAAACCAGGGTGACTTTATCATCTCTGAATCCCACTGCAGGAGTTTGGGATCCAAGTCTCATGGAGACAGAGGCAAGGAGAAAACCAATCTTCCCAAGTCCAGACACAGAAAGGTTGAAGGAGATCCTAAAGCAGAGGACACAGGGGTAATTTAATCCAAACCAGAGATTTCAATCATTTCAATTTGGCCCCACTAATTACTCCAGTACAAGGTTTGTTTTGAAATACAGGATGAAGGGATGCCCCATGAAAATAAGAGGCTTTGTAGATAATACTGACCAAAGAGATGTGACAGAGCTGCTTGAACATTAACATAATTCACAAATTACTTTTGAGGCTTGGAAATAATATTTGTTTTCTATTGGGATGTAAGAAACTCTGTGACTGTAACTGTGTTAACCTTCCTACTGCTCCAAATGCAGTCTCCTAAAAGGGACAACTCCCCCTCAAGTGAGGGAAAATGTGGGTTTAAATATTTATCCATGGAATGAACTGCATCAGTCTAAACTTAGAGGAGGTGGGACAGGATGGACACTGCAGAACTGGAGATGGGACAGGATGGACACTGCATGCCTGGACGTGGGACAGGATGGACACTGCATGCCTGGAGGTGGGA